>VZQC01005517.1:833086-980707 GCA_009823505.1 Rhizomys pruinosus
TGAGTTCAACAAGTATCCAATTTTGCCCAGACTCTGTCTACAGGATACATGGTGTTTTAGGACTTAGTAAAAGCAAATATGTGCATTTTAAACAACATTTGTTTAAAGGCTGATAAAAAAGGTAATGCATCTGAGTTAATTGGTGATATAAATTGCTGTTGTCCACATTAGCTTTAATTAAAAGCTGTATAACAATTACTTTCTTTCTGTTTTTTTAATGTAGGCTCCCAAGGCTAAAAACCTCCCTCTTAGGACTGCTTTTAAGTTATCCCATAGGTTTTGTTGTGTTGTATTATCATTGTCATTGAGTTCCAGGAATGCTTTTATTTCTTTATCTCTTCCTTTACCCATTCGTTATTCGAGTGTATTGTTCAGTCTCCATGTGCTTTTGTAGGCAGTAGGGCTTATCCTAGTGTTGGTGTTGAGCTTTATTGCACTGTGGTCTGATAGAATGCATGAAATTATGACAATCTTTTTGTATTTGTGGAGGTTTCTTCTGTGTCCCAGTATGTGGTCGATTTTGGAGAATGTTCCATTGGGTGCTGAGTACAAAGTGTATTCTCTGGTATTAGGGTGGAATATTCCATAGAGGTCCATGAGGTCCATTTGGTGTATCATATCATTCAGTTCTGATGGCTCTCTGTTTATTCTTTGTCCTGTTGACCTATCCAAAGGACTCAGTGGGGTCTATGAGTGTACTGGGGTTTGTGTGTGACTTGTGGTCCTGAAGAATTGTCTTTTTATAAAGTTTGGTGCACCAGAGTTTGGGGCATATATATTCATGATTGTGAAATCTTCCTGGTAAATTGTTCCTTTGATAAAGTTGTAATGGACTTCTTTATCTCTTTTGATTTCTTTTACTTTGAAGTCTATTTTGTCTGATATTAAAAGAGCAATGCCTGCTTTCTTTTTGATTTATAAATTCATCCATCTTATATTTGACAAGGTGGCTGTGGTGGTTTGAATGAGTTTCCCCCATAGGCTGTAAGTATTCAGATATTTGTCTCCAGTTGTTGGCACTGTATTTGGAGGTCTTAGAAGGTGTGGCCATGCTGGAGGAAGTGCGTTGTTGGGGGCAGGCTTTAATAAGTTTAATAAGTTTAATAAGCCTCATGGTCTACAATTGCTCTCTCTGCTCCTGTGCTGTTTGCGAGATGTGACTCTTGGCTTCCTGCTATAGATCCAGCTGCCATACCTCCTGCCGCAATGGACTCTAATTCCCTGGAACCGTCAATCGTAAGCTCAAGTAAACTATTCCTTTTATAAGTTTCTTGGTCATGGTGCTTTATCACAGCAACAGAAAAGTGACTGATACAGTTATTGGTACCAGAAGAGGGGTGTTGTCTGTGAAGAACCTGACCATGTGGATGTTTGGAGAAATGAGGAAGACTTTGGAACTTTGGGCTAGAAAGGCTGTTGACTTCTGTAAGCAGAGCTTAAAGGGCCATTCTCTGGAGGCCTAGAAGAAAGCATGGCTGGAAAAGATGTGGTTCCAGGGAAAAATAAAGACTTAGGCAGCAACTGAAATATTTTGGTAAAGAGTCTGGCAGCAGTTTTCCCGCAGCCCAAATGCTTACCTGATGCTAAGTTGAAAAGCAATGGACTGATGTCTTTGGTGGAGGATATTTCAACACAGCCTAATGTAGAAATGGTGGCATGGCTTTTAATGGTGAATATTGTGCAGATCTACAGTGAAGGAGAGCAGATGGGGCAGAGGAAATGTAGACTGTACAATTTGGATATGAAAAGTACACTAGGAAGATTAAAGTTGTGGCAAAGGCATATCGAGAGGCTTCCTTTCACAAGGAGACTAAAGTGATTAAGGAGAGGCCTGGAGATTTCCAAGTAAACAAAAGAATAAGTATCTTCAGGGCAAGACTACACACAGCTAATCCTCCAGCAAGTCCAGGGCAGAGAAAAATTGCAAAAGTGGTTAAAGTAGGAGAGATTCCATCCCGAACTTGCAGCCAGATTCGGCAATTTCATTCACATGGTACTGGCTTTAGAGGCATGAAGTTTGCAAGAGCGAAGGGGTCATCAGTTCTTCCTCCACAGTTTCAGAGAGCCAAAGAGGTCAGGCAGAGTACAGCAGGGGTGTCGCTGAATAAAGAATGCCCTGATAGGCCATTGCGTGAAGCTGTGAATGTGAAGCCTGGTTGGCAGCAGAGACCCCCAAGAAGACATTCGAGATGCCAGACCTGTGAGATCTTTGCCAAGGAGAGCTGCATACAGGGAGTGGTACCAACCTAAGAAAGAGATGTATGTTGCAAGCAAAGCTGGAAGAGCTGAGCCATCTAAGCCTTTTGGAAGTCAAGTCCCAGAGGTTGTATGTGGAGCTACTGGACTTGGCGTTTGCCCTGCTGGTTTTTGGTCTTGTTTTGGTCCATTATTTCCTCACTATGCCTCTATTCCTCCCTTTTGGGATGGGAATGTGTATTCGGTTCCATTGTCTGTTGGGAGTATGTAATTTGTCTTTTGATTTTACAGGAGCTTACAGTTTGGGAGATTGGCCTGAGACTCAGAGGAGGCTTTGGACTGTGGGCTTTTGAATGGCACTGAGATTGGTAGACTGTGGTGACTTTTAAGGTTAGACTGAATACATTTTGCATTTTATATGATCAGGAGCCTATGGGGGCCAGGGAGAGGAATGGTGGTTTCAATGTGTGTCCCCCATAGGCTATAAGTATTCAGACATTTGTCTCCAGTTGGTGGCACTGTTTTTGGAGGTCTTAGAAGGTGTGGCTGTGCTGGAGGAAGTGCGTTGTTGGGGGCAGGCTTAGTGAGTTTAATAAATCTCGTGGTCTACCGTTGCTCTCTCTCTGCTTCCTGTGATCTTTGTGAGATGTGACCCTCGGCTTCCTTCTCAAGATCCAGCCGCCATGCCTGCCAGCATTCCTCCCACCAAAATGGACTCTAATTCCCTGGAACCGTCAATCGTAAGCTCAAATAAACTCTTCCTTTTATAAGTTCCTTGGTCATGGTGCTTTATCACAGCAACAGAAAAGTGACTGATACGGGGCCAAGAAGCCACAATGGAGAAAAGACAGCATCTTCAGCAAGTGGTGTTGGCAAAACTGGATCATCACTTGTAGAAGAATGAAATTAAACCCCTACCTCTCGCTCTGTACAAAAGTCAACTCCGGATGGATCAAAGACCTCAACGTGAAACCCCAAACTCTGAAGGCAATAGAAAAAAAAGTTGGCAGCAGACTACAAGACATAGGCATAGGAAAAGACTTCCTAAATCAGACAGCAGCTGCGCAACAATTAAGGTAAACAATTGACAAATGGGACCTCATTAAGCTCAAAAGCTTCTGTACACCAAAGGAAACAATCAAGGAAGTGAAGAGAAATCCGGAGGAAAACTTACTGCAGAAAACATCTGACAAGACCATTGATACTCCAAGAATATGCAAAATACTCAAAATAAAAGAAAACAAATGATCCACTCAATAGTTGGAGCAAAGAGCTGAACAGAGACTTCACAAGTGAGGAATTAGAGATGGCTGAGAAACACCTTAAAAAGTGTTCAACATCACTAATCATTAAGGAAATGCAAATCAAAACTACTTTAAGATATCATCTTACTACAATAAGACTGGCTAGGATCAAGAAAACAAATGATACCAAGTGCTGGAGAGGTTGTGGGGAAAGGGGAACACTCATCCACTGCTGGTGGGAATGTAAAAATACAGCCACTATGGAAAACAGTGTGGAGAACCTTTGGAAGACTTGGGACGAACTTGCCACCTGACCCAGCCATACCACTAGGCATGTACCCTTAAGTCTCATCCCACTGCAGAGATACATGTAAGGACATGTTTATTTCAGCTCTCTTCACCATAGCAATGTGCTGGAACCAACCTAAATGCCCCTCAACTGATGAGTGGATAGAGAAAATGTGGTACATCTACACAATGGCGTTCTATGCAGCAGTAAAGAAAGATGACATTATGAACTTTGCAGGAAAATGGCTGGAGCTAGAGGATATCATGCTGAGTGAAGTAACACAGTTCCAGAAAAACAAACGGTGAATGGTATCCCTCATCTGAGGTTGCTAGTGCCAATTACCTAGTTGAAGTATTTCTTATGTATGGCCCCTTGAGCTTTTGTCCAAAGCAGCTGGGAGTGATGCATATTGGAAACAGCAGCAACAACAACAACAACAGGAAGGACTGCATCGAAGAACTAACTGAAACAGTGGACCTCTGCTTAAAACAGTCAACTTCCTTATGGAGAATATTGAGAAAGACTGAGAAAATGTTGAAAAGCATGTTTGGCAGAATGCATGAATTCTGGTGGGGTGGCGGAATGGGAGTAGGGACATGGGTCTAGATTTGATAAAAAAATAAAGAATGAATTGAGCTTTTTAATCTCTTCTGGTTTGTTTTACTGTGAAGCCTATTTCATCAGATATTAAAATTTCAGCTCCTTAAATTAGATATTAGAACCCAGGTATTAGAATCTTGGAATATTTATTTTCACCTTAGTGTCTGAAATAGCTTCTGTCCTTGGTCTGGGGAGTTATTTCATTGATATTATTGAAATCAGTTATTATTGGAAGATGTATATTGTTTCCCATCATTTTAATTTCTCTTTCCACTTTTTGGCTAACTTTTTGTTTCTACAGTTATATTTTCATTTAATTTCTTTCTGTTGCCCCTTGGGTACAGTTGTTCCTTTCTTCTGCTCTTTGTATTGTGACAGCCAATAAAAAAAAATAGACCCCATGGAATTGGGTTATAGATGGTTATAAACCACTAAGTTAGTGATGGGAACTGAACCCAGTTCCTCTGCAAGAGCCGTAAGTGTTAATTAATTAATTAACTAATTAATTAATGTGTTTTGCTTGCATGTATTTAAGTGGATCTATATCATACAACGCCAGTGGTGGAGAAGGGGGCTTTGGATCACCTGGACTGCAGTTTTGGACAGTTGTTAGACACCATGTGGTGCTGAGAACTGATTCCAGGTTCTCTAGAAAAGGAGCCAGTGATCTCTCCAGACCATAGGATTATGTTCTTTTAAAATATTTATTATTGTTCTTAAATGTGCATAGGTATATTACCTGTATGTAGATCATTTCACATATACAGTGCTCAAGGAGCCAGAAAGATAGCATCAAATCCCCAGGAACAGGAATTCAAAGGCAGGTTTGTCTAAACTTAAGCTCTATATATATATGAGAGAAAAAAGAGAGAATCAGATAAAAAGAATTTTTCAGTAGGCTTGAAATAAATACTTCCTGTAGTTTTTCACACCACATGTCTCTTTCCTCTTTCCCCCCCACATAACATTCCCTCCTCCCTCCCCAGTTAAATTATTCCCCTTTCCCACATTTCCCACTTGATAATCACTGTCTTTTGTAATCCATCCCTTTTTTTTTAATTTTATTTATTTCCGTGTGCGTATGAATGTATTGTCTGCATGCAAGTTTGTGCACCCATGACGTGCAATGCCGCGGAGGTCAGAAGAGGGTGTTGGATTCCCCCGGAACTGGAGTTCTCCTGGAATTGGAGTTTCAGACGGTTCTCAGCCACCATGTGGGTGCTGGGGATCGAACCCGGGTCCTCTGTAAGAGCGGTCGGCACTCTTAACCGCTAGGCCATCTCTCCAGCCCCCATGTAACCCATCCCTTTTAACTTTCTTTTTCCTACTCCCATGGTTTCTTATATTACCCTGACTCCCACCTTCCAAGTTTACTATCTTCATTTTCCCCATTTCCTCTTGATAAGAACCTGTCTCCTACTATCTTCCTCTCTCCACTTCCTCGTTCTCTATTCCCATGGTTCCTTTCCATTTTCCTGGTTCCTGAGGTTACATCATTTAGGGATTCAGAGATAATATCCACAAATAAGAAAACATGTCACTTGTTTCCTTCAGTGTATGTTGTTTCACTGGCTATAATGGGTTCTTGGTCCATCCATTTATTTTCAAATTTCATAATTTAGTTTTCCTTTGCTGCTGAGAGCTTTTGTGAAAATGTACCATATTTTCATTATCCATTCATCNTCTCTCTCTCTCTCTCTCTCTCTCTCTCTCTCTCTCTCTCTCTCTCTCCCTTTCTCACTCTCTCTCATCTTTTTTAATATCTTTCACTCTTCTATATGCAATAACATCTTTATAGTAATAATTTTCTTTTGTATATCTGCAACTTTTAATAAGCATTCAGCCAAGTATCATTTTGAAGCCTCTTAGAGGATCATGTGACTATCCTGAAAAATTTTGCAGTTGTTTTACTTATATATTTAGAATAAAACGAAAATTCCATAACTGAATCTATGACTAGATCCAAAAGAGTTGAGCTCCCTCTTCCTTCAGGGTAATTCCTCTACTTGACACCCTGCTTTTATGTTCTAAGTACAGTAGTAGTCCCTTCAGGTAGTGAGCTCCAGCACTACTCTTCAGCCTGGATAATTCCTTTTTTTGTGCTTTTCAGTTCTTGGCCTTAATGTAACTTATTCAGAAACCTGTGCCATCACCAACTTATCTAAATTCATTTCTTTCTAGTATCATTCTTCTCCTTCTTATACTTCTGTAACTTTCTTTCATAGAATCTATTATAATCTATAATTGCATAGTTCATTTCTGTATTTGTGTGTGCTCGACTCTACTATGTTTCAACCGGAAAGATATATGACAGATCCTCTTTTTTTAATAAGTAATTTTTATTTTATTTTATATTATTCCAAAATATGCATATATACACTCCACACATAAGTCAATATTATAAGTTCTGAAAATAAACTATAGGTCAATTCCTAAACACATTTAGAGATTCACATTTTAACAGTAAAGTTGCATACAGGTATAAAGATGTGTAACTTTACATTTTTTTTTTAGAATATGACTACATATCTTCCATTCATGTATGGTAATTACAATTTGTGAATATAACTGGTAGGACAATTCTAGAGCCTATTTAGAGATACACATTGGAATAGTACAGTTGCTTTAAGATACAATGAAATATAATAGTAAAGTTGCTCAGTTTGCTTGCCAACTGGGGATTTGTTGTTAACACCCAGAAAAAGGGAAACCATTCTCCTTTTTTTTTTTTTCCTTCTGAGACTGTGTTACTTCACCTAGCTTAATTGCTTCAAGTTCCATCCATCTACCAACCAAGCTAATGATGTCATCTTTCTTTACTGCTGCATAGAACTTCATTGTGTAAATGTACCACATTTTTGTTATCCAGTTATCAGTTGAGGGGCATTTGGGTTGGTTCCACCTCTTTGCTATTGTGAAGAGAGCTGCAATAAACAGAGCTGTGCATGTATCTTTGTGGTAGGATGTTTCTTGTGGGTATATACCCAGGAGCAGTATGGCTGGGTCAGGTCGTAGGCTCATACTGAGTTTTTTAAGGGTTCTCCACACTGCTTTCCACAGTGGTTGTACCAGTTTACATTACCACCAGCAGTGGACGAGTGGTCCGCACAACCTCTTCAGCATTTGGTGTCTTTTGTTTTCTTGATCTTGGCTAGATTTATTGGAGTGAGATGATACCTTAGTGTGGTTTTAATTTGCATTTCCTTAATTATTAATGATGCTGAACACTTCTTAAGATGTTTCTCAGCCATCTTAACTTCCTTACTGGTGAAGACTCTGTTCAGCTCTTTATTTCATCTTTTGAGTAGGTCATTTGTTTTCTTAATTCTTTGTTCTTTAAGTAGCTTATATATTCTGGATGTTAATGCTCTGTCAGACGTATCAGTGGTGAAGATTTCCTTGCACTCTGTGTGTTTTCTCTTCTCTTCCTTCATTGTTTCTTTAGCTGTAGAAAAGGTTGTGTTTCATGAGGTCCCACTTATCAGCTGTCATCCTTATTTCCTGTGCAGCTGCTGTTTGATTTAAAAAGTCTTTTCCTACACCTATATCTTGTAGGTTGCTGCCGACTTTTTCTTCTATCACCTCAGGTTTTCAGATTTTAGTTTCAGGTCTTTGATCCACTTGGAGTTTATTTTTTTGTACAGGGCGAGAGGTAGGTGTTTAATTTTGTTCTTCTACAAATGGTGATCCAGTTTTGCCAACACAATTTGCTGAAGATGCTATCTTTCCTCCATTGAACTTTTTTGGCCCCTTTGTCAAATATGAGGTGGCTGATATATAAGCTCAAGTTTGGATCTTCAATTTTGTCCCATTGGTCAGTGGTTCTAGCTTTTTTCGCCATTAGCAGGCTGTCGTTATGACTATAGCCCTGTAATAGAGCTTAAAGTCTGGTAATGTAAGTCCACTAGTATTGGACTTTTTCACTCAGGACTGCTTTAGCTATTCGGGGTCTTTTGTTTTTCTGGATGAATTTAAGGATATTTTTAAAATTCTGTGAAAAAGCTCATGGGGATTTTGATTGGGGTTGCATTGAATCTGTATATTAATTTGGGTAGAATGGACATTTTTACTATATTAATTTTTCCAATCCATGAACATGGGAGGTCTTTCCATCTTTTGATGTCATTTTCAATCTCTTCAGGGTGTTAAAATTTTTGTTGTAGAGGTCTTTGATGTATTTGGTTGGGTTTATTCCTAGGTATTTTTTTCTTTTTAGGATTGGGAAGGTCTCCTTACATTCCTTCTCCAGTTTCTTACTGTAAAGGAAGCCTACTGATAATTCTAGGTTTATGTTGCATCCTGCCACTTTACTGAAAGTTTTAATTATTTCTAAGAGTTTTCTGGTGGAGTTTTTAGCATCGCTTAGGTAAACTGTCATATCATCTGCAAAAAGTGGTAGTCTACTTCCTCTTTTCTAATTAGTACTTCTTTAATTTCACTTTTCCCCCTTATTGCCCTAGCAAGCATTTCAAGCACTATATTGAAGAGGAGTTGTGTTCCTGCCTTTAAGGGGAATGCTTCCATCTTTTCTACATTTAGGATGATGTTGGCTGTGGGTTTTTAATATATGACTTTGATTACATTGAGGAATGACCACTCCAGTCCAAGTCCCTCTAAGACTAAGTATGAATGGATCCTGCATTTTGTGGAAAGTTTTTCTGCATCAATTGAGATGATCGTGTGTTGTTGTTTTTTTTTTAATTTTATTACTTCTTTATTTTTTCATTTTTTAACAATACATAATAATTTATGAGTACAGACATCCTTCATGTAAAACCAATTTTCAAGCAGTTGTGCCTGAACCTACACAGCCCAAGGGTCCCACCATCAAGCTGGGGGGCTTGTATGTTCAATCAAGTTGATCAAATAAGTGCCCAGAATATATTGCTGTAGTTTCACCATTCACCCAAATCACAGGCCTTACATTCTACCATGCCCCATCTTCCACAGATTGCTCCCTAGGCTTAGAAAAGGGGCACATGTGGATGAGAAGCAAAACATTCTACTTTCTCTGGAGCTGTTGTTTTGGACTCTGGTTAGTTCTGGCTTTGTCCTTTCATGGGCTGACGGTTTGTCCAGGAATAACCTTTCAATCCTACTAATGAAGCACAAGCAATTAGATATATAGGTATTTAAACAGTACTAAAGTTATGGTAGGTTACTTTGGTATAGACACAGATGTTTGGATGGTATGTTAATCGATGAATTATGATTTTTTTCTGTAAAATATGTCAGGCTTATAACATCTCCTAACCACTAAAGGATGTAAGCTTGTGGCATCAGCTGTGGATTATTCCTCCAAGAACATGCACAGATATATTTATTGCAGCTCTGTTCACAATAGCAAAAAGCTGGAACCAACACAAATGCCCCTCAACTGACGAGTGGATAGAGAAAATGTGGTACATGTACACAATGGAGTTCTATGCAGCAGTAAAGAAAGACAACCTCATGAACTTTGCAGGTAAATGGATGGAGCTAGAAGATATTATATTAAGTGAAGTAACATAGTCCCAGAAAAACAAATGATGAATGGTATCCCTCATCTGTGGATGCTAGCGCCAATACACCAGTTAGATGGCCTAGTGGTTAAGAGCGCCGACCGCTCTTACAGAGGACCCGGGTTCAATCCCCAGCACCCACATGGCGGCCGAGAACCGTCTGAAACTCCAGTTCCAGGGGAATCCGAGACCCTCTTCTGACCTCCGCGGCATCGCACGACACGGGTGCACACACCTGCACGCAGACAGTACATTCATACACATACCGAAATAAATAAAAAAATTTAAAAAAAAAAAATAAATAAATATTTCTTGTGGAGAGGGATGCATATTAAAAGAACAACAGAAAGAATGCATCAGAAAATTGACTGAAATTGTGAATCAATCAGCAGGTGTGAGAGGGGTTTGAGAGGGACACGGGTGTATATTCAATTAATGTATATTTAATTGACATGAGTTCAACAATTATCAATTTTTCCCAGACTCTGTCTACAGGTTACATGGTGTTTTAGGACTTAGTGAAAGTAAATATGTGTATATTAAGCATCATTGATTTAAAGGTTCTGATAAAAACGGTAATGCATCAATTGGAAATTGATCATCAAGCAGTCAATTGGAAATGTAAATTGTTGTTTTCCACATTTGTTTTACTTAAAACCTGTATAACAATAACTTTGGGATTGACACATACAAATGTTCTCTCTAATTTTTCCAATGTATAGTATCATCTTGTAGCATTTTCTTTTACCTGTAGGATGATTTAACTTAAAAAATTAAGTTTGCTTCCCAAGATAACCACATACAGTCACCCAAAACAGCTTGGGTGAATTTGATGAAATCTGCACTTTGATTCCAGCCTATAGGCATGTGTAATACAACTGCCCCTTTTGACACTCATGGGTCAAAAAACAAAAACCTAAAATAAAAATGGGGGATACAGATCTATATGAAACCTTTTTGTCAAAAACTTTGCAATTCAAATCTTAAAACTACAGGAAAAGATTTGTAGGTTCCCACAGGTGAAAATGCCACCAACTAAATGGCTGAGAAAGAAAAGATACAGCTTTGCATTATGTAGAATGTACCAGGAAGTGCCAGCAGAAAGGCTGGCCCATCTGAACATTGAAAGGAAGAAAATCCTCAGACTGCTACACACATCAAACCCCTCTGTGGATCCTACTTGTAACAACTATTTATAATGAGTCCTAGTGAAACTTACCTTCTAAGTGCTGCAAAGTTTTAATATAAGATACTTTCTTATCTCCCCTCCATAGAACAAGGAGAAATATGATGATGATGAGGTCGTTCTCTAACTGTAAATTGAAGCCAACTGCTCTTATAAAACCAGTAAAACTGCCTTCTTTAATTGGCTAATCCACATAGGAACTGTGAAAAGGATTATTCTCTATTCAGAACCAAAAATGATACTAAGGTCTCCTTAAGCTATACACTTAAGCAAAATATATTAATACAAGAAAGCTCTAATATCAGCAATGGATTATTATACCAAGGAGATGTTGACCAGGGGATCCAACCCCCCCCAAAGATAAAGGTTTCTTGCCTGTAAGAAGAGAGGTGATAAGACCCTGCTGTCAAAGACCTGATGTAAGCATGGGAAAGATGTATTGAGACCGTACTTCCAAGTGTACAGTTGGTCTCTGGAATACCAGAGAGTGTTACCAAAGGCCACTAAGCCAATAAAGCAAATATAGGTCTCCTTGAATCAAGTAAGACTCCTTCATCAGCACCAGCTACACCTCACCTGCCTGAAAATACTGTGCAGCATTGGCAGCCATATGCCTGTACACCCCAAATCTAATTGGCGATTGTGTGGTTTTTGTCTTTAAGTGTATTTATGTGTTTCATAAAAATTTATTGATTTATGTATGTTGAAGCATCTCTGCATCTCTCATATGAATCCAACCTGCTCATAATGGATGATCTCTTTGATGTGGGCCTGTATGTGATTTGGAAGCATTTTGTTGAGAATTTTTGCATCTGTGTTCATTAATGATATGGGTCTATAGTTTTCTTTCTTGTTTGTGTCTTTTGCCTTGTTTTGGTATTAGAGTAATGCTGGCTTCATGGAAGGAATTTGGGATATTTCCCTCTCTTTTTATCCTTCTGAAAAAGTTTGAGTAGTAATGGTTGTAATACCTCTTTAAATGTTTTATAGAATTCTGCTGGGAAACCATCTAGGCCTGGGCTTTTTTTTGGTTGGGAGGCTTTTTATTACATCTTCTAGTTCCTCAAATATTAGGGGTCTGTTTATAGGTTAATCTTTTATCTGTCAATCTCTTCTTGGTTAAGCTTTGGCAAATTCCAGGATTTCAGATATTCATCCATTTCTCTTAGGTTTTCAAATTTAGTAGAGTATAGGTTTTTGAAGTATTTCTGGTATGATTGTATCTTTCTTTATCTGTTGTGATATTTCCCCTTTTGTCACGAATGCTGTTGGTTTAGAGTTGCTCTTTCTTTCTTTTGGTTCACTGGGCTACAGGTCTATCTGTTTTGTTTATCTTTTCGAAGAACCAGCCTTTGGATTCATTGATTTTTTTTTTTTTGTATTGTTTCCTTTGTATCAATTTCATTGATTTCTGCTCTGATTTTTGTTATTTCTGCCTGTCTGTTGGGTTTAGGGTTCATTTGCTGTTGTGTCTCAAGTGTTCTTAGCTGCAGTGTCAGATAGTTTGTTCTCTGTTTTTTTAAGGTGGGTACTTATAAATTTCTCTCTTAGGACTGACTTTAATGTATCCCACAGGTTGTGGGATACATTGTTGTGTTGTATTGTCATTTTTGTTTAGTTCCAGGAATGCTTTTATTTCATTCTTTATTTATTCTCTGACACACTCGTTATTCAGGATTGTGTTGTTTAGTATACATGTGTTCTTAGAGTAAGTAGGGTTAACCCTGGTGTTAATATTGAGCTTTATTGCACTGTGGTCTGATACATGCATGGAATAATTTCAGTCCTTTTGTTTTTGTTGAGATTTCTTTTGCATCCCAATATGTAGTTGAGGGGGGTTGTGTGTGGTGTGTGTGTGTGTGTGTGTGTGTGTGTGTGTGTGTGTTCCACTTGGGCAGCTGCCCACAGAGTGTGTGCATGCCCCTGACTGTCCTTTTATCCACACAAGCAGTTCCTATCTATGGTTCTAGCATTGAGTGGCAGGTGCTTGGGTGGGCCGCCAAAGACCTGCAAGCCACAAACCCACCTGGGCAGCTTTGCATGGAGTGTGTGTTAATTTTCTTATTTTCAGTCTGTATTAAAAAACTTTTTTTTTCTTTTGAGGTCATGGATCTCAAACAATTTTTATCTTTTTTTCTATTATTCAGTGAATAATTTCAAGTTTTTATAAGGTTTTGTTTTTCTGTATTTTAGCTATTCTCATAAAATAAATTTGTAATGATTTTTATCAATTTAATATAGAGTGAGCTCCAGGCCAGCTGGGACTAAAGGGAGACCCTGTCTCAAAAGACCAAAATTAAAAGTGTAATCTCCTTATTTTAAAAAAGAGACTGTATCTCACAGTCTAAATGACTTGCCCAAGGTTACAAAACTTGAGTGTACAACTCTGGTTTCTGATTTGGGTTATTTTAACTTTGAAATTTGTCCCTAAATACTTTTATATATATATATCTGAGAATATATCATAAGTATTTGGAGATATTAAAGATAAATAAGTATACAATAATTTGTAGATATTTTACAGGATTAAAGCAAACTTTTTGTTATGTTTATATATAATTCAATATTAGCTGAATTAGAAGAAGCCCTGCAGTGTTTCATTATTCTTTGGCATGTGTTATTTTTGT
Organism: Rhizomys pruinosus; assembly: GCA_009823505.1. Taxonomy (NCBI): domain Eukaryota; kingdom Metazoa; phylum Chordata; class Mammalia; order Rodentia; family Spalacidae; genus Rhizomys; species Rhizomys pruinosus. The sequence goes on from VZQC01005517.1 coordinate 846,730, forward strand.
TTGTTGGAAGAAGCTTTGTGTTTCTCTCAGGGCCTGGCCAATGAAACACCCTCATTATTTTAGGCAGTTGCTTCTACATAGTCTGACATGAGTCAGAATTAAAGGTATCACATGTATTTTTTTTATTTATTTCTGTATGTGTATGAATGTACTGTCTGCATGCAAGTGTGTGCACCCGTGTCATGCAATGCCACGGAGGTCAGAAGAGGGTGTCGGATTCCCCTGGAACTGGAGTTCTAGAATTGGAGTTTCAGATGGTTCTTGGCTGCCATGTGGGTGCTGGGGATTGAACCCGGGTCCTCTGTAAGAGCGGTCACCACTCTTAAGCGCTAGGCCATCTCTCCAGCCCTGATATCACATGTATTAAGTTTAGTGTAAGTCCCACACATCTGATTTTGTCATGGTCCCTAATTTTTACTTTCTATTTTATGCTTTATACTTTATGTTTTACAAATATGAATTCTGTTCCCATTCGAGTCATTCCATCTGAATAATATTGAATGTGCTGTGCCAACTTTTCGATATTGATTAAATCATTTAATCTCAATGGGTTTTCATTGGTTCACCCTTTTTACCATTTCATTCCCTACCTACAGAATGAAATTACGTTAGGTATTTTATATTCTCAAAAACTTCTCTGGAAGTTGGAAACTTGGGTATTGGGAGAAAGAGCTAAGTAAGTGTAAGCTGAGGATTAGCTAATGTTATTCTGGGCCCATCCCAGCAAGTCAGCTAAACTTTTATTCATTTTATCAATCCAATTAACTGTATCAACCAGTTGACTTTCATCAACTTTGACATGTACCTCACTTTTCATTTCTACCTTGAGTGTTGTATCCTCGGTTTCAAAGGATGGCTTTGTTTGCCAGTATAACAGACTAGGAAATTTGTGAGTTACTGAACAAGAACAACTTGGGAAACAATAAAGTGTAAGCAAAAAGGAGGGGGATAAATTTTTTTTAAAGTGATAAGGAAAATGTAACTGCAAGGCGAAATGAGTGATGGGAGTGAAAATGAAGCATAATCAGGGAAATTACTTTTCTTTTCTAATTATGGTGCTTGGTTTTTGTAATTATCCTTAAGTTTTTATTTAATTATAAAATAAATTGTGTTGATACTTTTCTGTTTTTCTGTGACAAGGACTCCCTGTAACCCAGCTGCCTAAAGCTCACTATGTAAACATTAAGCTGGCATTGCTCTTACAGATCTGCTTCCTGAGTGCTAAGATTCACATGTATACTACATGAGTTGCTATGCTAGTACTTATAAAATTACTTTCTTAAATGTTTTTCTTTTGTGACTACCCCAAGACTGATTTTCCTAGTATTTTTACCTTTAAATGGATTAACTAAATTTTTTAACATTCATTACTAATTATTACATAACCTAAAATAGGTTATTAATTAATATGTAGGTGATGATAGTCTGAGTGCCTCATAAAAATTGTTTATATTATTTGAGATACTCATACATATTTACCCTAAAATTGAATTTTTAATTTAAAGGAGTTGGTGTACACATGGATTTTGATCAAATTACTGAAGAACTAGAAGAAATGGTTTCTATATATAATTCAGGTGGAACTGTGCATAAATTCATTCCTAATCATCCAGACTCAGTTATAATCCAAGATGTTATTGAAAATATTGTTATTGAAGATGTTCACTGTTCACATATCTTAGAGGATGGAGGTATATCTGAAAATGTCATCATTCATCAGCAAATACTTCACTCAGATATAGCTGAAGTTTCTTTGTCACCATACACAATTCCAGATATTTTATTTTCTGATATTATGACAGCTTCATTGAGTATACCTGAACATGTGCTCACCAGTGAAGTTTTTCTTCTGTCTGATGGTGACATAGAACACATGTTTCATGACAACATAATGGAAGCAGAAGTCATCAATGACTCTTTGACAAATGATATTTCAGAAGTATTAGTAGGAGATTATGCTTCTGAAGCATTTATAGATTCCATTGGGATTCCTATGGACCAAAAAGATGATGCCAAAAGCAGCTTTGAAGACTATTTTATGATTTCTTGTAAGTGTGGGGGTACAGTGATTATCAAAAGTGCTTTCTTGTTTAATTTTTTGACAAAGGGTCACTGTGTTAGGTTGATCTTGAACTTCTGACACACCTATCTTGGACTTACAAGTATAGTGTTAAAAATATTCCATCACACATGCATTATCAATGTAGTTTATTTGTTTTGTACATATGACATATAGTATATGTACTTCTTAGCATAGGTGTGTACAGGTAAAATATACTTGTGCACATGTACATTTGGAAGCCAGAGATAGAAGCGGGATGTCAATCCTTGGTTTTCTACCTTTATTTTTAAGACAAAAATCACACAGTGAACCTGGTTTAAGGTCATTAATTAGGCTAGACTGGCTGGGCAGTGAGCTTCAAGCCACTTAAGGTTTTGAACAGCTGATTATATTGCATCTACATTTGGAATCTTTCAACCTCTTAAAGTTTTATAGGACTTTTGAAAAATTAAGTTTGCAGGTGTATGTTTTTATTTCTCCTTTTCAGTATGATTTGAAAATATTGTTTTTTATTTAATGTGTATGAATGTACTGCCTGCATGCCTACAGAGGTCAGGAGAGGTCATCAGGTCCCTTAGAAGTGGAGTTCTGGTTGTTAGCCTCCATGTGGGTGCTGGTAATGGAATCTGGGCCTTCTACAAGACCATCCACTCTTAATTGCTGAGCCAGCTCTTCAGCCCCTAAAGACTTTTATTTATTGAATTAAATATTTCATTTCTCTTTCCTTTTCTAATACAACACAAACTGTTTGGTGTTATTTAAGTTACACGTGGCTATCATGTTTTTCATCAGAGTTTACATTTATATAGTATGATACCATTTATATGGTGTTACTGTTTGGGGGCCAGAATTAGCTGTGTAATTCTAGGTATTATAATTATAATAAGCATTTTTGTGGTCCTGCCTCCCAGGTGTACTGGAATGAGACTAGGACATAGGGAAATTGAGAGGATTTGCAGATAATAGAATGATCACCGTTTTGCTATTCACTATGGTGAATTTTTTGTTGATAAATAAGATACCTTAATCTTACATTTTTCCTTTTTTTTACTTAAAGGACTAATATTATAATTTCTATAATGAGTTAAAGTGATAGAAATAGACAAGGATTGCTTGAATTGTGTTATAGGGGAGATCTAAATAAAGCCCTAGTTAGCACAAACCTTTTCCAAAACAGAGAAGTGTTATTCTTGAAATACCTTTATGTGATATTTAAAAATTTATCAGTTATACATATATGAACTCACTTTTTTCTACCTATGAAATAAATCTGAGAGGACAGCTTTATTTAGATCTACCTTAGATAGATCTAAGATAGATCTAAGGTAGATCTAAATAAAGGTAGATCTACCTTAAATCAAGTGGCCATTAATTATGGTAGAGGGAATAAAAATGTCTATAGTTATTCTATCTGTTTTTAGGATAAAGGAAATAAAATCTGTCTTTAGAATTAAATTGGTCACAACTTGGATAACTTTTTTTATTTGTAGGAAGAATAAAAAAGGCAAAGTATTTCTGAGTATGAAATAAGTATCAGTGCAAATCCAGTATCATTTATAGTTGTCTTGTCAATTATAATTTATTTTCTCTTGAAACATGAAGTATTAAAAATTAATAAAAACTTAGCACTTTAATCACAGCACTTAGGAGGCAGAGGCAGGCAGATCTCTATGAGTTCAAGAATAGCCTGGTCTACAGAGTAAGTTCCAGGCAAGATCTGGAGAGACCGTATCTCAAAAAGACAAAACAAAACAAAACAAAACACTATATAGGAAATAATAATGAGATAAAGAACTCTTAAAGGAGACTTGGAGATAGAATAAGAAGTGGGTATTTTAGTATATGTTACATGAAAGATGGGTAGAATGGAAGGAATATGAAAGAATGGTATAGGAGAAGAAGAGCAATGTTGTTAAAAATTGGTATGTATGAAAATACCAAAACAAAACTCATTTGTGTGTTTTGCTGATTTGGAAAAAGTAATTTTCAAAACCTGAAAAAAAATAAAATGCAGAAGTTAAATGGCAAAATACACATTTGTGAAAAAGAATACTCGAAATATTGGCAATAATTTGCTCCTAATGTGCAATTAGATTAATTGTCATTTTATTTTTCCATTTTAATGCTGGCTTTGAAAAAACTGAATTCATATGAATGTAAGCTACAGAAGAATTTTAATTAGGTAAATGAAATTTGGGTACTGCTTTGCAGAGGTTTAGAGATTCAAAATGTATGTCTATGAATAAGCCATTGTTTAAAAATAGGACTAAAATTTAAAACTTTGCATGTATTTCATTGCATTTTAATTTCCTAATAATCTTATTTTTGTTTTTTTAAAAATTTTGTTAATTTGGTTTACTACAAGTAGCCTAAGTGAGCCTCAAACTCACTGTGACCTTAGATTTCTAACTACTGATCTTTCTGCCTCCATCTCCCAGTGCGTGTGACTACCTAGGTTTATTCAGGGCTGGGAATGAAACCCAGGAAATTTTTCATGGGAGGCAGGTACCCACCCTACTGACTGAAATATATCATTATTTATAAATTTGTATTTACTTATTTATATTTTAATTAATTAACTTATTTACTTATTTATATTTTAATTAATTATTTAATCACTTGTTATCCTCCATATGGGTGCTGGGAACTGAATACACGTCCTCTGCAAAAGCAGTGAGTTTCTTAATCACTGAGCCATCTCTCCAGCCCTAAATGTTCAAATATTAAGAGTTCTTTTGATTGGAAAATATGAATGCTGTTTTTGAAGATAACTTTTAAAACAATTCTTAATATGTTGTAAAAGGTTGTTCTATTAAGTTATGTTCTCAGAGCTTGTTATTTGATAGGTGGAGCTTTAGACATTGTGGAGAGCGATTTTGAGAAGTACCATGGAAATGAACTACTTGATCAGAACATCAGTCTTTGTGTTTCCAGAGAAACATGGTTTATATGACTGTTAAATACTCTGAGCAGGAAGAAGATTTCAGTATGTAAATTGCCTTTTGGCAGAGATAGCTTTCTGTTTCAAGATCTTTTTTTTTCTTTAAGTAAGCAATATGTAAAAGAAATAATCAGCACTAGTATTGAGATTATTATGCTGCAAACGTACAAAACATCCTCTAAGGATATATGTCCTTTAATGTATCTTTTAGATAATTAATAATTTGGGGGACAATGGTCTTCCTTTGCAGTCCTGGCTGGCATGGAATTCACTGTGTAACAGTTACTGGCCTCAGATTCATAGAATGCAACAAGCTTGGCTTTTATTATATTCCTAGAAGTATTTAAAAATGTGCTTAGTGAAGCTAGTAACAGAGCTCAATGACACAGTACTTACCTAACATAAATAGAGCCCAAAGTTCACTCCCCAGTGTAGCCCTCAAAAAGTACTGCATCAGGTTGTCAGCCTTCACAAGCACCTTTAATTACTGAGCCATTTTACTGGCCCTGAAACTTTTCATAGTTGAGGTGTAAGGTTCTTTATGGATTTTAGGTGCAAGCTCTTTAGTAAGTTATGATTTGCAAGTATTTTTCTTTGATGTGTGAGTTCTTATCACTTAAAAATTTTTTGCTGAAAAATTATCTATGAAACACAAGAATTCAATAAAAAGTCATTAAAAGGTATCCCGTCTAATATTTGTCTAAAAACCAACCAATTTTATGCATCAGGTTAGAGATTATATTTGTAAAAAATAATTTTCTGCTGGGCTGGTGACACACACCTTTAATCCCATCACTTTGCAGACAGAGGCAGGCAGATCTCTGTGAGTTCAAAGCCGGCCTGGTCTACATAACAAGCTCCAGGCCAGCTGAGAGTTAAAGGGAGACCCTATCTCCAAATGACCAAAAAAAGAATCTCCTGTTTTGAATTATATATTAGTGTGTGTATGTGTGTGTGGAATTTGTTGACAGAAGGACAGTAATGAATATGGAAGTCTGAACAACTTTCAGGAATCGATCTCTTCTTCTATGGGTCGTAAGGCTGGAACTCAGGTTGTCAGGCTTACAGAGTAAGTGCTTTTACAAAATGCTAAGTAACATATCCAGTGCAGAAATGTATTTTCAAATAATACCGAATTGTGTTTTTATATCTGGTGTGAAAGTTTATAACATATTTTTGCCTGTTCAGTGGATGATGCTGACAAAACAGATCATGATGGTTCCACTGGAGTGACTATGGATGCAGACTCAGAAACTGATCTTTATAGAGTAGATGACATTTGTCCTGAAGTCATGAAGGTGTATATTTTTACTTATTTCCTGATTTCTTCAGGATGTTGAATAATTTTAGGGTGATATTTTGCCACTATAATTTCCTCTTTTTTTAAGGTTTGAACCTTTTTAAAAAATTTTATTTATTTTTGTATGAGTATGAGTGTACTGTCTGCATGTAGGTTTGTGCACCCGCGTTGTGCAATGCTGCAGAGGTCAGAAGAAGGTCTTGGATTCCCCTGGAACTGGAGTTCTCCTGGAATTGGAGTTACAGCCTGTTCTTACCAGCCATGTGGGTGCTGGTGATAGAACCCAGGTCCTCTGCAAGAGCAGTCGGTGCTCTTTTTTTTTTTTTCTTTATTGATGCTTTGTGTATTTCACACATCATTTTCCAATTCAGTTTAGGCATATTTCCCTTTCCCTTCCCCCATCCCACACCACCCCATCCCAGATCATGCATTCTGCCATAACTCTCCTGCATCTTTCTCTCAGTTTTTTTTTCATTTTTTAACAATAAGTGATAATTTATGTGTACAAGCATCCCTCATGTAAAACCAATTTGTAGGCTGTTGTGCCCAAACCCCCACAGCCCCACCATCCGGGGGGGGGGGCTGTGTTCAATCAGGTTGATCAAATGAGTGTCCAGACTATTTTGCTGTAATTTCACCATTCAACCCAATCACAGCCCTTACATTATAGCATGCCCCCTCTTCCGCAGATTGTTACCTAGGCTTAGAAAAGGGGCACAGGTGGATGAGAAGCAAAGCAGTCTACTTTCTCTGGAGCTGTTGTCTTGGACTCTGGTAAACTCTGGCTGTTTCCTTTCATGGGCTGACACTTTGTCCAGGAATAACATTTCAATCCTACTAATGAAGCACACGCAATTAGATATATAGGTATTTAGACAGCACTAATAGTTATCATAGGTTACTTTGGTATAGAAACATATGTTTGTATGGTATGTTAATCCATGAATTACATTTTTTCCTCTTAAATATGACAGGGTCTTACTGTGGTTTATAACATCTCCTAACGTGTAGAGGATGTAAGCTTGTGGCATCAGCCATGGGTTATTCCTCCAAGGAGAGAGCCTAAATAGGCAATTAGATTTGGGATATACAGGCATATGGCTGCCTCTGCTGCACAGTATTTCCAGGCAGGTGAGGTGTAGCTGGTGCTGACAGTGGAGTCTTGCTTGACTCAAGGAGAACCATATTTGCTTTATTGGTTGAGTGGCCTTTGGTAACACTCTCTGGTATTCCAGAGGCCATCCTTACACTTGCATGTGTGGTCTCAATACATATTTCCCATGTTAATGTCAGGTCTTCGGCAGGATGGCCTTATCGCCTCTCTTTCTGCAGGTATCCCAGTTTAGAGGCAAGGAGCCTTTACCTTTTGTGGGGGCTTGGATCCCCTGGCCAACGTCTCCTTGGTAGAATAATCCATTGCTGATGTCAGAGCTCCTGTATTGATATATTTTGCTCAAGTGCATAATTTAAGGACTTTAGTATTATATTTGATTCTGAATAGAGAATAATCCTTTTCACAGTTCCTATGTCTATTAGTCAATTAAAGAAGGCAGTTTTACTGGTTTTATAAGAGATTACCTCTATAATACTTGTCTCCAATTTACAGCTGGAGAACGACCTCAGCATCATCATATTTCTCCTTGTTCTATGGTGGGGAGGCAAGAAAGTCTCTCATATTAAAACCTTTGCAGCACCCAGAAGGTACGTTTCGCTAGACACATAATAAATAGTTGTTACAAGCAGGATCCACAGAGGGATTCAATGTTTGTAGCAATCTGAGGCTTTTCTTCCTTTCAATGTTCAGATAGGTCAACCTTTCAGTTGGCACTTTCTGGTACATCCTACTCAATGCAAAGCTGTATCTTTTCTTTCTCAGATGTTAAGTTGGTGACATTTTGACCTGTTGGAACATACAAATCTTTTCCCACAGTTAGTTTTAAGATTTGAATTTCAAGGTTTTTGACGAAAAGGTTTCATGCCTATGTGTATCCCCCCCCTTTTTTTAACCCATGAGTCTCCTGAAGACAGTTGTATTATACATACCTATAGGGTAGAATCAAGGCACAAATTTCATCAAACTCACCCATGCTGTTTTGGGTGACTATATATGATTAACTTGGGAAGCAAAATAATTTTTATGTTAAATCATCTTATAGGTGAAAGAGAATGCTACAAGGTGATACTGTATAACAGAGACATTATAGAGAACAATCCCAAAGTTGTTGTTCTACAAATTTTATGTAAAACAAATGTGGACAACAGCGATTGATATCTCCATTTAACTCAGATGCATTACTGTTTTTATCAGAGCCTGTAAACCAATGTTGTTTAATATACACATATTTACTTTTACTAAGTCCTAAAACTCCATGTATCCTGAAGACAGTGTCTGGAAAAAACTGGATACTTGTTGAACTCATGTGAATTAAATATGCATTAATCGAATATACACAATGTCCCTCTCCCAATTCACCATTTCAGTTATTTTCTGATGCAGTCTTTCTGTTATTCTTTTACTATGCAACCCTCTCCACAAGAAATATTTATATCTGGGTTATTGGTACTAGCATCCACATATGAGGGACACCGTTTGTCGCTTGTATTTCTGGGACCATTTAACTTCACTTAACATAATGTCTTCTAGGTCCATCCATTTACCTGCAAAGTTCATGATGTTGTCCCTCTTTACCACTGCATAGAACTCCATTGTATACATGTACCACATTTTCTCTAACAACTCATCAGTTGAGGGGCACCTGGGCTGGTCCCAGCTTTTTTGCTATTGTGAACGGAGCTGCAATAAACATAGCTGTGCAAGTATCTTTGCAGTAAGATGTGTCTTGTGGGTATATACCCAGGAGTGGTATGACTGGGTCAAATGGCAAGGTCATTTTGAGTCTTCTAAGGGTTCTCCACACTGCTTTCCATAGTGGCTGTACAAGTTCACATTGCCACCAGCAATGGATGAGTGTTCCCCTTTCCCCACAACCTCTCCAGCACTTGGTATCATTCGTATTCCTGATCCTAGCCAGTCTTATTGGAGTAAGATTATATCTCAAAGTGGTTTTAATTTGCATTTACTTAATTATCAGCGATATTGAACACTTCTTAAGATGTTTCTCGGCCATCTGTAATTCCTCCTCTAGTGAAGTCTCTATTCAGTCTTGCTCCTCTTTTGAGTGATTCATGTTGGTATTCTTTCTTCTTTGTTTTTTGAGTAGCTTTGTACACTCTGGAATTAATGCTTTGTAGATGTCTCTGTCAGATGTCGATGGTTTCCTCCCACTCTGTGGGTTTTCTCTTCTTCACTTCCTTATTGTTTTCTTTGCTATGTACAACAAACTTTTGAGTTTAATGAGGTCCATTTGTCAATTGTCGCATCTATTTCTGTGCAGCTGCTGTCTGATTTAGGAAGTCTTTTCCTATGCCTATGTCTTGTAGTCTGCTTCCAACTTTCTCTTCTCTATCACCTCCGAGTTTGGGTCTTAATGTTGAGGTCTTCAGTCCAACTGGAATTGACTTCTATACTAGGTGAGAGGTAGGGTTTGATTTCATTCTTCTACAAGTGGTGATCCAGTTTTGCCACGACCATTTACTGAAGTGCTGTCTTTCCTCCATTGTTGTACTTCTTGGTCCCTTGTCAAATATGATGGCTGAAATTGTGAGTTAGGATTGGATCTTAGTTTATTCATTGGTCAACTGATCTGATTTTGTGCCAGTGCCAGGCTGTTTTATGACTGTAGTATAGTTTGTTATACAATACTTATATAGGTTAGATATGTGTATATATATATATATATATATGTTCATATAACTATGTATGTTTATACTTCTGGAGTATAGTTTGATGTCTGTTATACGGATCCCCCCTGTATGTTCTTCACTCAGGGTTTGCTTTGGCTATTCGGGTCTTTTGTTTTTTCCAAAGAAAATCGAAGATTTTTTTTTCCAAGCTTGTGAAGAAACTCCTGGGATTTTAATTGGGATTGCATTAAAATCGTACACAGTTTGGGTAGAGATGGACATTTTACATATTATTTCCCATCCATGAGCATGGGGATTTCCATCTTTCTTGATGTCTCTCATTTCCTTTTCAGGCATTTAAAATGTTCGTTTAGAGATCCTGGTGTTTTTTGTTAGCGTTTGTTACGGCTTTTATTGTTTTGGCTCTCATTCGTTCTAGTGAGCAGAAATTGTCGTTTGTCCTTATTAGTCCTTTTCTTCATGTTTTGAGTATTGTGGTTTGCTTGTGAGTGTAAAGAAAGTCTACTGATTTTTTAGATTTATTTTGATCCTGCCACTTTACTGAAACCTTAATTTTTCTAGAGTTTTCTGGTGGAGTTTTAGCATCCCTTAAGTAACAATCATATCATCAGCAAAAAGGATAGCTTGACTACCTCTTTCCAATTAGTACTCTTAATTCCTTTTCTTGCCTTATTGCCCTAGCAAGGGTTTTCAGCTATATTGAAGAGGAGTGGGACAGGGGGCAGCCTTGCCTACCCTTTAGGGGAATGCTTCTGTCATTCCCCATTTAGGATGATATTGGCTGTGGGTTCCTTGTATATGGCTTTGATTACATTGAGGAATGATCCTCCAGACCATTCCCTCTAGGACTTTAACATGAAGGCATGCTGGATTTGTCCAAGGCTTTTCTGCATCAATTGAGATGATGTTGTGGTTTTTGTCCTTCAGTCCATTTATATGTTTGATGATGTTTATGATTTTCTTATGTTGAACCATCCCTCATCTCTTGGAATCCAACTTGGTTGTGGTGGATATTTTTTCACGTGGGTCTGTATGTGAGTTTGCCAGATTTCGTTAGAATTTTTGGCATCTGTGTTATTAGGGAGATGGGTCTATGGTTCTCCTTTTTGTTTGATCTTTCCCTGGTTTTGGATATGTAGAGCATGACTGCATCTGGATTTATAGAAGGAAATCAGGAGANCTCCCTCTAGTTCTTTCTGGAGTTTGTCAATCTGTTCCTTTAGTTCTTTCTGATGTTTGTCATTGTATCTCTCTAGGTCCTTTTCAAGTTTTTCATTCTCTCTCTTTAGTTCTCTGTATTCTTTATTTTTTTCTCCCTCTAGTTCTTTCTGGAGTTTGTCATTCTGTTCCTTTAGTTCTTTCTGATGTTTGTCATTGTATCCCTCTAGGTTCTTTTTGAGTTTTTCATTCTCTCTCTTTATTTCTCTGAATTATTCTTTATGTTCTTTAATTTCTCTGCATAGGTCTGCAATTATTCCTCTAAGATCTGTTCCTTTGGTCTCCTCCAAAGGGTTCCCATTGTAACTATTTTCTACAGGTTTGGTAGAGCTTGGTGCAGGATTATCCTGTGCCTTTCCCATATTGTCCGTTCCTTGTGTCCATGGCATGTGGGCTTCCCTTTTGTGGTTCAGATCACAAATACCTTTTCACTATGTTAGTAGATGGTTTTGCTTTCCTCCTTCAGATGTTTTTCCCCCCTTTCCTCCTCCTTGTTTATGGAATATTGACTTGTCTAGTTTTCAATTTTGTAAAGCACTCTTCTCTCCTTATTCTTAATGTTCTCCAAAAAAATTCCACTTGGATTCTCACCGATCTGTGGTGAGGGGGTATATACCTGCCAAAGGCAAAGGGCAATCCCGCCCAGAAGTCCTCAGAGATACAACCTCCTAGCTGCAGCCCTGGAAATGGTCCACCACAAAAAGAACTTCCCCAAGTGACTTCCTGGCAGCCCACACAAAGGTGCAGAGCACTGACCCAAATCCGCCGACCCTCTGGCCCCGGCTCCAAAGCACTGTCAGTGCTCTTATCCACTAGGCTATCTCTCCAGCCCCAAAGGCGTATATTTTAAAAGCCAACCCTGGAAAAGATGACTTAGGTAAGGAGAAAGCATTTACTACTTAACCTGTTCCCGATTATTCAGTAATTGTTCACTTTGTATTTTTGAAATTTATTTTGTGCTTTGCCTGTATATTTGTAAAGGGCATACATAGGCATGCAATGCCCACAGAACCAGAAGAGGGCATCCGATCACCTGGAACTGGATTTACAATCAATTGTTAGCCTCCATATGGGAACGGGGAACTGAATACAGGTCCTCTGCTAAAGCAGTGAGTTTCTTAATCATTGAGCCATCTCTCTAGCCTTAAATGTTCAAATATTAGAGGTCTTTTGATTGGAAAATATGAATGCTGTTTATGAAGATAACTTTTAAAACAATTCTTAATACATTCTAAAGGGTTGGTCTATTAAGTTATGTTCCAAAATAATTCTCAGAGCTTGTTATCTGATAGATGGAGCTTTAGACAATGTTGAGAGTGAATTTGTGAAGTGCCATGGAAATGAACTACTTGATCAGTACACCAGGCTTTGTGTTCCCAGAGAAAACATGGTTTATATGACTTTTAAAGACTCTGAGCACAAAGATGATGATTTCAGTATGTAAATTTCCTTTTTGCAGATGGCTTTCTGTCTCAAGATCTTTTTCTTTTTTTTTTTTTTTAAGTAAGTAATATGTGAAAGAAATAAGCAGTACTAGTGTTGAGGCTGTTATGCTGCAAACATAGAAAACATTCTCTGTTGGGAGCTGTGAAGTGCCGTGCCTCAAAGATGGTGCCGGTTTCCGCCTCCCACTCCCACGGGGGTGAGTACTCCATGCAGTAAACATGCCCTTATTTGGTTTGGCCTTGCTGAAACCCTCTGTTCCGCATAGAGATATCCTATCCTTGAGACCCACGTGGTGGAAATTGATTGGTTGTGACATGCCTTATAGGTAGTGAACCGGGAAGAGAAAAGGGGAGAGCAGAAGTAAGGTTACCTGAATAAAACTGCTCAAGGAAGATCGCTCTCATGTTGTGTCTTCTTTCGCTGGACGAAGGAGGACGCTACAAGTGGTGGCCCGTACGGGGATACTCGCTTCTGACAGAACCTCGGGCAGTCGGGTCGGCGCCGGTAATTCCCCGGGTAAGGAGGGATGATAAAGGTCATGGTGAGCAACAAGTCAAAGACCGCGGTAAAGCAGCAAGGATAAATTCGCTGTTTGGCGAATCAAAAGTGAAAGCTTGTGGAGTTGCGAGCCAAGATCAGTAGATGGAAGTATATCTACTTTTTGCTGGGGGTCTGTTTGTTAGTTTTCTTTTCTGGGTAATTGTCTTCGCAGTATTCTGCAGGGCGTGTCCCAAAGGAGTTAACATAGGGAACTCACCGACCCACCCAATTTTTTATGCCTTCAAAGACTTGCTTAAGGCAAAGGGGCTAAAACTTAAAAAGGAAACATTGATTAATTTTTTGACAGAATGTGATCTTATTGCCCCCTGGTTCTTAGTGTCAGGGAGTTTGACAGTAACAAGCTGGGATAAATTGGGGAGAGATCTTGATCTTGCGTGGGAGCAAGGCACGCTCAAGGCTGGTACCCGCCCGATATGGAGGTTGGCGCGTGCCTGTTTGGGGGATCAAAAGTGCTGTCCAGCATTGGAAAGAGGGCAAGCAGCCTTGGAACAGTTACAGGAAGAAAGATCAAAAGGAGATAGTCAAATGGAAGAGAAGGAAGTGACCCATCTTGAAAGCTCAGATTCTGATCAGAGTGAACCTGAGGACGAAGAGCAGGATATGTCAGCTGATGAGTTGGAGAGTTTGGTAGAAAGCATGAAACAAGTGAAGGTTAGCATACAGCCGGTAGGCCCGGGACCTCCATTACTGCCGATGGCCCCAGGACCCCCTCTGCCTTTTGTGGTACCTGGCACTTCGTTTCATCCGGAGTGCTGGAGGGAGGTAGCCGCTCAAAATCCAGCCCTATGTTTTCCGGTCTTCCAAAACCAACAGGACGATAACCGTTATCATGAGCCACTCGATTTTAAAATCATTAAAAAAATTTGTGGCAAGAATGGTGGAGGCAGCAGGAAAAGTATTTGGTGACCCTGACACTGCCATGCCGCTTGTTAAACAATTGGTATTTGAACAATGTACAAAGGAGTGTAGGCAGGCAATAAACCCTTACAAAAATAAAGGCTTTGAAGTGTGGATGAAGGTCTGTCGGGAATTAGGCGGTCCTCTTGCCAATTCTGGCCTAGCGGCTACAGTCTTGCAAATGGCAAAAGGGCAGATGGGAAAGGGGTGGAGAGGGTGCTTAAATAAATGGTAATTATGGGGCCTGTGCAGCGGGTGCTTCCTTCGCCCTCAGCAATTCCAAGACACTGGCCCATTATAATTATAGACATAAAAGATTGCTTCTTTTCCATTCCCCTTCACTCTCTAGACACGGTAAGATTTGCTTTCACTGTCTCCTCTATAGTCATAACAGTATTTCAGACCTTCAATGCTCCTTTCAACCTGATTTCTGACAGCCAATATGTTGTTAATATCCTAAAAAGGCTCGAGGTACTAGGAAAGATCAATCTCAGGTCAGCCATCGGGTCTCTTCTGCAGACTTTACACACGCTAATTCTCCAGAGAGAACACCCATTCTAATGATTCAGTTGATAAGGCATCCAGAGCTCTGATGTGTTTTCTCTCCTCCCCTCAGGAACTTGCACGCACCTTTCATTCCCGCTTTCATGTTAATTCTAAAATGCTTGCCTCCCGATTTCACATCTCTTGAGCCGATGCTCGCGACATTGTAAAAAATTGTCATCAATGTGCCCCACTTCTGCTGCAACAGTCCCTTGGGATTAATCCCAGGGGTCTCCTCCCATTCATGTCTCTGTTGATACCACCTCAGGAATTACACTAAAGGAGTGCCTTCAAAAACAAAATGGGGGAATAGCCTCTGGCTCTCCTCCAAAGGAAAGACTTGCGATTGCTCTTTTTACTATTAACTTTTTAAATTTAAATAAGCATGGGAGGTCAGCTGCAGACAGGCACACACAAACAGACAACACTTCAAAAGGGCTTGTAATGTGGAAAGACATACAGGAAAATGGTATGGCCCGGACCAGGTCCTAACATGGGCGAGAGGAGCTGTCTGTGTTTTTCCTCAGGATCATCAACAACCTCTTTGGATCCCGGAAAGGCTCACCCAAGTGGTTCAAGATGTGGAAGTGTGGGATACTCGTGATAATGGTGCCATGGCCCATAGCGATGACGGAAGAGCTTCGTTGGGGGCTTATGACAGTGTTCCCTAAACCTATCCCAGTAACTCATTCAGTGCAAGTATTCCCCCGCCTTTTTGCAACCAAAGATAACACGGAGGTCCCCTTTGATGACATATTAGCAGTAGTACAAGAGACCATACACCTGCCCCTAAACGGATTACTGTACTTCCAACTGATTACTAACATATCCCAGGACAGTGATTGTGTACGTATGCATAACCAGACAGGAGGCTGGTTTGATGCACCCCCTCCGGGGACCAGCCAGTCCAATGCCACATGGTTCAGGGGAGCTTGGCACTTTCAAACCCGTGCCTGTATGCGTATGGCCCCCCCTTTGTGTTCCTTGTATGTGATGGAAGCTATGAAAGAAATAATGTCACCTGTGGTAACAGGAATTGTTTCTATGCTTTATGCTGGATATGTGTCCTTTAATGTATCTTAGATAATTGGTTCAAAGGAAATCCACATCTTTAATTCCTGTACTTGAGTGACAAAGGAAGGTGTATCTCTATGAGTTTGAGGCTAGCCTAGCCTACGTAGTCATTTCTAGGCAAGCCAGACCTATATAGAAAGATCCTGTTATATAATATAGTAGACCGTAGCTTGGGATCCAAATTATTGAGACTAAAAGTGAAATATATTTCATTAATATTCATTTAATATTTACTATGATGACTTCTACTAATGTATTTTTCTCCAGATTTTGGTAAACCTAGTCAAAAATATTTTCTTAATTTATAATTAGATGCTGATTAATTTTATATGGAACTGATTGCTGGAAAGAAATATGGCCATGAGACAGCAGCAGGAGCAGCTGTTGCATATGAGCAAAAACTCGATGACAATGAAAGCTTTTGTGCCAATTTCATGGGCAGAAATTTATGGTAAGTGTTATGCCTTGAAGCGTGAATACCCATTTATTTCTAATATTGTTTGGGGTGCAGGAGTATGTATGTATGTATGTATGTATGTATGTATGTATCTATGTATGTGTGAGTGAGTGTAGGGCCAGGTACATAGGCAGCTGCATGGGGAAGTTTAGAGTTCACTAATTAGACTGGAGTGACTGGCCAGCAAGCTTAGGGATCTACCTGGCTCTGTCTCCTTGGTGCTGAATGGTGGTTCATGCATTTAATCCCAGAACTCAGCACCTAGGCAAGAATGAAACATGATGCCTAGGTTTTTGAAGCAAAATTAATTTTTTATGTGTGTTATAAGTATCAAACTCAGGTCTTCATTCCAGCATCAACAGAGTTATCCCTTTTTGCTCATTATCTATTTATTGAAAAATGGTTTCTGTGGTCTTAAGATTTCAGAAATACGAAGTAATCTGATAAGGTGGTTTCCCCAATCCTATATAAGGAACTATTTGCAAATGATTACTGTGGGGTGATGGGGAATAGATCTTTGAGACAGTACCTCTAGATAGGCTGACTAGACTCCAGTGTATCTGAGGGATATCTGGATACAAATGTTTGGCTACATAGGACTTTATATATATGATAGAATACCTGAATCTGGTGGGGGTGGCTGTTGGAGGCATGGGTTCTAAATTTTATTAAGATAAATTATTTAATCACTGGGCATGGTGGTTCATGCATTTAATCCCAGAACTGAGGAGTGAGACGCAGGTGGATCTCTGTGAGTCCAAGTCCAGCCTGGTCTACATAGCAAGTATCAGACCAGGGAGTAGTTAATTGAAGTTACCCAGTCTCAGAAAGAACAATAAAAGGATGTATTTGGTGAAATGCACAAAAACTCAATAAAAATTACAAAAGAAAAAAATAAGTGACAAGCATATGTTTCCCTTAAAAATTTATTTAACCCAACTCACTGTAATGCTTAGTGAATAATGTCTAATTCTTTATAATTATACTGTGTAATGTCTTTGATGAACATTGCCAGGTATTAATTCTGATGAAAATGAAAACCAGAATGTTACAGCAAGTGCCATAGATGAGTCTACTGGTCTTGGCAATCTACCTAAATCAAAACCAAAGAAAAGAAGAAGACCTGAATCCAGGCACTATCAGACAGGTGAGGGAGAAAGAATTCTATGGAACAGAATGCAAAGTATATGAGAAAATGGTATTTTGTACCATTCGTAGGATGTGGTGATATTATTTTGCCCCCTAGAGGCTAGTTTTGGCGCACTGCATTTGAAACGAAAATTTTCCAATGGTTTTCTTAGCTAAATAACAGAATTAAGGAAAAAGATTGTAAAACTCTGATGATTTTATTGGAAGTAAGAAGAAATAAAAAATAAACCTATTTTTTTCTTGTCAAGGTTCTGTATTGAATTTAGCCAAGGTTGGTCTCAAACTAGCAGCAGTTTTGTTGTCTTAGCCTTTCAAAGGACACTAGGATTACTGCTGTGAGCAACTATTAGATTACTTAGTGTAAGAGTAAAGCAGTCAGGTTTTTTAAATTTTTAAAAATTATTTTATGTGTATTTCTGTATCAACTGCATGCACGCAAGTACACTTATGTCTTATAATTACCAAGGTGGTTGAAATAGGGCATTAGATCTCATGGATCTGAGGTTAGCCATTTGGGTGCTGGGCATCAAATCCAGGTCCTTTGCAAGAGCAGTGATTAAGTGTCCTTAACCACTGAGCTATCTCTCCAGCCTCCAGTGAAGCTTTTGTATATTCATATGTTTTGTTTTTATATTTTGGTTTGGGTTGGTTTCATTTAAGTCAAGTTCTTACTATGAAGCGCAAGGTAGGAGTGAATTTGTGATCCTCTCTCTGCCTGTTTTGTTCTTGATAAACAGGCATGATTTACAGAGAAACCAGAAAGTACTTTGTTAACAATGTATTCCTTTTTTGAGTATGTATTTTTATTGAGATGGAGGGTATATGTGCAGGGAGAATAATGATTTATTTATATGATGCATTTTTGTAGGTGTTGCCAATTTTATATTTGCATGAATTTGGCTTGTGATAAAATTGTGCTTTTTAACTTTATGAATCATTTTCTCTAAGTTGATATGACTTCAATTAATTACTTTCTTTTTTTTTTTTTTTAATTTAATTTTTTTTTACGACCTCCCAAGCCTGGGCCCCCGGGTCCTCCGGGCCCTCCCGCTGCACCGGCGTCATCCGCCATTTGGTGTTTCCTGAGGAAGAAGAATTAATTACTTTCTTAACAAAAGAAACTGACCTGGGGAGGTGGCACATGCCTTTAATTCCAGCACTGGGGAGGCAGAGGCTTGTGGATCTATATAGTGATTTCCAGGACAGATGTGGGTACTGGGAGACCCTGTCACAGAACACACCCCCCGAAAAAAAGAAGAAACTGAAACAAGTGAAATTAATCCAGTCATAATGTACCAGGTTCTTTTCATTATTGTAATATTTATGCGGAAAAGAATCATAAAAAATGAAGTGTAACATGGAGAAACATCTAAAGAAACCAGAAAAGAATGTGGTTTGATCATTTGGAGCTTTTCCCCCTTCTCTCCTTTTAGAAATAATTATCAGTCCTGATGGAACTGCCTTTACAGTCTACCCTTGCACATTTTGTGAGAAGAAATTTAAGTCAAGAAGTTTCTTGAAAAGACACAGGAAAACTCATCCTGAATACTTTGCCAAGAGGAAATACCACTGTACTGACTGTGATTATGCTACTAACAAAAAGACACATTCGACAATTATTTGCAGAGTCACAAGATGACTACCAAGGCAGAAAAGGCCATCAAATTCAATGAGTCTGAAAAGGAGCCAACAAAATCTTCAAGTGTCTGTGAGTCCCAACAAATGAACGATAGTTTTTGAATCACCACCTTTTGGCAGTCCACAGCAAAAAGGATCCTCATGTTTGTGTAGAGTGTAGTAAAGGTTTCCGTCACCCATCAGAACTCAGAAAGCACATTGGAGTCCTCACCAATGCCAGCATTGCGAATATAAGTCTGCTGACTTCCAATTTGAAGACACATGTAAAGACTAAACATAGTAAGCAGACAACATTGAGACGTAACATTTGTGCAGTGACTTTCTTTAATACCAGCGAGGCCCAACAACATGCCTGTACCCACCACAAAGGGAAAATACGTAAGTGTGAACATTGTGGACACAGAAGCTCAAACTCAAGTGATTTGAGGTGACATAAAATTTCAGTTCACACAAAGAAATATCCTCATAACTGTGTCCTGTGTGGTAAAGGCTGTCACAGTCCATCAGAACTCAAGAATCATGTGGCTACTCACTATGATAAAAACCTACTTCAGTGTACCCAGTGTAACTTTAAGGTTGCAGATCCCTTTGTGCTGACTAGCCATATTTTCTCACTTCACACAAAAGAGCCCGTGTTTAAGTGTAAGAAATGTAAGAAGGGATATTGCCAAGACAGGGAGTTTAAAAAGCATATGAAGACACACAGTGGCCGAAAAGTCTATCAGTGTGAGCACTGCGAATACAGTATTACAGATTCTTCAGCCTTTAAGCGCCATGTGATCTCTATTCATAAAAAGGACTATCCTCACCACTGTGACTACTGCAAGAAGGGGTTCTGAAGACCCTCAGAAAAAAACCAACACATATTGGGACATCATGAAGGAGTTGGTCACATAGGATCTTCTGACTTGTAAACATACTAGCTTTGAAGCAGAAAAATTTTTTGACAAGACAGTAAACCTTGTTCACATACAATAATATACATTCATTATGCTTTGTACAAAATGATTGATTCTATTTGACTTTACATTTTATTCAGTAGGTTATTCACATGTGAGTCCTTTTTTAAGTGAGGAAAACTGGCAACACCAAGTTGGCTTTTAACAAAGGAATCTCCCCTTTCTGGAATTTTTAGATGATTTTGCTACTTTAGCATTTGCTTTATTCGTATTGACACTATTCTTCTATGAAAAAGTAATTTAACATTGGTTACTCAAAAGTAATCATCCTGATGCAAAATACAGTACATTTGCTAATATATATGGTTCTTCTGATGCTTCTTACTATCAAGACATGGAAATAATTTCCTTGTCTTAATTTTCAAATGACCTCACAATCTAATCTCTATTTGAGCCTATAGCACTGAAACAGGTGCTTTTCACTTTATTCTGTAGTTGCTTTCATTTTATTGGTAGCATCTTTTTTTTTTCAGGAGAGCAATGTTAAAGAGCCCTTAAAGAGAATGTTTTTTTCTTGCTTTTTATTCTCTGTATTTCTTCTCGTAATTTGTTCCATAAATGAGAACTGCTATAGATAGAATTTTGCAGAATTGTTGAAGTAAATAGTGGCTCATAGGAGTTTTTTGAAACTTGGCATGGAAATTCAGGCCTAGTTTAAAATATATCTACAATGAAAATGCATAATTAAAATGAATAAATTTAAAGTTATTTGAAAGGTCCAGAGATATATGAGATCATTTTATAAACTTGTACTAAGATTCAGGTGAAGAATTAGAAGGAAAACAAGGACGCGAGTAAGGCTTAAAGTATTTTCTTTGTCTTTGATAATTGAAACACAGAAGTTGAAAGTGTGTTTTTAGATAACATATTTTGATACAAGTTTAGCCTCATATCTTAAAATTTTCTGTAGGTACAGCCTGAAATAGCCTTTATTTTTCTCTGAAAACTAACTTGAAAGGAAAGAAGACTAAGAGGTAGTTATTGGTGACAGTTAACAAACTAAGTGCTAAGGACAACTTAGAGAGCTGACAAGTTTAGCCAGCATTTTGACTTTTTTGTTGTTTTTTTTTTCTTGGGAACTTATTTTTATAAGACTTTAAACACATTTGTTTTGATTAGAAGATAAAATAAAATCTTTGTCTTTTCATTGTTTCTTTGAGAGTTAACATACTTATAAGCAGCTATAGATTTATACTTGCAATGTATTTTAAAATGAATTTACTTTCTCGGGATTTATGTACTTAGAATTTAAGACAAAGAACTCCAACTTCCTATTGTCCTGTGAGTATCTGATGTGTTCTGGGAAATTTGAAAAAAAAATTCCAGCTTGATAAGCAGTCCCTTTGGCCTCATTATGGTGCTTCATTCAACTTTTGATGCCATTTTTTTGTCTTTACCTTCTACTAGTTTTACACCAATGATACCTATATTCAGAAGTTATATATAATCTATAGGATTAGATATCTTAGTGTGTGATTTTTGACAGCCTGTGAAATATCCTAGATTTATTCCAATACTAAAATTGTTTAGGAACAAAAGTATTCAAGCTAAATGCCATCTAAACCTCATATTAACTTTTGAAACCTTGTAAACTTTCTAATGTGTATTTCATTGCTGTCTATTTTGCTGTTCTGGAAAATTATTTCTTATTTGTGAAGAATCTTTTAAGTCTTGAATTTTCTTTTTCCTTGAAGTAATATAAAGGATACATCTAAAGTAAAATGTAACAATAGAAATTTAATCACTGGACCAGATTATTTTTCTTAATTCATTCTGTACCACATGGGACTCCAGAATGGTTGTTTAAACTGTTTCCAATTATGTTACTGATAAAAGTAGTGATAAGCTTGTGAAATAACAGTAGTTAAGAACTATTTGGTGGGGCTAGAGTAATGGCTTAGCAGTTAAGACCACTGGCTGCTCTTGCAGAGTACCCATGAGTTTCAGTTCCCATCGTCCATATGGAGTCTTAACAACCACCTGTAACTGCAGTTCCAGGGAATTGCATACCCAATTCTAGTCTCTGTGGACATTGCATGAGTGTAGTAGCACAAGTGGTCTTGAGAACATTGAGTCTCCAGAGCAGAAGACCCAGCTTTACTGTTGGTCACTTGTGCTTTAACTCCTTGTGCTCCCTGGCACGTCATAGTAAAATAAGAAGCTCAGTTGAAATTAATCAGAAACCTAAACAACAAAAACGGAAAGGATCATAGGCTAGGTATGGTTGCATTTCCCTTTTAGCTGAAGCACTCATGAGGTTCTGTGAGAATAAACCAGCTTGGTGAGGCACCACAGATTGAACTCCAGGTAAGGTGGGGCTGCAGGGAGACCCTGTCTCAAAAAAGAGAAATTAATTAAAAAACAGCTGTGGTAAAATGTACAAATCAAATTTGTTGATTGTTTACATAAATTTCTGAGTGACTGATGTCTTATTCAGAAAGTCCTTTACTATACACATAAGGGTGTAAGACGCTTCTCTTGCTAAAAACAGGTACAGCATAGTCCTGCTAAGGGAAGGGGAGCAGTGGCCACTGTGGTCACTGCTGGGGAACTGACCCCTTAACATAGAAGTCAGTTGCTCACTTTTGTAACCCAACCTGAGCGGTAATTCCAACCCAGGTCCTTAGCCTGGGAAGCATAATGCTTCCCTTCTGGGCATGCTATCCCACCTGCCCCAAATCTGCTGGTCTCTGGACAGGAATTTCAGACTGGTGGCTGATGGCCTATACCCACTCACAATGCACTCCTCAGGTTGGTGACCTGATTAGTCTCTGTCCAACCCCACACTAGCTAACCAGGTTAAGAATCTGATTAAACTCCATCTAATCCACTAGCCACTGACACTCGAAATCCAGGCCTGCTTCAGCCTGTATATGAGTAAAATAATGGATGCAAAAATTTAGTGTGATGATGGTAATGGAGAATTAAATTTATTGCATGCTGTGAGTCACTTTTATAATTTTAATTTTTTTATTTATTTCTGTATGTGTATGAATGTACTGTCTGCATGCAAGTTTGTGCACCCGAGTCGTGCAATGCCGCAGAGGTCAGAAGAGGGTGTCGGATTCCCCTGGCACTGCAGTTCTCCTGGAATTGGAGTTTCAAATGGTTCTCGGCCGCGATGTGGGTGCTGGGGATCGAACCCGGGTCCTCTGTAAGAGGGGTCTGTGCTCTTAACCGCTAGGTCATCTCTCCAGCCCTTGTGTGTCACTTTTATAAGCAAAATGGCATCATCTCTCAGAGCCAATGGCAGACTCCAATAGCAATCTCAAGCCCCTGTATGCTGCTGGTTCGCCTGGGTGACGAGTTGCTCCCTCTTGAGGCGAGGTCAGTGGAAACCCCTGACTTCCATGTTGTGCCCTGAGAGCTTCTAGCTGAGAATTTGCCCCTAATTCAGACTGGATTTTCCCATATCTCCCCTTCTATTTTATATATTTTTTAATATTTTTATTTAATTTTATTTCTGTATGTGTATGAATGTACTGTCCGCATGCAGGTTTGTGCACCTGTGTCTATTTTATATTTTTATGAGAGGCAGACGAGCCCATGGGAGAGGTTGGCATTTAGAATGAACCCAGGCCTTGAATAGTCAATTGCTTAAACCTTTCTTGAGTGCCAGGTAGGGGCAGGCCAGACCTAATATTTTATTTTTACACTAAAACCAATTTATGTCCAAGAAACCAATTATGAAGTGAACTAATTGTCAAACATAAGTAATTATTATAAGCAATCTTCATGCAAAATCAATTTGTAAGTACCTATGTCCTTATTTTTTACAACCCAACCTCCCCATAGTCCAGTTGGAGAGGCTTGTATGCACAAGCATGTTGTTGATCAATAAGAGTCCAGTCTATTTTGCTGGGATCTCACAATTTACCCCAATCTCCTCTCCCTTACATCTACCATGTCCCTCTTTTGAAAGTTGTTCCCTAGGCTGTGGGAAAGCAGCACAAGTGGGTGAGAAGTAAAGTTTTGTTACAGTCTGTTTTCTCTTGAGATGTCATTTTGGGCTCTGGTCTGTTCCGAATGTTTCCTTTCATGAGTTGGCAGTTTATTTATGGGTTCCTTTTTTATTTTATTTTGTTAAGGGGTATTTTTCAAATTTATGTATTATTTTTATGTGTATGGAAGTACTGTCTGTATGTAGTTTGGAACACCTGTGTCTCGCAATGCTGCAGAGGTCAGAAGAAGGCATTGGATTCCTCTGGAACTGGAGTTAAAGATGGTTCTTAAACACGACGTGGGTGCTGGGAATCGAACACAGGTCCTCTGCAAGAGCAGTCGGTGCTGTTAACAGCTGAGCCATCTCTCCAGCATCAGGGGTTCCTTTAAAAATAAATCTGGGCTAAGAGATGGCCTATTGGTTAAGATCGCCAACTGCTCATGCAGAGGACCTAGGTTTGATCCCCAGCACCCATATGGTGGCTGAGAACCATCTGTAACGCCAGTTCCAGGATAACTCCAGTTCCATGGGAATCCGATGCCCACTTCTGACCTCCGCGGCATTGCACCACACAGGTGCACAAACCTACATGCAGATTCATATAGTACATTCATACAAATAATTAGTTAATTAATTAAAAAATCATACCAACAAAACATAAACAGTGAGATTATGTAGGCATTAAAACAGTATTAATTATTATGACAAATTACTCTCTGGGACAGATTCAAGGTATTTACATAGTGTTAATCTGTGAAGTATGGCTTTTTAGTAAAGGATGACAAGTTCTTATTGTGGCTTATAATGTCTCCTAACCATTAGAGGGTCCAAGCTTATGTTATCAGTTGTGAGTCATTCCTTCAAGAAGAGAGCTAATAGCCAATTAGATTTGGGGTACACTAATATGTTTTGCTACATAGCTCTTCCAGGCTGGTGAGGTGTGGCTGACAACACTTGCCTGACTCAAAGAGACCAATATTTTCTTCTTTACTTTCGTGGCCCTCTTTGGCATCCTGGAGACAAACTGTTCACTTGCAAAGTGCAGTCTCTTTACAACCTTTTTATGCTTACACTAGGTCTGCAGCAGCGGGGTCTCACTGCCACTCTTCTTATGTGTAACTCAACTTGTAGGCAAATAGCCTTTATTTTTATGGGTTTGGTCACCCTAGCCAACATCCCATCAGCAGAATCACCATTACTTGTATGAAAGCTTTCCTGTACTCACATATTTTGCTTAAATGTAGAGTCTTTAAAGATTTTAAAATTATATCTAGCTCTGAATAAGGAATATTCCTTTAAACTTCCTATGCCCATTAGTCAATTAAAGAAAGCAATTTTACCTGTTCTATAAGATATTACTACTATAACAGTTGCCTCTTTTGTAATTAAGGAATAACTTCATTACCATCATAATTCTTTTTCTTTTTCTATAAAAACGAGAGACAGGAAATTTTCTCATATTAAAACTTAGCAGGAACTGGAAAATAAGTTTCATTAGAACACATTGTAAACAGTTATTTTAAATAGAATACAGAGAGATGCTTGGTGCCTGTGACTCAGGTTGTCTGAGGTTTTTCTTCCTTTGATGTTCAGATGGGCCAGCTTCTATGCTGGTATTTTTTGGTCCATTCTGTGCCATTCAAAGCTGTACCTTTCTTTTTTTTTAAATTTTTATTTATTTTTGTATGTGTATGAGTGTACTGTCTGCATGTAGGTCTGTGTACCCGTGTCGTGCAATGCCGCGGAGGTCAGAAGAGGGCCTCGGATTCCCCTGGAACTGGAGTTCTCCTGGAATTGGAGTTACAGACGGTTCTTAGCCGCCATGTGGGTGCTGGGGATCGAACCCGGTCCTCTGCAAGAGCAGTCGGTGCTCTTAACCGCTAGGCTATCTCTCCAGCCCAAAGATGTACCTTTCTAAGGCATTTAGGTTGGTGGTATTTTTCTCCTGTAGGAACATACAAGCTTTTTCTCATAGTTATCTTTTAAGATTTTAAAATTTAGGTGACTGGCACAGGCCTAGCGTAGGGGGTCCCTCATGTGGCTCCTTGGTTTCCAGAGATTTGGGCATCCAACTAGAGCCTAGGTGGTGGCTGGTGTCGGCCTGGCAGTGCATAGGTGAAGCCTGTCTCCCTTCACCACAGGTGCTGGGTTGCTTATTATTTGAGACAGGGTCTCCTGTAGTTCTGGCTGTCCTTGAACTCTGTAGTGAGGCTGTCCTTGAACTCTGAGAGATCCAACTGCTTCTGAGTGCTGGGAATTAAATNTTTTTTTTTCTCCTTTTAGTTTTTTTTCTGGAGTTTGTCATTTACTCCTTTTAAGTTCTTTCTGAAGTTTATCAGTGTATCCCTCTAGGTTCTTTTTTGAGTTTTTTCATTCTCTCTCTCTGTATTTCTCTGAATTATTCTTTAATGTTCTTTATTTCCTCTGCAGAGGTCTGCATTATTCCTCTAAGATCTGTTCCTTTGGGTCTCTTCCAAGGGGTTCCCATTGTAAATATTTTCACAGGTTTGGTAGAGCTTGGGGTGCAGGATTATCCTGTGCACTTCCCATAATTTGTCCGTGATCCTTGTTCATGGCATGTGGGCTTCCCTTTTTTTGCCTGTATTCTGATGAAAATCACATTTGTCTTTTCACTATGTTAGTAGATGGTTTTTCTTGCCTCCTTTCCTATCCTCCTGTCAATGTTGTTTTTTGCCCTTTCCCCCCTTTCCTTTTCCTCCTCCTTGTTTATGGAATATTGACGTTGGTCCTAGTTTTCAATTTGTAAAGCCTCTGACTCAATCTTAGTCTTAATGTTCTCCAAAAAAATTCACTTGGATTCTCACCGATCTGTGGTGAGGGGGTATATACCTGCCAAAGGCAAAGGGCAATCCCGCCCAGAAGTCCTCAGAGATACAACCCCCTAGCTGCAGGCACTGGAAATGGTCCACCACAAAAAGAACTTCCCCAAGTGACTTCCTGGCAGCCACACAAATGTGCAGATCACTGACCCAAATCCGCCGACCCTCTGGCCCCGGCTCCAAGCACTGTAGGTGCTCTTTACTGCTAGGCTATCTCTCCCAGCCCCAAGAGCGTATAGTTTAAAAGCCAACCCTGGAAAAGATGACTTAGGTAAGGAGAAAACCTGTTCCAGATTATTCAGTAATTGTTCACATAAACTCACTTTTGTTATTTTTTTAAATTTATTTTGTGCTTTGCCTGTATATTTTGTAAAAAGGGTATACAGAGGTAATGCAATACCCACAGAAAGAGAAGAGGGCAATCAGATCACCTGGAACTGGATTTACAGTCAATTGTTAGCCTCCAATATGGTTATGGGGAACTGAATACAGGTCCTCTCTGCAAAATCAGTGAGTTTTGCTTTAATCACGGAGCCATCTTTTTAGCCCTTAAAATGTTCAAATATTAGAGTTCTTTTAATTGGAAATATGAAGGCTGTTTCTGAAGATACTTTTAAAAACAATTCTATGCTTAATACATTATAAAAGGTTGGTCTATTAAGTTATGTTCCAAAATAATTCTCAGAGCTTGTTATCTGACAGATGGAGCTTTAGACAATGTTGAGAGTGAATTTGTGAAGTGCCATGGAAATGAACTACTTGATCAGTACACCAGGCTTTGTGTTCCCAGAGAAAACATGGTTTATATGACTTTTAAAGACTCTGAGCACAAAGATGATGATTTCAGTATGTAAATTTCCTTTTTGCAGATGGCTTTCTGTCTCAAGAGCTTTTCTTTTTCGTATTTTTTTTTTTTTAAGTAAGTAATATGTGAAAGAAATAAGCAGTACTAGTGTTGAGGCTGTTATGCTGCAAACATAGAAAACAGCAATGTATCTCCTGTTGGGAGCTGTGGAGTGCCGTGCCTCAAAGATGGTGCCGGTTTCCGCCTCCCACTCCCACGGGGGTGAGTACTCCATGCAGTAAACATGCCCTTATTTGGTTTGGCCTTGCTGGGAAAAGCCCTCTGTTCCGCTTAGAGATATCCTATCCTTGAGCCCCACGTGGTGGAAATTGATTGGTTGTGACATGCCTTATAGGTAGTGAACCGGGAAGAGAAAAGGGGAGAGCAGAAGTAAGGTTACCTGAATAAAACTGCTCAAGGAAGATCGCTCTCGTGTTGTGTCTTCTTTCGCTGGACGAAGGAGGACGCTACAAGTGGTGGCCCGTACAGGGATCCTCGCTTTCTGACAGAACCTCGGGCAGTCGGGTCGGCGCCGGTAATTCCCCGGGTAAGGAGGGATGATAAAGGTCGTGGTGAGCGACAAGTCAAGACCGCGGTAAAGCGGCAAGGATAAATTCGCTGTTTTGCGAATTAAAAGTGAAAACTCATGGATTTGAGAGCCAAGATCAGTAGATGGAAACATATCTACTTCTTGCTGGGGGTCTGTTTGTTAGTTTTTTCTTTTCTGGGTAATTGTCTTCGCAGTATTCTGCAGGGCTTGTCCAAAAGGAGTTAACATGGTGAACTCACCGTCCCACCCAATTTTTTATGCCTTCAAAGACTTGCTTAAGGCAAAAGGGATAAAACTTAAAAAGGAAACAATGATTAATTTTTTTGACAGAATGTGATCTTATTGCCCCGTGGTTCTTAGTGTCAGGGAGTTTTACAGTAACAAGCTGGGATAATTTGGGGAGAGATCTTGATCTTGCGTGGGAGCAAGGCACGCTTAAGGCTGGTAACCGCCCGATATGGAGGTTGGTGCGTGCCTGTTTGGGGATCAAAAGTGCTGTCCAGCATTGGAAGGAGGGCAGGCAGCCTTGGAACTGTTACAGGAAGAAAGATCAAAAGAGAGAAGGTCAAATGGAAGAGAAGGAAGTGACCCATCTTGAAAGCTCAGATTCTGATCAGAGTGAACCTGAGGATGAAGAGCAGGATATATCAGCTGATGAGTTGGAGAGTTTGGTAGAAAGCATAGAGCAAGTGAAGGTTAGCATACAGCTGGCAGGCCTGGGACCTCCGTTACTGCTGATGGCCCCAGGACCCCCTCTGCCTTTTGTGGTACCTGGCACTTCGTTTCATCCGAGTGCTGGAGGGAGGTAGCCGCTCAAAATCTAGCCCGTGAGTGGAGTTTTCAGACGGCTCTCGGCCTCCAGGTGGGTGCTGGGATCGGAACACAGGTCCTCTGCAAGAGCGGTCGGCTCCCAACCGCTAGGCCAACAATTCCAGGAGAATCCAGTTCCAAGGGAGCCCGACGCCCTCTTCCTGACCTCCGCGGCATTGAACGTCACGCGTGTGCACAGACGTGCATGCAGACAATCCATTCGAGACACATACGGAAATAAAATAAAAAAAAAATAAAAAAAAATCCAGCCCTGATGGTTTTTTCCAGTCTTCCAAAAACAACAGGACAATAACCGTTAGCATGAGCCACTCGATTTTAAAATCATAAAAAATACATTTTCTGATTTTGTGGCAATAATGGTGGAGGCAGCAGGAAGAGTATTTGGTGACCCTGACAATGCCATGCCACTTGTTAAACAATTGGTATGTGAACAATGTACAAAGGAGTGTAGGCAGGCAATAACCCCTTACAAAAATAAAGGCTTTGAAATGTGGATGAAGGTCTGTTGGGAATTAGGCGGTCCTCTTGCCAATTCTGGCCTAGCGGCTGCAGTCATGCAAATGGCAAAGGGCAGATGGGAACGGGGTGGAGAGGGTGCTTAAATAAATGGTAATTATGGGGCCTGTGCAGCAGGGGCTTCCTTTGCCCTCAGCAATTCCAAGACACTGGCCCATTATATTTATAGACATAAAAGATTGCTTCTTTTCCATTCCCCGTCACTCTCTAGACACGGTAAGATTTGCTTTCACTGTCTCCTCTATAGTCATAACAGTATTTCAGACCTTCAATGCTCCTTTCAACCTGATTTCTGACAGCCAATGTGTTGTTAATATCCTAAAAAGGCTCGGGTTACTAGGACAGATCAATCTCAGGTCAACCGTCGGGTCTCTTCTGCGTATTTTACACATGCTAATTTTCCAGAGAGAACACCCATTCTAATGATTCAGTTGATAAGGCATCCCGAGCTCTGATGTGTTTTCTCTCCTCCACTCAGGAACTTGCACACGCAAACCTTTCCATTCCCTCCCGTTTTCATGTTAATTCTAAAATGCTTGCCTCCCGATTTCACATCTCTTGAGCCGATGCTCGCGACATTGTAAAAAATTGTCATCAATGTGCCCCACTTCTGCTGCAGCAGTCCCTTGGGATTAATCCCAGGGGTCTCCTCCCATGCATGTCTCTGTTGATACCGCCTCAGGAATTACACTAAAGGAGTGCCTTCATAAACAAAAGGGGGGAATAGCTTCTGGCTCTCCTCCATAGGAAAGACTTGTGATTGCTCCTTTTACTATTAACTTTTTAATTTAAAGGAACAAGGGGGCATGGGAAGGCCAATCTCTGCAGACAGGCACCACCACAACACAGCTCCAACCGGGCTTGTCAATGTGTACAGCCTCCAGGAAAATGGTATGGCCCGGACCAGGTCCTAACATGGGCGAGAGGAGCTGTTTGTGTTTTTCCTCAGGATCATCAACAACCTCTGTGCATCCCGGAAAGGCTCATCCGAGTAGTTCAAGATGTGGAAGTGTGAGATACTCGTGATGATGGTGCCATGGCCCATGGCAATGACGGAAGAGCTTTGTTTGGGGCTGATGACAGTTTTCCCTAAACCTATCCCAGTAACTCATTCAGTGCAAGTATTCCCCCCGCCTTTTTTGCCAACCAAAGATAACACGGAGGTCCCCTTTGATGACATATTAGCAGTAGTACAAGAGACCATACACCTCCCTAAACGGATTAATGTGCTTCCAACTGATTACTAATATATCCCAGGACAGTGATTGGGTACGTATGCATAACCAGACAGGAGGCTGGTTTGATGCACCCCCCTCCGGGGACCAGCCGGGTCCAATGCCACATGGTTCAGGGGAGCTTGGCACTTTCAAACCCGTACCTGTATGCGTATGGCCCCCCCTTTTGTGTTCCTGTATGTGGTATGGAAGCCTAATGAAGAAATGAATGTTCACGCACCTGTTGGGAACAGAATTGTTTTCTATGCTTATGCTGGGATATGGCGCTTTAATGTATCATTAGATAATGGTTCAAAGGAAATCACATCTTTAATTCCTGTACTTGAGTGACAAAGGAAGTGTAATCTCTATGAGTGTGAGGCTAGCCTGATAGCCTAAGTAGTGCATTTCGAATCTAAGGCAAGACCAATACTATATTAGAAGAATCCTGTATATAATATAGTAGACGTAGCTGGGATCCCAAATTATTGAGACTAAAGTGAAATATAATTTTCATTAATATTCATTTAAATATTTACTATGATGACTTCTACTAATGTAAGTATTTCGCCCAGATTTTGGTAACCTAGTCAAAATATTTTCTAATTTCTAATTCACTCAGAATTATTCTTATAATAATGGACTGATTGCTGGGAAAAAAGAAAT
This sequence comes from Rhizomys pruinosus, assembly GCA_009823505.1. Lineage (NCBI taxonomy): Eukaryota > Metazoa > Chordata > Mammalia > Rodentia > Spalacidae > Rhizomys > Rhizomys pruinosus. The sequence goes on from VZQC01005517.1 coordinate 878,144, forward strand.
ATGAGACATGAGACAGCGCAGGAGCAGCTGGTTGCTATGCTGCAAAACTCGATGACAATGAAAGCTTTTGTGCCAATTTCATGGGCAGAAATTTATGGTAAGTGTTATGCCTTGAAGCGTGAAAAGATACCCATATCATTATCTAATAGTTTGGGTGGCAGGGGAATGCTAGTATGTATGTATGTAATGTAAATGTTGTATCTATGTATGATTGTGAGTGAGTGTAGGCCAGGTAAACAAAGGCAAGCTGCAATTGGGAAGTTTAGAGTTCACGAATTAGACTGGGTGAGCTGCCATCCAAAGCTTAGAGTCTACATGGCTTCTTCTCAGTTGTGCTGATGTGTGTTCATGCATTTAATCCCAGCAACTCAGCACCATAGGCAAGAATGAACATGCATGCCTAGTTTTTGAACAAAATTAATTTTTTTATATGTGTTATAGTAGAACTCAGGTCTTCATTCAGCATCAACAGAGTTATCCCTTTTTGCTCATTATCTATTTATTGAAAAATGGTTTCTGTGGTCTTAAGATTTCAGAAATATGAAGTAATCTGATAAGGTGGTTTCCCAACCCTATGCAAGGAACTATTTGCAAATGATTACTGTGGGGGTTGGGGGGGGGATGGGGGAATAAGTCTTTGAAGACAGTACCCTCTAGATAGGCTGACTAGACTCCAGTGTATGCTGAGGGATATCATGGATACAAATGTTTGGCGACTAGGACTTTATTATATGATAGAGTATACTGAAATCTGAGTGGGGGTGCCTGGGTGGAGCATGGGTGGTTCTAAAATTTGATTAAGATAACATTATTTAATCACTGGCATGGTGGATTCATGCATTTAAATCCAGAACAGAGAGAGTGAGAGCAGGTGGATCCTGTGAGGTCCAAGTGCAAGGCCTGGTCTACATAGCAAGTATCAAGAGCCAGGGAGTAGTTAATTGAAGTTACCCGTCTCAGAAAAACAAAAAAGGAGTATTAGGGAAAAAATAGCACAAACCACTCAATAACTTACCAAAGAAAAAATAGTGCAAGCATATGGTTCCCTAAAATTTATTTACAACCACTGTATGCTTAGTGAATAATGCTAATTCTTTATAATAATACTGTGTAATGTTTTGATGAACATTGCCAGGTATAATTCTGATGAAAATGAAAACCAGAATGTTACAGCAAGTGCCATAGATGAGTCTACTGGTCTTGGCAATCTACCTAAATCAAAACCAAAGAAAAGAAGAAGACCTGAATCCAGGCACTATCAGACAGGTGAGGGAGAAAGATTCTATGGAACAGATGCAAAGTATATGATAAAAATGGTATTTTGTACAGTGTCGTAGTGGTGATATTATTTTGCCCCCAGAGGCTAGTTTTGGGCACTGCATTTGAAAGAAAATATTTCCAATGGTTTTCTTAGCTATAATAACAGAAGTTAAGGAAAAGATTGTAAAACTCTGTGATTTTATTGGAAGTAAGAAGAAATAAAAATAATAAACTTTTTTTTTTGTCAGTTTTTTCTGTTTTTGTGATAATGTTAGCCAAGGTTGGTCTCAAACTAGCAGCAGTATTTGTTGTCTTAGCATCTTTCAAAGGCACTAGGATTACTGCGGTGAGCAACGATTTAGATTACTTAGTGGAGAGTAAAGCAGTCAGGTTTTATGAAATTTGGTTTAAAAATTGTTTTATTGTATTTCTGTACACCTGCATGCACTGCAAGTACTACTTCATGTCTTAAATATTACCAAGGTTGAAAATAGTGCAGTGGATCCTGGGATCTGGTTGAGTTGTGTGAGACCATTTGGGTGTCTGGGCATCAAATCCAGGTTCCTCTTTGCCCAAGACGCAGTGATTAAAGTGTCCTTAACCATTAGCTATCTCTCCAGCCTCCACTGAAGCTTTTGTCTATTCATATTTTTTGTTTTAATTTTAATTTTGGTTTTTTTTGGTTCTTGGTTTAAGATGATTATGTTTGAGCTCAAGGTGTCTGAGTGAAATTTGTGATCCTCCTACTCAGCCTGTTTTTTTTCTTTTGTTACGTGTGCACCCCGATAATAAACAGTGTAATTTACAGATAAACCAGACAGGTACTTTGTTAACAAATGTAGTTCCTCTTTTGATACGTATTTTTATTGAGATGGAGGGTATAATGTGCAGGGAAAGAATAGATTTATTTAAATATGTGCGCACTTTTTTTGTAGGTGTTGCCAAGTATTGATATTTGCAGAATTTGGCTTGTGAATAACAATTGTGCTTTTTTAACTTTATGAATCATTTTCTCTAAGTTATATTGAACTTCAATTAATTACTTTCTTTTTTTATAAACTGACTGGTGAATATTTTGCTTTAGACTCCCAAGTGCCCCAGGTCTCGGCCCTCCCTGACCGCGTCTGCCATTGGCCGAGGAAGAAGATTAATTGTCTTAACAAGAAACTACGTGGGGATGCTTGAATCCAGCATGAGGAGAGGTGTGGCGTGTGACGTCCAGGACAGATGTGGGTACTGGAGACCCTCTGATCCAGAACACACACACCCGAAAAAAAAGAAGAAACTGAAAAGAAAAGTTAATCCAGTCATAATGTCCCAGGTGTCGTTTCAATTTTGTACTATTTATGGCGGAAAAATCATAAAAAAAGAAGGTAATATGGAGAAACATAAAGAAACAGAAAAGAATGTGGTTTGATCATTTGGAGCTTTTCCCCCTTCCTCCTCCTTTTAAAATAATTATCAGCTCCTGATGGGACAGCCTTTACAGTCTACCCTTGCACATTTTGTGAGAAGAAATTTAAGTCAAGAAGCTTTCTTGAAAAGACACAGGAAAACTCATCCTGAATACTTTGCCAAGAGAAATACCACTGTACTGACTGGATTATGCTACTAACAAAAAACACATTCGACATTATTTGCGAGAGTCACAAGATGACTACCAAGGCAGAAAAGGCCATCAAATTCAATGAGTCTGAGAAAGGAGCCAACAAAATCTTCAAGTGTAATACTGTGAGTACCAAAGAAATGAACGATAGTTTATTGAATACCCACCTTTTGGCAGTCCACAGCAAAAAGGTTCCTCATGTTTGTGGAGAGTGTAGTAAAGGTTTCCGTCACCCATCAGAACTCAGAAAGCACATTGAGTCCTTAAAACCATCCAATGCCAGCATTGTGAATATAAGTCTGCTGACTTCCAATTTGAAGACACATGTAAAGACTAAACACAGTAAGCAGACAACATTGAGAGTAACATTTGTGCTATGATTTCTTTAATACTAGAGAGGCCCAACAACATGCCTGTACCCACCACAAAGGGAAAATACTAAGTGTGAACATTGTGGGCACAGAAGCTCAAACTCAAGTGATTTGAGGTGACATAAAATTTCAGTTCACACAAAGAAATACCCTCATAAGTGTGTCCTGTGTGGTAAAGGATGTCACAGCCATCAGGAACTCAAGAATCATGTGGCTACTCACTATGATAAAAACCTACTTCAGTGTACCGCAGTGTAACTTTAAGGTTGCAGATCCCTTTGTGCTGACTAGCCATATTTTCTCACTTCACACAAAAGAGCCCGTGTTTAAGTGTAAGAAATGTAAGAAGGGATATCGCCAAGAAGGGAGCTTAGAAAGCATATGAAGACACACAGTGGCCGAAAAGTCTATCAGTGTGAGCACTGTGAATACAGTACTACAGACTCTTCAGGATTTAAGCGCCATGTGATCTCTATTCATAAAAAGGACTACTCCTCACCACTGTGACGTACTGCAAGAAGGGGTTCCGAAGACCCTCAGAAAAAAACCAACACATAATGGGACATCATGAAGGAGTTGGCCACATAGTAACTTCTGACTTGTAGAAATACTAGCTTTGAAAGCAGAAAAATTTTTTGACAAGACAGAAAACCTTGTTCACATACAATAATATACATATAATGCTTTGTACAAAATGATTGATTCTGTTTGACTTTTCATTTTATTCAGTAGGTTATTCACATGTGAGTCCTTTTTTAAGTGAGGAAAACTGGCAACACCAAGTTGGCTTTTAACAAAGGAATCTCCCCTATCTGGAATTTTTAGATGATTTTGCTACTTTAGCATTTGCTTTATTCATATCGACAGTATTCTTCTATGAAAACGTAATTTAACATTGGTTACTAAAAGTAATCATCCTGATACAAAATACAGATCATTTGCTAATATGTATGGTTCTTCTGATGCTTCTTACTATCAAGACATGGAAATAATTTCCTTGTCTTAATATTTTCAAATGACCTCACAATCTAATCTCTATTTGAGCCTATAGCACTGAAACAGGTGCTTTACACTTTGTTCTGTAGTTGTTTTCATTTTATTGATAGCAAGGATTTTTTTCAGGAGAGCAAATTTAAAGAGAGCCCTTAAAGAGAATGTTTTTTTTTCTTTGCTTTTTATTCTCTGTATTTCTTCTTGTAGTTTTTTTTCCATAAATGAGAACTGCTATAGATAGAATTTTGCAGAATTGTTGAAGTAAATAGTGGCTCATAGGAGTTTTTTGAAACTTGGCATGGAAATTCAGGCCTAGTTTAAAATATATCTACAGTGAATGCATAATAAAATGAATAAATTGAAAGTTATTTGAAAGGTCCAGAGATGTATGAGATCATTTTCTAAACTTGATACTAAAATTCAGGTGAAGAGTTAGAAGGAAAACAAGGACAAGAGTAAGGCTTAAAGTATTTTCTCTGTCTTTGATAACTGAACAGAAGGTTGAAAGTGTGTTTTTTAGATGACATATTTTGATACAATTTGGCGTCATATCTTAAAATTTTCTGTAGGTACAGCCTGAAATAGCCTTTATTTTTCTCTGAAAACTAACTTGAAAGGAAAGAAGATTAAGAGGTAGTTATTGGTGACATTTAACAAACTAAGTGGTAAGGGACAACTTAGAGAGCTGACAATTTTAGCCAGCATTTTGACTTTTTTGTTGTTTTTTTTTTTTTCTGGGAATTTATTTTACAAGACTTTAAACACATTTGTTTTGATTAGAAGATAAAATAAAATCTGTGTCTTTTTATTGTTCTTTGAGAGTTAACATACTTATAACCAGTTATAGATTTATACTTGCAATGTATTTTAAAATGAATTCACTTTCTTGGGATTTATATACTTAGAATTTAAGACAAAGACTTAAACTACCTATTGGCTGTGAGTATCTGATGTGTTGTAGGGAATTTGAAAAAAAAAAAAATTCAAGCTTGATAAGCAGCCCCTTTGTCCTCATTATGGTGCTTCATTCAACTTTTGATGCTATTTTTTCTCTTTACCTTCTACTAGTTTTAGGCCAATAATACCTATATTCAGAAGTTATATATAATCTAGTAGGATTAGTATCTTAGTGTGTGATTTTTGACAGTCTCTGAAATATGCTAGATTTATTCCAATACTAAAATTGTTTAGGAACAAAAGTATTCAAGCTAAATGCCATCTAAACCTCATATTCACTTTTGAAACCTTGTATACTTTCTAACGTGTATTTCAATGCTGTCTATTTTGCTGTTCTGGAAAACTGTTTCTTATTTGTGAAGAATCTTTTAAGTCTTGAATTTTCTTTTTCCTTGAAGTAATATAAAGGATAGGATACGTGTAAAGTAAAATGTAACAATAGAAATTTAATCGCGGCCCAGATTATTTTTCTTAATTCATTCTGTACCACATGGGACTCCAGAATGGTTGTTTAAACTGTTTCCAATTCTGTTAACTGATAAAAGTAGTGATAAGCTTGTGAAATAACAGTAGTTAAGAACTATTTGTTGGGGCTAGAGTAATGGCTTAGCAGTTAAGATCACTGGCTGCTCTTGCAGAGGACCCATGACTTTCAGTTCCCATCATCCATATGGAGTCTTAACAACCACCTGTAACTGCATTTCCAGGGAATGGCACACCCAATTCCAGTGTCTGTGGACATTGCATGAGTGTAGTGGTACAAGTGGTCTTGATAACATTGAGTCTCCAGAGCAGAAGACCCGGCTTTAGTGTTGTTCATTTGTGCTTTAACTCCTTGTGCTCCCTGGCACGTCATAGTAAAATAAGAGGCTAAGTTGAAATTAATCAGAAACCTAAACAACAAAAACGGAAAGGATCATAGGCTAGGTATGGTAGCATTTCCCTTTTAGCTGATGCACTCCTGAGGTTCTGTAAGAATAAACGAGCTTGGTGAGGTGCCACATAGTGAACTCCGCGTAAGTTGGGGCTGTAGGGAGACCCTGTCTCAAAAAAAGAGAAAATTAATTTAAAAAAACCACTGTGGTAAAATGTACAAACCAAATTTGTTGATTGTTTACATAAATTTCTGAGTGACTGATGTCTATTCAGAAAGTCCTTTACTATATACATAAGGGTGTAAGACGCTTCTCTTGCTAAAAGCAGGTACAGCATAGTCCTGCTAAGGGAAGGGGAGCAGTGGCCACCTGTGGTCACTGCTGGGGAACTGACCCCTTAAACATAGAAGTCAGTTGCTCACTTTTGTAACCCAACCTGAGCGGTAATTCCCACCCAGGTCCTTAGCCTGGAAGCAAAATGCTTCCTTCTGGGCGTGCTATCCCACCTGCCCCAATCTGCCTGGTCTCTGGACAGGAATTTCAGACTGATGGCTGATGGCCTATACCCACTCACAATGCACTCCTCAGGTTGGTGACCTGATTAGTCTCTGTCAACCCCCACACTAGTTTACCAGGTTAGATCTGATTAACTCCCATCTAACCCTAGCCACGACACTCGAAATCCAGGCCTGCTTCAGCCTGTATACGAGTAAAATAATGGATGCGAGAATTAGTGTGATGATGTAATGGAAAATTCAATTTATTGCATACTGTGAGTCCTTTATAATAAAATTTCTTATGTGATAATGTACGCTAAATTGCACCCCATCTGCATGCAAGTCAGGGTCAGTCCCTATGCTTCGGAATGGTCAAGGCCGGATCTATCGACGGCAACTGCTCAACCGCCTGACTTCGTGGTTGCCCTCGAAATGATCGCTGCTGTAGTTCGAACGAGTTGCTCCCTCTTGAGGCGGTCAGAGAAAACCCCTGACTTCCATGTTGTGCCCTGAGACAATTCTAGCTGAGAATTGCCCCTATTCAGACTGGATCTTTCCAACCCTCCCCTCTATTTTATATTTTTAATGAGAGGCCGATGAGCCCATGGGAGAGTCTGGCATTGAGAATGAACCCAGGCCTTGAATAGTCAATTGCTTAAACCTATCTTGAGTGCCAGAAGGGAGGCACAGACCTAATATTTTATTTTTACACTAAAACATATTATGCCCAAGAACCATTGAGGTGAACTAATTGTCAAACATAAGTAATTATATATAAGCAATCTTCATGCAAAATCAATTTGTAAGTACCTATGTCCTTACGTTTTACAACCCACAGCCCAAGTCCAGTTGGAGAGGCTTGTAATGCACAAGCATGTTGATCAATAAGAGTCCAGTCTATTTGCTGGGATCTCACAATTTACCCCATCTCCTCTCCCTTACATCTACATGCCCTCTTTTGAGTTGTTTTGTCCTAGGCTGTGGGAAGCACACAGTGTGGGTGAGAAGTAAAGCAGTCTGTTTCTCTTGAGATGTCATTTTGGGGCTCTGGTCTGTTCTGGTGTTTCCTTTCATGAGTTGGCAGTTTATTTATTGGTTCCTCTTTTTTATTTTTTTTGTGCTAAGGGTAATTTTTTTCAAATTTATATTATTTTTATGTGTATGATGTATGTCTGTATGTGTTTGGAACACCTGTGTCTTGCAATGCTCCAGAGGTCAGAAGAAAGGCATTGGATTCCTTCAGAATCTGGAGTTAAAGATGGTTCTTACACGATGTGGGTGCTGGGAATGACCACAGGTCCTCTGCAAGAGCAGTCGGAGGTAACGCTGAGGCATCTCTCCAGACCAAGGGTTCCTTTAGAAAAAAAATCTGCGGACTACAGATGGCCTGGTGGTTAAGACGCTGCTCTGGCAGAGGACCAGGTTTGATCCCCAGCACCCATAGCTGGTTGAGAAGCCGTCTGCTAACCTCAGTTCAAAGGAATCAGTTCCAGAGGGAATCTGATGCCCTATTCTGACCTCCGCGGCATTGCACTACACAGGTGCACAAACCTACATGCAGATCCATGTACATTCCATACATAATTAATAGTTAATTAATTAAATAATTAAAAAAATAAAATAAAAAAAAAAAAAAAATATAAAAAAACAGTACTAATTATTATGACAATTTACTCTGTGAAGTATGGCTGTTTTGTAAAGGATGACAAGTCCTTATTGTGGCTTATAATGTCTCCTAAACATTAGAGGGTCCAAGCTTATGTTATCAGTTGTGAGTCATTCCTTCAAGAAGAGAGCTATAAGCCAATTAGATTTGGGTTGTATAGACTATTTGTTTTTGCTACATATGCTCTAGGCTTGTGAGGTGTGGCTGAACAACACTTGCCTGACTCAAAGAGACCAATATTTTTTCTTTACTTTAGTTGCCTTCTTTGGCATCCTGGAGACAAACTGTTCACTTGGCAAAGTGCAGTCTCTTTAAAGCTTTTTTTTTTTTTTTTTTTTTTTTTTTTTTTTTGGCTTTTTGAACAGGTCTCCAGCTGGGTCTCAACTGCCACTCTGTAGACAGTTGGCCTCAGACTCAACTTGTAGGCAGAATGAGCCTTTATTTTATGGTTTGGTCACTAGCACTCCCATCAGAGATACATTACTTGTATGAAATGCTTTCCTGTACTCCATATATGTTGCACTGTAGAATCTTTAAAGATTTAACATTAGTATCTAGCTCCTGGAATTTTTTCAGACGGTTCCTTGGCCACCATTGGGTGCTTGGGATCGTTACCTGGGTCCTCTATAAGAGTATTATTACTTAACAGTGCTCTTTAATTAAGGAAAACTTCATTCCACCATAAACAGTTTTTTACTGCCCTTCTTATAAGTGAAGACAAAGGAAAATTTCATCTTTAGGTTAAAACCCTAGCAGGAACTAAAAATAAGTTTTTCATATAGTAACTAACAGTTGTTAAACAGTTATTTTAAATAGAATCCAGAGAGCATCTGGTGTCCTTACTCAGCTCTGAGTTTTTTTTCCATTTCTGTTCAGATGGCACAGCAGTTCCTGCTGTTTTTTTTGTTTATTTTTTTGGATCCATTACCATTCAAAGTGTACTTTCTTTTTTTTTAAATTTTTAAGTTAAAAGTTTTTTTATTGATGAGGACTGCTGCATGTAAGCTTGTACGCAGTGTCATGATCCAGCGGAGTACAGATAGAGCCTCTGGATTCCCCTGGAACTAGGTCTCTAATTGAGTTTACCTTCTTCCCCCATGGTGGGTGAGGGGGATGGGTCCTGCTGGCAAGACAGTCGGTGCTTTTAAATGTGGTAATTCTAGCCCAAAGTGTACCTTTCTAGGCATTAGGTTGGTGGTTTTTTTCCTGTAGGAACATATAAGCCTTTTCTCATAGTTCTCTTTTAAGATTGTAAAATTGAGGTGGCTGGCACAGACCTAGTGTAGGGGGTTCCTCATGTAGCTCCTTTGGTTTCCAGAGATTTGAGCATCCCACTAGAGCCTAGGTGGTGACTGGGGTCGGCCTGGCAGTGCATAGGTGAAGCCTGTCTCCCTTCACCACAGGTGCTGGGTTTCTGAGGTGAATGGGTTTTCCAGCTTCAGAATGCATAGCACTTTAAATGGCTGCCATGAAGATTAAACTAGAATTAAAGGAAGCTAACATGCTGAAGTTTCAGTTTGTGAAAGCTGGCGATGTTCTTAATCACACTGTTGATAGAGAAGGAGGATTTAAAGAAGAGAGAGCTCAGCTGGGCCTGGTGGCATCCACATTTAATCCCAGCACTCAGGAAGCAGAGGCAAGCTGATCTCTGTGAGTTCAAGGCCAACCTGGTCCTACGGAGTGAGCTCCGGCCGGTCGCAAAAAGCAAAAAAAAAAAAAAAAAAAAGAAAAAAAAAAAGGGGAGCTCAGCATTTGGTCAGTCACAAAAATATAGTAAAGAAGCTAGAATATGAATTGGAGTACAGTCACCAGGAAGTTTTAAAAGATCATAAATATGTGGAAATTTTAGGAAGAAATATTCAAGAATCCTTGGAAAATGACTCTACTGTAGATGGTATGAAAAGTTTATTCTTTTCAACACAGAAAACACTCTGAAAAGATGGCTAAATTAGGTATATTGCTTCTCTGTTTCCTGTGGTCATTATAAACTTAACATTCTCCATGATTATCATTTCATTATGTTCCATAAAAGAATAATAAAACACCCCTTAAAATTATGAAGTGAAGTCAGATATAGTGGAATATGCCTTTAGTCCCAGCTCAGAGGCAGGTGGATCATTGTGAGATGCAACTCAGCCTGGTCTACATACTGAGTTCTAAGGCCATTTGGGACTATAGGGAGTCTTTGTCTCAAAAGCAAAATTAAAAAATTAGGAAATGCCACGTACCTATAAACACAGCACTCTGGAAATGGAGTATCACAAGTTCAAGGACATCCTCAGCTACATAGGAAGATCTAGGCATATTAAAAAAAGATGTTATTCTCTATTAAACACACATAAGTTCATTTCATTTTATTAAGCTCAGCTATCTTCTCTTCGGAGCTAGATAATAAGCATCTCCTGTTAAGAACCTAGTCTAAAACAAAATGAAATAACCTAGTCATTATTTTCTTTTGCTGTTCTGATTATGTTTCTTAAATTCTTAGAAAATTGGTAAATGATGAGTGACTTGAGAGTCATAAAGATGTAATCTGAGAGCTTCAAATAACAGTTTATAAATAACAGTTTATACTATGTATAGAAAAGTTTGGGGCTGGAGAGATGGCCTAGCAATTAAGAGTGTGACCACTCTTGCAGAGGACCCGGACTCTATCCCCAGCACCCACATGGCAGCTGAGAACCATCTTTAATTCCAACTCAAGGCGAACTCCAGTTCCAAGGGAATCTGGCACCCTCTTCTGACCTCTGCGGCACTGCATGACACAGGTGCACAAATCTACATGCAGACAGTACATTCATACACAAAAATAAAAAAAATAAAAATAAATAAATAAAAATTATAAAAAATTAAAAAATTAAAAAAAGAAAAGTTTGTGTTGTTTGAGGTCATGGTCAGCTGACTAAACTGCCACTGCTGCTTTTACTGTTCCTGTGTCCATGCCATCATGGCTCAGTACAAGGGCACTGTGAGGCAGGCTATGCCATGTACCTGATGAAGGAGCAGAAGAAGCAGCATGAGGAGATGGAGTAGATGAAGCAGAGGATTGCAGAGGAGAACATAACAAAATCCAATATTGACAAGAAGTTTTCTGCACACTCTGATGCCATGGAAGTGGAACTCAAGTCGCATACCATGACCCCAAATGACATGAAGGGCAAGCAAAAGGCACTGGTGAAGGACAGGGAGAAGCAGCTGGCCAAGAAGGAGCAGTCAAAGGAGCTGCAGCTAAAGCTAGAGAAACTTCAAGAGGAGTGAAAGAAGGAGGCCAAACAGATCTCTAACCTGTCCTTGGTGGAAGAAGAGGAGGGAGGTGAAGAGGAGGAAGAGGTGGCCCTGTATGAGGAGAAGCTGGTGAGGGAAGAGTTGACTACAAAGAAAAGGAAATTAGAGAAGAACTCCCATATGGACACAAGCTTCTTGCCTGACCGAGACAGGGAGGAAGTAGAGAATCGGCACAAGGAAGAGCTGCATCAGGATTGGGAAGCCAAGCAAGAGAAGATCGAGAGTGAAGATATTTCACTGGCATACAGTTAAGATGAAAAAGGGCAACAGTGCAGCAGTTCCTACAGATGGCACTTGAGATTCTATGTAAATACTTCATTGAGCTCAGGTCAGTAGGAGTGGATCAACTCATGTACATCATTCCCCACCATCATAGCTTCTACAACTGCATTGCCACTAACGCATGAGGAAAGAGTGGGCTACTCTTAAACTTTGATGTTCATGATTATGTGAGCCTCCTCAGCAATGCCACCATGGAGAAGGATGGGTCCCATGCAGGCAAAGTGGTGCTGAGGAGCTGGTATGAGAAGAACAAGCACACTTTGCCTGCCAGTCGCTGGAAGCCCTAGTTCCAGAGAAGAAATGGGACAAGCACACAATTTGGTGAGTCTCCATGAGGGGGAATGGCATTGACTCTTACCTGCAAGCCCCACTTGTCTCTGGGGCTCCAGATGCCAGCTTCCTGGCATCATGCCAGAGTGCACTAGAAGGATGGTAGCTGCCTGTTCCCTGGACCTGATGTTGTCATTACTGATTTTTTTCTTTTACAATAAAAAGTGGGAAAAACATTTTACCATCCAAACATCTGTGACTATACCAAAGTAACCTACCATAACAATTAGTACTGTTTAAATACCTATATATCTAATTGCGTGTGCTTCATTAGTAGGATCAAAAGGCTATATATTATACTGTTTAAATACCTATATATCTAATTGCATATGCTTCATTAGTAGGATTGAAAGGTTATGGACAAGCTGGCAGCCCATGAAAGAAAACAGACAGAATTGCCTAGAGACCAAGACAACAGCTCCAGAGAAAGTAGACTGTTTTGCTTCTCATCCACCTGTGCCACTTTTCTAAGCCTAGGGAACAATATGCGGAATAGGCGGCATGGTAGAATGTAGGGGCTGTGATTGGAATGAATGGTGATACTACAACAATATAGACTGGACACTCATTTGATCAATTTGATTAAACATACAAGCCCCCCCCTGCTGGATGATGGGACCCATGAGCTGTGTGGGTTTGGGCACAACTGCTTGCAAATTGGTTTTACATGAAGGATGCTTGTACTCACAAATTATCACTTATTGTTAAAAAAAATGAAAACAAAACAAAAAAAAAACAGAGAAATGCAGAAAAGTTATGGCAGAATGCATGATCTGGGATGGGTAGGGGTGGGGTGGGGGGAAGGGAAGGGGATATATGCCTGAACGGAATTGAAAATGATGTATGAAATATACAAAGCATCAATAAAAATAAAAAAAAATTTGGAGGGTCTTTTTGAGAGACAGTCTCCCTGTAGCCCCAGCTGTCCTGGAAGTCATTCTGTAGACCAGGCTGGCCTTGAACTCACAAAGATCCACCTGCCACTGCCTCCTGAGTGTTAGTATTAAAGGCGTGTGCCGTCATGGCAGGCAAAAAAAAAAAAAGATTTTTTTAAATTGAAAATTTTGACAAGAGGTTTATAATAATGAGATTTCTATTTAACTATTCCCCAGAGGGATGCCTATTACCCCCGCACTTTTGTATTTTAAGTTTTAATATATTGACCTATAAATGTCTAAAAGGCAGTTGTATTACTCATTCCTATAGATAGGAATCCCAAAGCTATTATTGGAAAGTCAATTCAAACTATAAGTAAAGCAAATATAGACAACAGTTTGTATTCCTAATAGCTTAAATAAATGTATTACAATTTTTTTAAAAAACTTGTAACCAATTTTATTTAATACAGGCATTTTATGTTTTACTAAGTTTTAAAAAAACATATAATATGTAGACAAAGATTGGGCAAAAAAAAAATATCTGTCAAATAGATTTTGACCAAATACAAACTTTGCTCTTCACAACTATTTGACTATATTGTGACTTAAAGGAAATCAAGTCCATTAACTTATATTGTTTATATTGTACTTCTGCTAAATCTCTACTAAAATACCTCTATGTATAAATTTATAAGTTATTTTTGAACATACAATTTTAAACTTAAAATATTATAGACTGGGTTTTAGATGATTATTCTCCAAGCTTTAGGAGAATCCCTTTCCAGGCCTGGCACAAGACTGTATTTTAAAGATGTTTTATCTAATTGTTAAGTGCTCTACAATATACATTTAACTATACTTTAAATTATAGCTGAAATACATTATGATTTTTTTTTAACTATTCCATATTCCTCTATCACCTTGAGAACCTGTTTAATTCTTGTCTCGGGCATTGAAGGAGCACAACTAGCAGGTGGCAGCATATATCCAGAAAGCCTTTAACTGTTACCATGTGTATATTAGTAATTCTTAACCAAGGCAAGTAAATTGCACAAATAACTATAGAGGTTTAATTCTATTTATAGATCTATGTCTGAGTTGAAAGTATCAAATTGAACTCAGTGGCAGCTTTTTTTTTAAACAGCATGTAATTTTATTTTCTCTTTAAAAAAGCATAAGCAATTAAATGTTTTCTCATAAAATGTCATCCATTCATTTGATTTTTGAAGAGAAAGTGACTGAGAACAGAACAGATAAGTTGACTCTGTGAAGGTAAATCTGACTTTAACCTCTAAGCTACTAATGGCACTATAAGCAGAATACAGGGTACAGTGTAACTTTCATCTGGGTTGACATATTAAAATTAGTAATTTTAAAAATGATCTGAACAATTGTTTGAGGGACCTGTTTTGAAATGCATCTAATTTATACTGCTTGAAAAAATGGACAATTACTCTTTAAAAAAACAAGAGTCATCTAAAAACATAAGAGAATAAGGAATACATGTGATAGTAGTATTCTGAGTGCAACAACACAAGAAGCAGTCTGGACCTGGGTCTGGTGTGCAAAGACCTGATACCCACTGTGAACATGTTCCAAAATGTGCTATCCAATGGGGAAAAGCCACAGTGCATAAAAACGTGTTTTCATAAAATTCTCACAAATGTTATTAAACAGTTTTTTTTAAATATAAAAGATGCACAGATTTTTTCTGCATGCACAGGCAGTGCTTGGTGAGAACAAATTTAGGGAGGCACAGTGGAGAAAGGACAGAGGATGTCTCACAAAGGAGTTAAGAAGCTTTTCCTAAGTAGCTGGAATTTTTTAACTTAAAAAAGCTAAATTTTTAAAGATACCACAATGTACAGATATCAGCTATCATACTCAGTCCATAAATGTGTACAGATCAGTTTATCTGTCCTGGTAGATAGTTTTCATAAAAATTCAGGAATCCATACAAAAATTGCTTCTGGTCCAAGAAAATATCCCAAGGTCTAAGCTGACTTAGATTTAGAGAGTAATGTTCTCAATTTAAAAATATAGTAGGACAGGGGCTGTAGAGATAGCCTAGCGGTTAAGACCACTGACTGCTCTTGCAGAGGACCTGGGTTCGATCCCCAGCACCCACATGGTGGTTAATAACCATCTGTAACTCCAATTCCAGGAGAACTCCATTTCCAGTGGAATCCAACACCCTCTTCTGACCTCCGCGGCATTGCATGACACGGGTGCACAGACCTGCATGCACATAGTGCATTCATACACATAGAAAATAAATAACTTTTTTTAAAAATTAAAAAATAAATAAAATAAATAAATAAAAATATAGTAGGACAAAAGGGCTAACAAAACCCTAACAGTGAAAATCATTGCAGAGAAAGTCTGTTGGAACTTTTTTACCAGCTGGCATTCAGAACAGAGGTCACAGGTTAAAAAAAATTGCCTTAGTTTATAATACAGTTGTTTTCAAATCTGATTTTTAGTTCAAAATTTCATAAATAAGGTCTTTTGTGGGTCATATACAATCATAAAGGCTAAATTCAAGTTCTACATTTTACAAACAAACCTGAAAAAGAGGGAGTAAGCTTTAAAAAATGGTCTCTAGATTTTATTACAGGTCTCCAAAAAGTAGTGCTAAAGATTTCTGTGCAGACAGAATATGCTGCTCAAACATTTTCCTATTTCAAAGCATTAAAATATTATATTGGAGAGAAGAAACAGGAAAATTACTTGTAACAAATTATACATATGAACACACCAATCCTGTCTAGCAGTATATAAAGCATGCATAACTGGGGTTTGATTGACTGTTGCTAGAACCTGGCTTTCACACAAGTACCTGACATTAAATAATCAGACTGGAAATTTAAATCATCAGTGAGAAAACCCCCTCATGGCCATACCTCACTTCCCTATATTCAAATGGTCACAAGTTTACAAGTGAAAGCAAAACCAAGGTCCTCTGAAGGTACTGGACTACCTCCTACCAGGAGGGTGAATGCCATTGACTTGGGACAGGAGAGGCAGTATGAGCTACCACTGTGCAAGCAGTGAGAAGAGGTAGGAGGGAATCAGTGGGTGTGGGCTGCCACTGATATTATTCTCCACTAGCCAGTGATGGTCCAGAGCCCCGAGGATGGCTAAGGTGTTCAGTTGAGAGTTAGAGTAGAAAATGTAGTCACTTATACCCTTGAAATCAAATGTGTAATTCATATAAATCATCAGTCCGTTCTCACAGGCACTCTAACTTAAAACCATGAATGATCCTTCCATTAGTCATTCCATTCTTCCCATTACAGCTGAAATTTGTAAGACTTTCATTATGTCTCAGTTCCTTAAAGTCTTTAAGATTTGTTTCTGCTCAAATATTCTACAAACCCGGAATCAGGCAAAGAATTCAGATATGCACATAACACAAGTGGAATAGATCCACATTCTCCCAACACACTGGATTTGAGGTTTCAAGAGGCTTTATCAATAACATTCTTCACTTCTGATAGGAACATCATAGTTTGCACCAACTTTACATCGGAGTATTCAGGGCCCCAGTGCATATGAATAAGCTATTTTTCTGTTCCAAGATGTTGTTTTCCAGATGACATTTCAATCAGTTCCTTTTGAAGTTCTAGCAGCACTGCAACTCCAATGTTACCTTTTATTCATGTCTCTGTTCAGCAGAGCTTCAGACCCTTCTGAATTTGCCATTGCTAGCTGATTAAATTCAACAGTGTGTTTCTGAGCCAAACTAAAATTTTCTGCCTTGAAGAGCATTGCACAGCCATGAAAATGTTTTATCTCTTGCTCAGACATTGTCCTAGCTCGAGACTTAGGACTAAAGAATCCATTATAGCCACGTTCTTTCAGTTCTACCAGAAAAAATAAATAAACTGTAATACTGCTCTGTGGCAGCTCAAAATTACTTGAAATGAACGGCCTTTTTCCTGTAGTCCCAATTTAGTACCCACGATGGACAATAGCCATATAACTGCCAGGTTGCATATTTATCACAAAGAACATTATAACATGACAGAAAGACAAACCCCAAAATGTTAACTACAGGAAAATATCCTTGATGAACACAGATGCAAAAAGTCTCTA
Organism: Rhizomys pruinosus; assembly: GCA_009823505.1. Classification (NCBI taxonomy): domain Eukaryota; kingdom Metazoa; phylum Chordata; class Mammalia; order Rodentia; family Spalacidae; genus Rhizomys; species Rhizomys pruinosus. The sequence continues at coordinate 895,242 of VZQC01005517.1, forward strand.
TAAGGTATGTGCAAACCATATATTCAGCCTGCCTGAGTACTTGAATCTCACCTCACTGTTGTGAGCTTACCAAATTGCACAATGTGCATCGCCCCCTACTTTGGAACCATCTGAAGCCCCTCCCACTGCTGCAGCACTTGACTTCTCTGTGTTGTTGAGGGAACAGACATTTTCAGACTGCCAGAAAGCACATGAATCCACTCTCCAGAGTGAGCCTCCCAAATTGTGTTGTGCCTGCTGATAGTAGGGGCCTAGACCTTAGAAGGCAGTCTGAGAATATCTGATTGGTGACTGATCTGGGTCTTTGCAGGAGGAGCACCTGAGCACCTGAGTAGCTGCACTAGAGAAATACATAACCTCCAATATAAAATCAAGAGAGAAATTAAAGCCTAGACCAACTGTTTCATACCTAATAAGAAAACAACAAGACACATAAAAAATATGAACAAAAAAGACTTAAATTCAACAAAGACTTAGATTGATTACAGAATCCCAAACAAGAAATTCACAAATCATGTGGAATAATATGAAAAACCCAAATATTTCTCCAGAAAACACCACCCATCCTATAGAAGAGTTCCATGAGAATCTTCCCTTGCCCCTGCAAGGTGGAGGAAGTTAAATAGGACAGAGAATTTAAAATACTCATGAAAATGATCAAAGAATTAACAAATTTAAAGAGCACACAAACACATAAATGAAAGAACTGAAAGAAGATAGGGTACACTTCTGACTGAATTCACAAAAATAAAGTTATTGAAGAAAGGTCAGACTGAAATGAAGGAGAGGCACAATAAGCTAACTTGAGAAAGCCTCAGCAACATAAAGAATGCAATGAAAAACAGAATATCAAGTCTGGATAATAAAGTTGAAGAGCTGGGCTGTTCAAGCAAAGATTATGGGAAAAGAAAAAAATTAAAACGCAGGAAATGAGATGTCATGAAGAGACATCTCATTTTACAGAAACCTAGGGGAAGCAAAAGAGTCAAAAGATAATGGTATTGACCAGATCTTCAAAAGGATTGTAGAAAAAAAATTTCCCCAAATTAAGAGAATCCCCATACAAATACAAGAAACTCAAAAACACGAAATAAGCAGGGCTAGAAAAGAAACTTCCCATTCCATATATAGTAAAAACACTAAATGGACAGAATGACGAGAGAATACTAAAAGCTGAAAAAGAAAAAAAACGTTATATAAAAAGGAAAATAATCCATCATAATTACAGCTGACTTTTCTTTTTTTCTTTCTTTCTTTTTTGGTTTTTGACAAAATATAGGTCTAAAGTGTAAATATCTGTATGTGCAAATTTATTTATTTTTCTTTTTTTTATTTATTTAATTTTAACAAATCTAGACCCGTGTTCCCGCCCATTCCCCCACCCCTCCAGAGCTCATGCATTCTGCCAAACATGTTTTTCATCTCTTAGTCTTTCTCAATATTGTCCATGCAGAAGTTCACTGTTTCAGTCAGTTCTTTGATGCAGTCTTTTCTGTTGTTTTTGTTGTTGTTTCCAAAATGCATTACGCCCAACTGCTTTGTACAAAAGCTCAGGGGGCCCTACACAAGAAATACTTACAACTGGGTAATTGGCACTAGCATCCACAGATGAGGGATACCATTCGTCGTTTGTTTTTCTGGGACTGTGTTACTTCACTCAGCATGATGTCGTTATTAATTACAGCTGACTTTTCAGTGTAAACTATGAAAGCCAGAAGAACTTGGGCCAAAGAAGTCCTGTTTTATTTTGTTGTTTATTTGTTTTTTGTTGTTGTTGTTGTTTTTCCAGTCTTTTCAATACATGGTCTCTGTGTAGCCCCAGCTGTCCTGGAACTCACTTTGTAGACCAGGCTGGCCTTGAACTCACAAAGATCCACCTGCCTCTGCCTCCCAAGTGCTAGGATTAAAGGCATGCAACACCATGCTCAGCTTAGAAGTCCTAGTTTTAAATAACCAAGTATACCAAGCCAGCATACTTTAGCCAGCAAAAATGTCTATTATAGGGGAAAAAAAACGTTCCATAACATGAATAGATCCACAGAATTCACATCCAGAATAACCATCCTTACAAAGAATACTTGAAGCAATACAAAGAACTGAAGGAACAGAAAGAAACTAAATGGAGTTATAAGTATGGAAAGAGTTAGATAAAAAGCACAAACAAATTAAAATGTCAGTAACCAATACACACCTTTCGTTAACTTTAAATGTCACTGGACTGAAGTACCCTGTCAAGTTAAAAACAAAACAAAACAAAACAAAAACGTGATAGTGGAATGCTTAGGAAACAAAATCCATCATTCTGTTGTCTGTAAAAAAAACCCATCTCAGGGCTCAAGAGATGGTTTAGCAGTTATGAGCCCTGACTGGTCTCACAGAGGACCTGGTTTTATCCCCAGCACCCATATGATGGCTACAAACAATCTTTAATCAAGGCATGGTGGCATACAACTTTAATCCTAGCATTCGGGTTGCAGAGTCAAGCAGACAGACATCTGTGAGCTCAAGGCCAGCCTAGTCTACAGAGTAAGTTCCAGGACAGCTGTAGCTATAGAGAGACCCTGTCTCAATAAAAAAAAGTCTCACATAGTCTTTATTTTATTTTATTTTTTATTTATTTATTTTTTTTGTCTTCTTGAGACAGGGTCTCCCTGTAGCTCTGGATGTCCTGGAACTCACTCTGTAGACCAGGCTGGCCTCGGACTCAGAGATCCACGTGCCTCTGCCTCCCAAGTGCTAGTTTTAAAGGCATGCACCACCACGCCCGGCATTTATTTATTTCTGTATGTGTATCAATGTACTGTCTGCATGCAAGTTTGTGCACCCATGTCGTTCAATTCCGCAGAGGTCAGAAGAGGGTGTAGGGTTCCCCTGGAGCTGGAGTTCTCCTGGAATCGGAGTTTCAGATGGTTCTCCGCCGCCATATGGGTGCTGTGGATCGAACCCGGGTCCTCTGTAAGAGCGGTCAGTGCTCTTAACCGCTAGGCCATCTCTCCAGCCCCTCATATAGTCTTTATAAAGAGAGGCTTTGTCAAACCTAGGAGATTTATGCCAGCATGTAAAATATGTCTGCAGAGAAGTATAACAACCAAGAAGAAATATAGAAAGGACAAAAAAAAAAAGGAAGTCGACTTGGGTTACTTGGAGATAAATGTGACAGTGTCTATGTCAATCCCAAGTTCCTAAAGGAAAGAAAATTTGATACAAAGCCAAATTCAGTGCTCATTCAGGCTTTGGAGCCTGAGGAACAGTTCACAAAAATCATACAAAAAATAAAAATTGTTTGAGGGCTGGGTAATGAGACCCTCAGGTTAAACAGAGTACCATTCTCTACTGAGAAAAATCTGGCAGGGTTGGGAGCAATTTGACAGCTGGGGCATCCCCCAGCAACCAGTAAAAAGAAGCACCAGATGTTGCAACTATAGCCAGGAGTCAGGCCCTAGGCCTGCATGACCAATCAGCAGAGGTAAAAAGAGACCCATTCCTCCTTGTCCCTATGCAGGGCAAGGCAGCTTGAGCCAGGACCAATGAGTCTATCAAAACTAATGAAATACATAAAGGCTGCAGGTAAAAATGCCAGGATATTGAATGGGTTTGAGAAAAGGACTATAAGTGCTAAAGAGCTCACTAACTTAATGCCTTTTATTGACCCTGTTTTACCAACATAGATCTTTTGAGACAACATTTGGTACATATACATAAAATCTTTTCATAATATGTTACACCTGGTTTGTGTTTGATTTAATACCTATGTTAATGTCTAAGTGCTTTAAAAATGTGAGACCTGGGGCTGGAGGGATGACCTAGTGGTTAAGAGCGCTGACTGCCCTTGCAGAGGACCTGGGTTTGATCCCCAGCACCAACATGGCGGATGAGAACCATCTGAAACTCCAATTCCAGGAGAACTCCAGTTACAGGGGAATCTGAGACCCTCTTCTGACATCCACGGCATTGCACAACACGGGTGCAGAGAGCTACATGCAGACAGTACATTCATACACATACAAAAATAAGCAATAAAAAAAAAAAATAAAAATGTGAGACCTGTTGGAGAGATACCCAATACACCTGAAGAAACAAAGATAAAGAGTAAATTCATTAAGGGGGTACCAGGGCCAGATATAGCTATGATATCCTTGGGAGAGGGTATGGATAGATGGCTCAGCAGGTAAGGGCGCTGACTACTCTTGCAGAGGACCTGGGTTGATTCCCTGCACCTACATGGTGGCTAAGATCCATCTTTAAGTCAAGTGTAAATGCCTTTAATCCTAGCACTCAGGAGGCAGAGGCAGGTGGACCTCTGTCAGTTCAATGGCAGCCTAGTCTACATAGTGAGTTCCAGACCACTGGGGCTACAGGGAGACCCTGTCTCAAAAAGACAATAAAAGAATCCTTGGGAGCTTGCTGGCTTGATGGTCATTAAATAAGACATATACTTATTTTTTATTTTTATTTTTTTTAAAGTAAATTTATTTATTTATTTATTTTATGTGTATGAATGTATTATCTGTATGCAGGTCTGTGCACCCGTGTCGTGCAATGCCGCAGAGGTCAGAAGAGGGTCTCGGATTCTCCTGGAATTGGAGTTACAGACGGTTCTCAGCCGCCATGTGGGTGCTGGGGATCGAACCCGGGTCCTCTGCAAGAGCGTCGGTGCTCTTAACCGCTAGGCTATCTCTCCAGCCCGACATATATTTAGATACAGAATTCAGGACCACTTGTGGGCTGTTCAACGAGGAGCTGTTGGCCAGGAAACCTCTTGAGGCTCCCCAAACAAAGGCTATTTGTTTATTAGATTGGGTGTACACAAAAAGTGGATAGTAAGACTCTATTGCTGAACATACAGCATGATGGGAGTGTGACAAAGAAAAATTATGCTGAGACCTGAACTACAAACAGACAGCTGAGCTTCATGGAGCCAGAAAGCACTATGGAAAAAAATGGTTTCTGAAGTTCTACTACAGATGAAACGTGCTAAAGTTTTAATGCAAAAGTAAAGGTAGTGCAACTGTGGAACCCAGGAAAATTCCAATGAGATTGATGGCTGGCTTTCTGGGGGAGGGGAATAGGACACAGAACTCATATTGCAAGCCTGCTTGACTCCTACTGGCAGAAGAATTCATAGGCCACAGGAGAAAGCTGTTGCCATCCTTTTGTTAAAGAGCTGTGATACTCCATCTGAGACAGGATCCAAGCATTGTGTTTGTGCCCATAGTATATTTGTTGTAATTGTTGTTTGTTTAGATGTCTGTAATTCTTACCATTTGTGTTTTCTTAGTAGAATTAAAAGGATACTCCTGAATGAGCCAACAATCTGTTGAAAACAGAACTTTGACAGACCCAAGGGTTTGATGTGTCACCACAGAGACTCTCTGTCTGTCCCCTCTAAGGCCCAGGGACTCTTGCAGAAGAGGTTGGCAAGGCCAACAATCCAGATTGTAAAGCCCAAAGAAGTGGTGGTGAGGTGTGTGATAAATATACCTACTTTGAAATGGATTTAGCACTGGAGAAGCTGCAATCTACAAAGACGGGATCTGGTATAATTAGAGGTTTGGGTTAAACTCAAAGCCAAGCCTGTAGCAATGTTCCTGCAATGCTGGCACTTCTGTGATGCTCGCAAAAACACACCAGAACTCTGGGAGGTCACTGGTGCCATGTTTGGGCTAGGGGCACATAAAAAATCATAAACTCAGTATCCATGCCAGGTCTCTAGGGTGCGAAAGGAGAATTACTGCTCATCACATAAGAGATATTGCCACGGACTGGCCCACTGGGGGTCTCAACCGTGGGAGAGCAGGGTCCTTGGTAATCAGGAAAACAGGGTTGGCAGTGACAGTCAGAAACGAGACCAGAGGGGCTTTGATTCTGCTGCGATTTTACTGAGCTCAAGGCAGTAATTTTATAGTACATTCAGGAAGAAACAGCAGGGAGAGTTGGCAAACTTCCTAGAACTACTGGACAGGTTACTAATAATTCAAGATTCATACATTAACCAAAGTACATAGTCATAGGTCATGGTTGGCAGATTACAGCATAATACATTTTTAAGTTTAGACAATGGTCATAAAACCGCAGGCACAAGTCTGGAACAAAACTTTTAAGAACTAAGAGATTGTGGCTTTCCCTTTTATTATTACTTTAACTCTAAAATAACCTTTACTTTGTGATCTTAAGGTTTTCTTTTTCTGTCTCCCAGGGAAACGGCTCAGGCCAGTTAAAATGCAATCCAAGTCAAGATTCAGGGCTTTCTTTTGCTGGGAGCATAGGGAAATGGCTCAAGCCAATTGTAATGCACCTGGAGCCAATTTTTCAACATGACTTGCTTTTGTACAGTGTGTTCAATGCCACCATTTACTATTGTGTATTTGATTAATAATACTTTGTTTTTGCTGTAGAGTTAATAAACACCAAGGAGCCCTAGCTCTTAGCAATTTTTGCACGACGTTTAAAGTATAGTAAAGAACCCACTGTCCATCTATATTAACTCACCTGTCTTCCCATTCATTATATGTTCCTGTGAAAGGAAGGGGGGGGGGACCAGGGACTCTCTGTATGCTATTTTTTCCTAAAGGAGGAGCCCATCATCTGCCTTTAATTAAATAATGCCTCCTGTCATACACGACCCACCACTGGAATTCCCATTTTACTCTGTAACAGTCATGTATGATAGAAAACATCATTCTTACCTGATTATCCTGTTTTGAACTTTCTACAAACAATTCACTATTTTGTAATTGGTCTATAATATCACCCAATGTAATGTTGTTTTTACTCAAAAATATTTTATATTTAATTTGACTAAGATTTACAGAAAGTTCGTGCTCCAAGAGTGGCCTAAAACTGGGGGAGGTATTTGGCTATTATTGCCATCTCCAGGAGCATCTAGGTAACTTTGCCCTTTATCTATAAGAAACATTTAATTAAACTTGAGAGAGGAAATTGTTGTATTCAGAAAGTATATTATAACTAAGAAAGACAGCATGCCAAGCCCAGCACCAAGGAACTGTGACATCTTAGGAGTACATCGGGAAATGGCCAAGGCCGAGCACTCTGCCAGGGACCTCCAGGGGGTCAGGCTCTGAAGGACTTTGCTCCCCCACCTGCCTTGAATATGACTTTCGTCATTGCTCACACAGCCGACACTGGAGTTGGTGTGGCAAGATATTGTCTCCATTCATTTTGTATGCAAGCCTAATAATCTCTAGTAAGACTGGAGACTCAACTCATTACTTTGCCTTATAACCAGGAAAACCAGAGACAGGCAGAGTGGGATGCTACTTGTGTGGATACCCCATAAACACACCAGGTAGGAAAATTCCCTACAACAGGAGCAGGGTGAGCAAGATTACAACATATTTAGGTAGCACCTAAACTCTGAGGCTTACAGAAGTGAGGTAGAAAAACTCCCCCTAGTTATACATCTAACAGTGATCTGTCTGGTCTATGTCAAGAACTCAAAAAACTAGCAAAAGGAACAAGTAAAATTTAACAGTCAAAACATCTAGGATTTAAAACACTCTTAATCCTGTTAACCAAATGAAAGAAACAGCAAATTAAATTTATAAAATCAGTAGTGAAAGGGGAAACACGACAATAGACACCTAAAACTCACGAACTTTGTTTGTGTGTTTGTTTTTGTTGTTTGAGAGAGGGTCTCCTTATAACCCCAGCTGGCCTGGATTTCACTCTGTAGACGAGGCTGGCCTTGAACTCACAAAAATATGCCTGCCTCTGCCTCCCAAGTGCTGGTATTAATGGCATGTGCCACCACGACCAGCTTAAAGAAGGTTCTTGGCCACCATTTGGGTTCTGGGAATCAAGCTCTGCAAGAGCAGTTGGCCATCTCTCCAGCCCCTTAAGAACATTTTAAGGGAATATACTAAAAACTATATTTTATTTAATTTGGAAAATCTAAAAGAAATGGATGAATTTCTAAATTCATGGAAACCACCAAAGCTAAATTAACAAGAGATCAACAACTTAAACATAACAAATAAGAAAATGAAAACAAAAATTAAAAAAATAATCTCTCAACTAAAAAGCACCCAAACCAAGATGGATACACAGGAGAATCCTACCAGACACTCAAAGATCTATAGCCAATACCACATAAACTATTCAAAGAGACAGAAACAGAGGGAGAATCCCAAACTTCTTCCACAAAGTCAGTATCACTCTCATATCAAACACACAAACAATAGGCCCATAAGCTTAATGAGCACAGATGTAAAAATACTCAGTAAAAACTTGAAAATCCCATATAGAATCACATCAAAAAGATAATTCTCCATAAACTTAGCTCTATTCCATATATCCAGGGGTGTTTCAATATACATAGATAAATAAATGTGATAAACCATCTGAAACGACTTGAAGTCAAAAATCACATGGACATGACAATAGATGAAGAAAAGGCCTTTAGCCAAATCCAACATGCATTCATAGTAAGTCCTAAAGGGAACTGGCCTGGGGGGGAACATATCTCATCACAGGTAACATCACTCTCAATGGAGAAAAACTAGAAGAATTCCCATGAAAATCAATAACCAAACAAGATTATCTATTATCTCCACTCCCTTTTCAATACAGTGCTAGAGCAAGAAGTGAAGGAAACCAAACAATCTTATTAGGAATAAATCCAATTAAAGACCTCAAAGATCACTAACATGAAAAATTCAAAGCTTTGAAGGAAGAGATTGAGGAATACACCTGATGAAAAAAAATGAAAAGAAAAAATTTATACTATCAAAATGACCATCCTACCAAATGTAGGATGATCACTAAATGTAGAAGAATAAAATTAGACAATTATCTTTCAGTGTAAACAAAATGAATCAAACATTTCAAAGTTCTGTAATTTTTGTATGAAGCCCATTACAGAGTACAAGTCATCACATAGTGAATGTCTGAAAGATGGTCAGCCCTTGGGTTGGAGAGAAGGCCTAGTGGTTAAGAGCACCAACTATTCTTGCAGAGGAACCCAGTTCAATCCCCAGCACACACATGTCCGCTGAGAACTGTCTGTAACTCCAATTCCAGGAGAACTCCAGTTCTAGGGGAATCCGACACCTTTGAAAATTAATTTTCATTTTTTATTGATGCTTTGTGTATTTCATACATCATTTTCCAATTTAGTTCAGGCATATTTCCCTTTGCCTTTCCCCCATCCCACCCCACCACATTCCAGATCATGCTTTCTGCCATAACTTTCCTGCATTTTTCTCTGTTTTTTTTTTCATTTTTTAACAATAAGTGATGATTTATGAGTACAAGCATCCTTCATGTAAAACCAATTTGCAAGCAGTTGTGCCCAAACTACACTTCTTACCTCCGCAGCATTGCACAACACGGGTGCACAGACCTGCATGCAGACAATATAGTCATAGTGGCGCATGCCTTTAATCCTAGCACTTGGGAGGCAGAGGCAGGTGGATCCTTGTGAGTTCAAGGCTATCCTGGTATACAGAGTGAGTTCCAGGACAGCTGGGACTACAGAGAGACCCTGTTTTGAAAAAAATCCAATAAATAAATAAATAAATAAATAAATAAATATAATGAATAAATAAATTAAATTAAAGAGATGGCCAGCCCTATGGGACACATATACAATGGAACCTCTACCCCTAAGGCTCGTGGAAAATGCAGAATTAGGGGGGGTGTAGAAAGAATACTAATGCATCTTTTACCTCACACTTGAGAAGTTTCCACTTAGAACAGAGCATCATGATGCACACAGAAGGCCACAAGTGGCTAAATAATGGAAAATAAGAGACAAAAGAGTACATGCTCCTGGAAAGGACTCCTATGTTAATTAAACATCACCAATGAATAGCTACAGGTCCATGGTTGAAGAGGAGGATAGGATAATTCTAAGAGCCAGGGTTGGTGCAGGAAGATAAGGACAATAGAGGTTTTCAGGCTACTGCAAACTTGCTCATATAAACTAGCATCAATGGTGACATCATAATCAAGACCCATTCCAACACACACAAAAGAATAAATATCATAAAACACATAAATGGGCTGAAAGACAAAACACATGATCATCTCAATTGCAGAAAAACCCTTTGACAAAATCCAGCATGATTTCATGTTTAAAGTCCTAGAGGGAATTAGACTGGAGGGAACATTCCTCAACATAATCAAAGCCATATACAGGAAACCTGTAGGCATTCCATTAACAAAAGCACTTAAAAAGAGTTAGCAAACAGATCCAAGCCCTGACCTCTGCTGTTACCTCACAGACATGTGAGGCCTGGGAAGTCTTTGATCTCTTAGGGAAAAAGCTTTTATCTGGAATGTAGCCTGAGGTTCCCTTTTCCCAACTTCCTGATGCAGACCCCAATTTTGTGTGTGTGTGTGTGTGTGTGTGTGTGTGTGTGTGTCCTAGCTCATACAAGGGTTTGTATAAAAGCCTTGAGTTACAACATTAAACTTGAGTGTTTCCTCAGGCCTGACGCTATTTTCCATTTCTCTCTGGGTGACCTCTAACAGTTCACTCCCTCTTCTTGCCAGAGCTCCGCCTGGAACCATCAGCCTGATAACCAGGGACACTACTGAGGCTTGCAACCTTGCAAAACTGTGAGCCTAGTCCAGGGAGTAGGAAGATCTTGTAGATTGTGACCATGCATGTTTAAAGGACCACCACAGAATATTTAGACAACAGAAACCCACACCCAACATCATCCTAAATGGAGAAAAATTAAAAACATTCCCCTTAAAATGAAGAACAAGGCAAGGCTACCCCCTAACTCCACTCCTTTCAAAATACTGCTTGAAACACTTGCTATAGCCATAAGACAAGAAAAAGAAATTAAATGAATATGAATTGGAAAAGAGGAAGTCAAAACTATCCCTTTTTGCAGATGATATGATATTGTATCTTAGGGATGCAAAAAAATCCATCAAGAAACTACTAGAAACAATCAGCAGTTTCAATAAAGTAGCTGGTTATAAAATTAACCTAGAAAAATCAGGAGCCTTTCTTTACACCAACAACAAACAAAAATAGAAGGAATACAATGAGATCATCCCATACACAACAGACTCAAAACAACAACAACAACAAAAACCTTAGACCATACCTAACCAGACATCAAAGATCTCTACAATGAAAATTTTAAACCCCTTGAAAAGGAGATTGAAAAAGAAGACAAAAGATGGATGGACTGCCCATGCTCATGGATTGGAAAAAATTAACATAGTAAAAATATCGTTCCTACCAAAACTAATACACAGATTCAATGCAATCCCAATCAAACTCCCCCCGAGTTTCTTCTCAGACTTAGAAAAGAGCATCCTGAAATTTCTTTGGAACACCAAAAAACCCCAGTTAGGCAAAGCACCCCTGAGCAAAAAGAGGAACACTGTGGGGATAACCATGTCTGACTTCAAATTATATTATAAGGCTATTGTTATAAAAACAGCTTAGTAATGGCACAAAAACAGGCAAGTAGATCAATGGAACAAAATTGAAGATCCAAACCTGAGCACATGCAATTACAGCCACCTCATATTTCATAAAGGGACCAAAAAGACCCAATGGAGGAAAGACAACCTCTTCAGCAAATGGTGCTGGCAAAATTGGATTGCCACTCGTTGAAAGAGAAAGCTGAACCCCTACCCTTTGCCATGCACAAAAATCAACTGCAAATGGATGAAAGACCTCAATGTGAAACCAAAACCTCTGAAAATAATACATGAAAATTTTGGCAGTAAACTACAACATATAAGCATAGGAAAACGATGGCCTAGCGGTTAAGAGCGCCGACCGCTCTTGCAGAGGACCCGGGTTCGATCCCCAGCACCCACATGGCGGCCGAAAACCGTCTGAAACTCCAATTCCAGGAGAACTCCAGTTCCAGGGGAGTCCGACGCCCTCTTCTGACCTCCGCGGCATTGCACGTCACGGGTGCACAGACTTGCATGCAAACAATACATTCATACACATACGGAAATAAATAAAATTAAAAAAAAAAGACTTTCTAAATTAGACAGCCAACATTTTGGAAACAAGGTCAGCAATAGACAAATTAGACCTCATTAAATGCAAAAGTTTCTGTACAGCAAAAGAAACAATCAATGAAGTGAAGAGAAAACCCACAGAGTGGGAGGAAATCTTCACTAGTGATATATCAGATACAGCATTCACATCCATAATATATAAATTACTCAAAAACCAAAGTATCAAGAAAAACAATGACACTATCAAAAGATGGAGTAAAGAGATGAATAGAGAATTCACAAATGAAGAAGTGAAGATGGCTGAGAAACATCTCAGAAAGTGTTCAACGGCACTAATAATTAAGGAGGTGCAAAGTAAAACCATCTTAAAATTTCATTCTGGTAAGAATGGCAAAGATTAGGAAAACAAGTGACACTAAATCCTGGAGAGGTTGTAGGGAAAAGGAAACACTCATCCACTGATGGTGGGAATGCAAACTCGTGTAACCCCTATGGAAAACAGTGTGGAGACCCCTTAAAAGACTAAAAAATAATCCTGCCACCTGATCCAGTCATAAAACTCCCAGATATATACTCAAAAGACTCATCCTATGGAAAAGACTCATGCACACCTGTTTGTTGCAGCTCTCTTCACAATAGCAAAAAGTTGGATGCAACCCAAATGTTCCTCAGAAAATGTGGTACATCTACACAATGGAGTTCGAAGCAGCAGTAAAGAAAGATGACATCATTACCTTTAATCCTAGCACTTGGGAGGTGGAGGCAGGTGTATCTCTGTGAGTTCAAGTCCAGCCTGGTCTACATAGTAAGCTTCAAGCCATCTGGGACTATAGGAAAACCCTGTCTCAAAAAAGTGAAAATGAATCAAAGACTCATATGATTCCGGGTTATATCACTCCTTGCCTTATGTCCAAATGTTTCATCCTATTAGAAAAGTACTTGTATATCCATATTTTATAATTTGTACATTCATAAATTGTTGCTCTTTCATAATACCTAAGAAATGGAAAGAAACATAAACGTGCTTTAATTCAAGAATGAATAATGAAAACATGGTACATTTATACAGTGGAGTTCTACTCATTGGGAAAGACAAATAAATTGGAGCTGGAGAGATGGCTCAGTGGTTGAGGAGAACTGCCTGCTCTTGCAGAGGACCTGGGATCGATTACCAGCACCATGAGGCAGCTAAGAAACAACTGTCTTTAAGTTGGGTGTGTTGGCAGATGCCTTTAAGCCTAATACTCAGGAGGAAGAGGCAGGCAGATCTCTATGCTTTCAAGTTCAGCCTGGTCTAAAAAAGTGAGTTCCAGGACATCTGGGGTTATAGTAAGACCCTGTCTCAAAAAAAGTAGAATTAAAAAATCTGCAGGTAATTGGGTAGAATCAGAAACTTTTATACTAAGTGAAGTAACTCAGAAAAACAAATGACATAAGTTCTCCCTCATATGTGGATCCTAACATCAAATCCTTATATGATCCTGTTGTAACTGTGGGAACCACAAAAATGGAAGGGGAGCAGGGAGGTACACAGTCTCTCAGAGAGAAGACTGATGATAGTAAATGAGAAATGATGTAAATACAGGAGGGATAGACATACAAGCTACCACTAAGGTAAAGGGAAGATGGAACACAAAAGAAGAAGGATATTAAGAAATACCTATTGGTGAGGGGAAATGGTGGCACTTAAACTAGGGAATGAAAAGGGAGGTTAGACAGGGAGAGACAGAGGACAGATAAAGCTTGGATAGTATAAACAATAAAATAAAATAAAAAGAAGGAAATGTACTAATTCTAAGACATCCTGAAAAATACACATATATATGAGCACAAGTGTATACCTGAAGGCTGTATAACACTTGGACTTGGTCAGAGTAGACCGAGGGACTCTCAAAATAACACAAGTTATTGCCAGAATTTGAGGGTAATATCGTACTGCTAAAGAGAAGACAGGATCTACTTCAGACATAGGCTTTGAAGAAATGGAGATGGACCGGACTGGAAGCCTTATCTATAAGTCTAGCACTTCTTGCTCCAGAGGATACTATGTAAGCTGGTAAGAGTGAAAATTCAATGCTCCAAACCAGCTGTAAAATAACCACAACAATAACCAGCACAACACAGTTTATCCCTGCAGTGGTGGCAGGGATATTTTATCTTTGGAGTAATCAACAGTTCCCTGCGCCTCAACAGGAGAGAATTCATGGGTGGCACTCTGAAAATAGTGCAATACATATCGCTGGAAAAGTCTTAGGTCCTAGAGAAAACACTATCTTTGTCAAATTGCTACATAAAAGTAATTTCTTACTATTTGCTAAACATATGTCCTTATATTTATAGAAACAGGTACCATTCATTGCTCATCAAAGCAACAGATAGACTATTCCAAAGTTCTACAACTTGTCACATACACAGAATGAGAGACGGCCAGCCCTAAATGATACGTCTACAGGGAAACTTCTATACCTAAGGCTCATGGAACATAGCAGAAAGGGTAAAAGAGAATACTATTATCTCTCAACACTTACTGCCAAAGCTCCCCCATACAACAGTGTGTAACGTACACAGAAGGCTACAACAAGCCAAAAGTTAGAGAATAAGAGACCGCAGAGTGTCTGTCTCTGTGTAGGCTTCCTATATTAAAACTCACCCACACTAGAGTCTCTTTAAGCTGTATACTTAAGCAAAATATATTAATACAGGAGAGCTCTGTTATCAGAGCTTCTAAGGAGATGTTGGCCAGGGGATCCAAGCCCCCAAAATGTAAAGGCTTCTTGCCTGTAAACGGGGATACCTGAAAGAAGAGAGGTGGTAAGACCCTGCTGTCAAAGACCTGATGTAAGCATAGGAAAGATGTATTGAGACCACACTTGCAAGTGTACAGTTGGTCTCTGGAATACCAGAGAGTCTTACCAAAGGCCACTAAAACAATAAAGCAAATATTGGTCTCCTTGAGTCAAGCAAGACTCCTCCATCTGCATCAGCTACACCTCACCTGCCTGAAAATACTGTGCAGCAGTGGCAGCCATATGTCTGTATATCCAAAATCTAATTGGCTGTTAGCTCCCTCTTTGGATGATAACTCATGGCTGATGCCACAAGCTTACATCCTCTAGTGGTTAGGAGATGTTATAAGCCACAGTAAAACCTTGTCATCTTTTACAGAAAAAAATGTAATTGTTGGATTAGCATACTATCCAAGCATCTGTGTCTATACTGAAGTAACCTATCATAATAATTAGTACTGTTTAAATATCAAGATATCTAATTGCTTATGCTTCATTAGTAGGATTGAAAGGTTATTCCTGAACAAACTGTCAGCCCATGAAAAGAAACAGCCAGAACTGGTCAGAGTCCAAAACGACATCTCCAGAGAAAGTAGACTGCTTTGCTTCCCATCCCCTGTGCCCTTTTTCTAAGCCTAGGGAACAATTTTCAGAAGAGGGGTCATGGTAGAATATAAGGGCTGTGATTGGGGTGAATGGTGAAACTACAGCAATGTAGACTGTATGCTTATTTGATCAACTTTTGTGTACATACAAGCCCCTGCATCTGGATGGTGGGAGCCTTGGGCTGTGTGGGCTAGGCACAACTGCTTGCAATCTGGCTTTACATGAAGGATGCTTGTACTCAAAATTTATTACTTATTGTTAAAAAGATTAAAGAAATAAAGCCAGAGGCCATGGATACATAGTTTCAGCTGTGAGATTAACTTACTAGGTGACAGTTACTTCTGTTTGTTCTTTCTCTAGTGCTGGGGTTTAGGCCTTACTCTTACCTATAATACCATTTTTTTTTTCTCAAAAATTTCATTTTTTTGAGAAAGGTACTCCTACATTCTTAAAACGCTCATAGTTAATAGGTATAGTTAAAAGGTACCATGAGTCACACCTATAGTTTCCTTCCTTGAAAGGCTGAAGCAGGAAGATTGTGATGAGTCTAAGTTCCAAGCTAATTTTTCTGTCAATTTATTGTCATTTTATTTGTTTTGTATATGTGTGAATGTACTGTCTGCATATAGGTTTGTGCATCCGTGCCGTGCAATGCCACACAAGTCAGAAGAGGGCTTCGGATTCCCCTGGAACTGGAGCCAAGGACAGTTCTCAGCCACCATGTGGATGCTGGGGATCAAACCGGGGTCCTCTGCAAGAGCAGTCACAGGCACTCTTAACCGCTAGGCCATCTCTCCAGCCCGAAAAATAACGTTTTTTTTTCCTTTTTTTTTATTGATGCTTTGTGTATTTCATACATCATTTTCCAATTCAGTTCAGGCATATATCCCCTTCCCTTCCCCCCACTCCACCCCTACCCATCCCAGATCATGCATTCTGTCGTTACTTTTCTGCATCTTTCTGGTTTTATTTTGTTTTGTTTTGTTTTCATTTTTTAAACAATAAGTGATAATTTGAGAGTACAAGCATCCTTCATGTAAAACCAATTTGCGAGCAGTTGTGCCCAAACTCACACAGCTCATGGGTCCCACCATCCAGCAGGGGGGAGGGGGAGCTTGTATGTTCAATAGAGTTGATCAAATGAGTGTCCAGTCTATATTGTTGTAGTTTCACCATTTACCCCATTCACAGCCCTTACATTCTACCATGCCCCCTCTTCTGCAGATTGTTCCCTAGCTATTTCCTTTTAAATTAATTAAAGTATGAGAAGGTGACTAATATTGGATGGATTTCTTGTTATTTTCATTTATGAAAAATAACTTTTAAACAAGAAATCCATCCAATATTAGTCGCCTTCTCATACTTTACTTAATTTAAAAGGAAATAGCAAAAGCTGAAATTCGTTTAAAATTTAAGTATGATTGTACAACAAACATACTGAAAATGAATTAACTAGCAGAGATTATGTGGGGCATAATGTAATTAAAATACATAGAAAAATAAGTTTATGACATTGTTTTGAAATGTTCCTTAAGAGTTCTAAATCTAAGCCAGGTATGGAGGCACACATCTTTAAACCTAGAACCCAGGAGTCAGAGGCAGGAGGATCTGAATCCAAGGTCATCCTGGTCTACAGAGTGAGTTCTAGGACACCTGGGGCTATAGGGAGAACCTTTCTCAAAAAAAAAATTTCTGAATGTAATCCAGCTACCAAAAGAAAAGCAAACTGACACCCCAAACTACTTAAATGGATGAGCAGTAATTTTATAAATATTTAACAGAAAGGTCAACAATGCTTGGTTTTCTGTATATTGATCTTTCATACTAAAATGCAATTTGAGAATTAAAAACAAAATATACACATACAAAGATACGAATTATAAAGAATCTTGCCAGGAAATTTATCTGAAAATCTAATACTGAATATTTACTCTTTGATATAAAAGTTAAAAAAAGAAAAAGATTTATTTTTATATGCGATGAGTATCTTGCATAAATACATGTAATTGCACTATTCATGTGCAATGCCCACAGGGAGAGCATTTTATCCCTGGAAGCAGTGGCCCTAAGAGTTGCTGTTAGTTGCCATGTACATAGTGGCCACAAAACCAAGTCCTCTGAAAGAGCAGTCAGTGTCTTTAACATTCATCTAAGCTATCTCTTCAGACACAAAAACTTAAAAAGAAAAAATTTTAATGGAAAACCATTTTCTAAGTTCCTTTCCAGTTGTAAAGTAATTTCATATTTTCATTTGTTTTTAATTTACTATTTCTGGTGTGTGTGTGTGTGTGTGTGTGTGTGTGTGTGTGTGTGTTTATGTATAAGAGAGAGAGTGTGGGAGGACACAGAGAGAGTTATATACATGTGGAGGACATGGCTCATGTGAAGGACAGTGGACAATATTCCGGAATCTGTTCTCTTTCAATGAGTCCTGGGATCAAACTCAGGTCATCTTGACAAGTACATTTATCAGATAAGTGATTTCACCATGTGTAATTTTACATTTCCTTTATTTGAGATGTCTAACATTATAGTAATTAAAATATTTTTTAATGAATATATTTCATATTACAATGAAAACATAGAAAATGAGACCCAAAGTAATTTTACATGGGTGACTGATAGTTATCAGATAAGGCACACCAATTTCTGCTAAAATAACTTTCTAGTAAGATGATTCAGTATCTGATCACAAAAGTGAAAAGTCTTATTGATTTTTATCTGTTAACAGAATTTAAAGTTTCTTAGTACACTTTCAAAACTAGCAATAATTCAGTGAGGGTGGAGAGAGGGTTCTACATCTAAAAGCACTGGGCCCAGTTCCCAGTACCCACATGAGAGTCAACAACCATTCATAATATCAGTTCCAGGGGATCTAATGACCTCTTCTGGCTTCTGTGGACATGTTGTAAACTCACATACATGTAGCTAAAACATTCATACACATAAAATAAAGGTTAAATAAACTTAAAAAATGTTTAAGTGCCAGTAATTCAAGACAGAATGACACAATATGAGAATAAAATCTAATGAACAAAATAAATTTCTAACTGAAGGAAAATAAATTAAAAGATACCCATTCTTACCTACCAGTAATCATCACAACTGAAATCAGAATGTCACTCACTAGTAATGTACTATTTTGAAAATACACAAAAATAGTATTTTACAGCTGGGTGTGGTATTGCACGCCTTTAATCCTAGCATTTGGGAGGCAGAGCCAGGCAGATCTTTGTGAGTTCAAGGCCAGGCTGGTCTACAGAGTGAGTACCAAGACAGTGGAGGCTACAGGGGGACCTTGTCTTAAAAAGATAAATGAATAAATAAATAATAAATGATATTTTACAGTACATATCAACCATGGACATTCCAATTTATCTAATCTTACTTCCAAGGAAATACCAAGTTTGGCCAGAATTAGGATCTTCCTCCAGTGACTTTTGGAGATATTGAACAGCATAGCTTTCTTTGGGAGCTTTGTCTCCTATTACAGACATGGTACATCCAACCTATAGTTTCAAGATTACAATTATTGGTAAATGTACAGGGCATGCCATCAATTCCAGTACTAAGGAGGAAGATGCAGTCAGACAAATCTCTGTGAATTTGAAGCTTGTCTACATAGTGAGTTTAAGGTCAGCCAGTTCCAGGGCTACACAGTGAGATTCTGTCTAGTGCTACAAAGTAAGATTGTGTCCAACCCTCTAGACCCATCCAAAAAGCATAAAAATACTTAGCGATCATTCACTTAGTCTTCTATTGTCAAGTGTGTAAGGAAGATATCCTTATATTATATTAATATAAAATGTATATAGTTCATTCTTTTTCTTGGAATACTTTCCCCAAACAAATTTCCAAGCAAGATAGGAGGAAGGTCTATTTCACCCAAAAAGGATAGGCAAAGCTATTAAGAGATTTTAAAATGCAGAGAATATTTAATTGATTTTCAATTAAGTTTCAAATCATAAACTCTCCTTTCTGAAATTTAATTTTGGAGAAACCCCCACTTTTGTTTAGAATGACATAATTATTGTTTGTTTAAAGGTTAGCACATACACTCAGAGAACTTTATAAATAACCTACTAATTACATGTTTTTATTTCAAATATAAATAAAATAGAATAAAAACTTATATAAAGAAAAAACACATATATGATGAGGAATTAAAAATAAATTCGTATAAATAAACAACTTTCTAAAAAACTGGGATATAGCACTGTCCTAGTTTGTCTTCCATTGCTGTGACAAAACACTCTGACAGACAGCAACTTGGGGAGGAAAGGGTTTATTCAGCTTACATCTCCCGGGTCACAGTTCATCACTTAGCGAGCCCAAAGCAGGAACTCAGGGCAGGAACCTGGAGGCAGGAGCTGAAGCACAGACCATGGAGGAATGCTGTTCACTGGCTTGCTCCCCTGGCTCATGCCCAGCCTGCCTTCTTATACAGTACACAACCGGCCCAGGGTGGCACCACTCATTGTGGGCCGGGTCCTCCCACACTGCTGGACCATCAAGACAATACTCCACAGATGTGGCCACAGGCCAATCCAATGGAATCAATTACCCAATTGAGGCTCCCTCAACCCAGGTGTGTCAAGTTGACACTAAAACTATACAGCACAAGCACAATGGTAGAGCACATGCCTAAGCATGTGTGAGGTTCTAGGTTCAATAATCACACCTCAAAGAAAGGAGGACAAAAATCATTTTCAGGATGGTAAAAAGGCACAACACAATAAATAGGTAAAAGTATTACTCGATCAAGGCTTAGTGACCTGGATTCAGTCTCCTGAATCCATATAAAGGTAGGAAGAAAGAATTCCTGAAATCTGTCCTCTGGCCTCCATGTATTAAATATGACAAGGGGCATGTACATATATACATTATACACAAATATAATAGAATGGAAGTATAAAAATGCAATAAAGGTAATTTGTGTGAACTTTTTAAGACATTCAATAGGCCCAGTCTCTTTTTGGCACTAATTAGCTATATATATTTTTAATTTAATAGTATTTGATGGACAAAAAAGTAACAGCAAAGTTCCAGGCTGCACAGAAGAACAAATGAAAAGAAAGTCCAAAGAACTGTGTGAGAGTGGCACAGAAAGAACACCAATGACGTCTTAATGGTAATAGTTAAAACTACAATTAAATAAGACAATGAGGTAATCTATGCTAAATATTCAACTAAAACACAATGCTTTAGTTGTGACTCAATGTACTATGTACTAGTTCTTTTACAAAAATGTTACTAAGCAAAACAAATCAGTATGTGAGTTCAAATTACAGATGTAACAGTGCCTCCCCCCCAGAAATAGCCATGTTACTTCTAGCTTGGCCTAAAACCTTTGAAGGACCTATTCAGGCCAAACACATAAAAGTAAAAAATACTAAACCACACACACACACACACACACAAATACAGATAACCTAACATGGCTTAACTAGCTTATTAAAAGATATATTATGGGGCTGGAGAGATGGCTCAACAGTTAAGAGCACTGACTGCTCTTGCAGAGGACTTGGGTTCAATGCCTGGCACCCACATGGCAGCTAAGAACGATCTTTAACTCCAGTTACAGGGGAATCCAACACCCTCTTCTGATCTCCGTGGCATTGCACGACACGGGTGCACCAATCTACATGCAGTCAGTACAGTCATACACATAAAAAATAAATAAATAGGGGTTGGAGAGATGGCTCAGTGGTTAAGAACACCGACTGCTCTTGCAGAGGACACTAATACACATAAAAATAGATGATGATAGATAGATAAATGATAGATAGATAGATGATATATGACAGAAAATAGAGATATTTATAGAGAGATAGATAGATAGATGATAGATAAATAGATAGAGATAGATAGATTGATAGATAGATGATAGATATAGATAGAGATAGATAGACTAGATAGATAGATGATAGATAGATAGATAGATAGATAGATAGCTGGATGATAGGATGTAAAGAAAATGATTGAGGGCTGTAGAGATAGCCTAGCAGATAAGAGCACCGTTTGCTCTTGCAGAGGACCCGGGTTTGATTCCCAGCACCCATATGATGGCTGAGAACCATCTTTAGCTCCAGTTCCAGGGGAATCCGAGACCCTCTTCTGACTTACAAGGCATTGCATGATGGGTGCACAAACCTACATGCAGATAGTACATTCATACACATGAAAATAAATAAAATTTAAAAAATTAAAGAAAAAAAGAAAATGAGATGCCGGGCATGGTGGCACACACCTTTGAAAAAAAGATATATTATATTCCCAAAGAAAACAAGTATTAGTTCATCCTATCTTCAGAGATTCCTTTGATTTCGTATGGGAGTAGATATTCTATACCACCGAAGCAAAAATTTTACCATTAATCATATTAAGAAAATATGGCACACACCATTAAGCTCAGCATTCAGGCAGAAAAGAGGCAGATCATTGATAATTCAAGGCCAGGCTGGTCTACATAGCGATTTCCAGGCCAGGTGGGGCTAGAGGAAGATCCTGTCTGAAAATATAAAGAAAAGAAAAGCTGCAGGGGAGGGGAAGGACGCAGAGAGGAAGGAAGGGAGAGAGGAAGGGAGGAAGGAAAGAAGGAAGGAAGGGAGAGAGGGAGGGAGGGAGGGAGTGAGGGAGGGAGGGAAGGAAGGAGAGAGGGAGAAAATATAATATTTAATCCCAGTAAATGGTAAATGGTATTAAATCAGTTAATACCATATTTAAAACTCAGCATATGAAATTATTCACTAGGGTTGGAGATATTACTCAGTGGTTGGTTCCTGGAGAAGAACTGAGTTTCATTCCCAGGACCTACCTGGCACAATTCACAACTACCTATAACTCCAGCTCCAGTGCCTCTGACACCATCTACTGGCACTTCTACTCACATGAACCTATCTACATACAGTCACATTTTTTAAATATTTTTTTAAATTTTATTTATTTCGTATGTGTATGAACGTACTGTCTGCATGTAGGTCGGTGCACCCGTGTCGTGCAGTGCCACGGAAGTCAGAAGAGGGTGTCAGATTCCCCTGGAACTGGTGTTCTCAGCCATCATGTGAGTGCTGGGGATCGAACCCAGATCCTCTGCAAGAGCAGTTGGGGCTCTTTGCCGCTAGGCCATCCCTCCAGTCCATACAGACACATTTTTAAAATAAAAGTAAAACATTAAAAATTAAAACAGCAATATGAAATTATACAAACTTCTTCTCTGAGTTACTTTCAGGAGGTAACAGTGAGAATTTCAAAGAAAGCATAATACTGAGTATTGCACTTAGAGAGATGGAGATATGGAATGTGATGAACAATATATAAAAACAAAGTACCTCTACTCAAAAAACAAAGCATAAGAGCTGGGTGTGGTTGCATACACATTTAATGTCAGTACTCAGGAGGCAGAGGCAGGTGGATATCTATAAGTTCCTGCCTCAAAAAAAATACATATATGAATTTTAATTTCAAATTAACATTATATTCAATCCTAAAACACAAAATATTTAAACAAACTATTACAAAATAAAAGCAAATTTGTATGTACCTAACTGTTGTAATACAGTTGCTTTTACTTGCCAAGGAAGGCTTTCTGTCTGTAAGAGCTGTTCACAGGCTTCTTTCACAGAATGATACTTTTTCTAAGGAAGAGAAGGAAAATAGATCACGTAGAAAAAACCAGAATGATAAATATTTGAATAGAAATATACTTGATATAACAATATAAGTGGATCCAACATTTTAAGAGGTAAAAGAAAATAAACCAATACACAATCATCCCCTAGCATCCAAGACTACTTCAGAACCAACAGGTATTTACAATATACAGGTTGTAAGGTTTTTATATAGAATGGTATACTGTTTAAACGTAATATAATCTATTCATGCCTTCCACTGTATTTTAAATCACACCTATACTTTTATTGCATGACAAATATTTTAGCCTACAGTTTAAAAAACACAATCTATTAAGCAATAAAAGGTCACTACCATTAACAAGATACATAAAAAGATTAAACATATTTTCAAAATTTGAATTACACATTTAAATATAGCCAGGCATGGTGGTGAATGTTTCTTATCTCAGCACTCCAGAGGCAGAGGAAGAGGCAGATGGAGCTCTTTGACATCAAGGTCACACTAGTCTACATAGTGAGTCCCAGACCTGCTATGAAATAGGGTGACCCTGTCTGAAAACAAAAGCAAACAAACAAAATATAATACACATTCTAAAAAAAACATTTTCAGAAAATTATTACATTCTCATAAAGAATGTCAAAATACAGATTTTTTTTAATTTTTATTTATTTTTGTATGTGTATGAATGTACTGTCTGCATGCAGCTTTGTGCAACCGTGTCGTGCAATGCCGCGGAGGTCAGAAGAGGGTCTCAGATTCCCCTGGAACCAGTTCTCCTGGAATTGGAGTTACCGATAGTTCTCAGCTGCCATGTGGGTGCTGGGGATCGAACCCGGGTCCTCTGCAAGAGCAGTCGGTGTTCTTAACCGATAGGCTATCTCTCCAGCCCAAAATGTAGATTTTTTTTTAAACTGGCTTAAAGACGGTTCTTGGCACCACGTGGGTGCTTGGAATCCCCAGTCCTCAGCAAGAGCAGTTGGTGTTCTTAACTGCTTATCCATCTCTCCTGCCCCCATTCGTTTTACTACTATGTTTTGAGAGACATAAATGTGTTCACTTAGAAGGAAAATTTCTGTAAATTTGAAGGTTATAGAGTATCATAAGTGGAAAACGTTGCCTTGCTTTAAAATGATTTAGATTTTGGGCTGGAGAGATGGATCAGTAGCACTAACTGCTCTTACAGAGGAATTGGGTTCAATCCCCAGCCACCACATGGCGGCTGAGAACCATCTTTAACTCCAGTTCCAGGGGAATCCGACACCCTCTTCTTACCTCCGAGGCTTTGCATGACAGGGGTGCACAAACCTACATGCAGACAGTACATTCATACATATAAAAACATAAATAAATAAAAATTTTTAAAAAGTTCTTTCAAACTTGTCATGAGTACTGGTGTGTCTGTGTGTCTGTGTGAGAGAGATGCCAAATTCACTATCACCTGTGGAAAACCAGGAAATTTCTTCCAAAAGAAACATACTAACAACAACAACAAAAAGAATACTGAAATCCTCTTTTCTTACTTTTAAATTGGGAAACAAATAGGCTTTCCTCTCTCTACAACTACTTGATCTAGGAGACGAGATTTGAGTTTTCTTCCATTAACTTCCAGGTCTACTTAGAATAAAATATATACTCAAGATAATCTCCAATAGGCATGCATGAGGCTAACCTATTGTACATGTGTGTCTAGTGGTTAGGTGATTCTAGAATGTGTCAGGCTGACATTACTAACCATCAAACTGGTAGTGTTTGTATTCAAGAGTCTTGAATTTATTTAAGTTTAAAAACAAGTTTCTGGGGCTGGAGAAATAGCCTAGTGATTAAGAGCGCCAACCGCTCTTACAGAGGACTCAGGCTCGATCCAGAGCAACCACATGGGGACTGAGAACCGTCTGAAACTCCAATTCCAGGAGAACTCCAGTTCCAGGAGAATCCAACACCCTCTTCTGACCTTCGCAGCGTTGCACGACACGGGTGCACAAACTTGCATGCAGACAGTACATTCATACACATACAGAAATAAAAATTAAAAATAAAAGTTTCTCTGCCGGGCATGGTGTTGCATGCCTTTAATCTTAGCACTCGGGAGGCAAAGGCAGGTTGATCTCTGTGAATTCAAGGCCAGCCTGGTCTACAGAGTGAGTTCGAGGACAGCCAGAGCTACAAGAAGATCCTGTCTCAAAAAGAACAACAACAACAACAAAAACAACAACAACAACAAACAAGTTTCTCAGAATTATAGACACAGTGGGCTGTCTAGAGATGGAGCTGGTGGGGAGGCATTGTTATCTGGACATGATCCTTGGGTACTTGTAAATTTCCCAGTATTGTAGAAACAACGTACTTACTGAAACTACTTGCATGAGATATTTTGTGGCTGGCTGCAGTAGGAATGGCTGGGCAAAAACAGGACCAAGTAAAAGTCAGCTAGAACAAAATGGAGTTAGAGAACAACTGTATTCAGTAACAATGAATTGAAAATCATTTTTGCAGCTTAAAATTTTACAGGGAGTTTGCTAAACTATGGTACTCTTATCTTTTACTTATAGTTTGCTGGGAAAAGATATTGAGATAGAATATCACACTGTAGCCTAGGGTGGAATTAAACTTACTTTGTAGCTCAGAGGGGCCAAAGAAGTAGTAGCAGTTTTTGATTCTATGAATGTTAGAATTGCAGGCATTAAGTGCCATGGCTTGTTGTGTTGTTTTTTAATGAACTATGAAATCTGTTGTATAAAATGGAATTTGCATAATTAATAAAATACTTAAAAAATACCTGGAGTGATGGCTCACCTGTTAAGAGCATCTGGGTTCAATTCCCAGCATGTACATGGAAGCTAATGGCATTTGTTCCAGGAGATTCAACACCCTCTTTTGCCCTCTAAGGTAGGTGGATTTATATTCATATAGATAATACACCCATACACATATAACAATAAGAAAATACTTTTAAGATGAAATTTGCAGCATATCTCAGTTTGGATTAACCACATGTCAGATGTTCAAAAAATTTATATGGCTGGGGGACAGTGTCTAAATTTGACTAAAAGCTATTACATTGAATACAAAAAATATCAATAAAAATATACATTGAGCACTTGGAAGGTAGAAACAGATGAATCTTTGTGAGTTCAGGCCATCTTGTCTATATAGTGAGTTCCAGTCCAGCTGAGTCTACAAGGAGACCCGGTCTCAAAAAATGATACATACCACATACACAAAGACAGACTCACACACATAAATTCATGTGGCTATATGGAATTTGAACATAATAAAGTTTTTTAAGCCTACTTAGTTCTTTTCTTCATGAACAATGGACAGAGTAATTATTTAGCCTTGTAGCTTTTGTGTGAAGTGATCAATGTGTTCCTGAATTAATTTATTAGTTTTTATTTTTATTTTTTTTTTTGTCTTTTGAAGGTCTCCCCAGTCTTAGCTGGCCTGGAACTCACTATGGAGACAGGCTGGCCTTGAACTCACAGAGATTCACTTTCCCCTGGCTCCCATGTGCTGGGATTAAAGGCATCCATAACCAATCCCAGCCAGTTTTTACCTTTTAAAAATATTTTATTTTTATTTCATGTATATCCATGTGTTACCTGCATGTTTCTAAGAACATATGTGTCACCTAGTGCACATAGAGGACAGAAGAGAGCATTGGACTCCCTGGAACTGTAGTTCCAGACAGTTGTTAGCTGCCATGTGGGTGCTGGGATTCTACTCAAACCCAGGTCTGCAGGAAGCAATAAAGCCAATGGTCTCTACTGAGCCATCTCTCCATCCCTTTAGCTTTTCTCTTTCTCAAGATGGAAAAGTATGTATATCATTACTGTTCACATTTTTTAGTCATAAAATATGTGTTCTATCAGGAGGAAAATAATAGTTTTACTTTTTAAATGTAGGCTGTTCAATGCTATGAATCTTTAATAGTAAAAGCTGAAGGAAAAATGGATTCTGATGTCTTCTGTCCATTAGGTCACTACAATCTCTTACTGGAAGAGTATTCAAAAGGTAATTTTCTTTTTAAAAATTCTGTTTGATTTATGTTTGGTTTATTTAATTCTAGGAGTTTGGGGTATTAATTAATTTATTTTGGCCTTTTTGAGACAGGGTCTTCCTTTAGTCCCAGCTGGCCTGAAGCTCACTATGTAGATCAGGCTGGCCTTGAACTCACAGAAATCCACCTGCCTCTGCCTCTGCCTCCTGAGTGATGGGTTTACATGCGTGCACCACCATGCCCAGCATTGTAAGTATTTTTATTTATTACTTTTATGAGTCTATTACCTGTATGCATATAAGGTCACTCTTTTTGTGCAATGCCCAAGGAAATCAGAAGATGGCATTGGATCCCCTGGAACTAGAGTTGTGGACAGTTGTTAGCCTGCATGTGTGTGCTGGGAATTGAACCTGTGTCCTCTGTAAGAGCAGCTAATGAAGCAGCTAGTGCTCCTAAACAATGAGCCATCTCTCAAGCCCCAAGTGTTTGGTTTGTGTTGGAAGCATTTGTTACTGACTTTTTTTTTGGTCTTTTTGAGACAAGGTCTCCCCTTAGCCCAAGCTGTCCCGGAACTCACTCGTAGACCAGGCTGACTTTGAACTCACAAAGATCCACCTGCCTCTGCCTCCCAAGTGCTAGGCATGCGACACCATGCCTGGCTTGTTACTGATTTTAAGAAATTCAATTAAGCAATGAAAATATAAATGGATTGTGAAGTTTTATGTAAATACTTGTCAATACTTAGTAAATATGAAACAATAAAATTCTTGTAGTAAATTGCTATTTTGTTTTCCTTTGGAAAGCCATGTTTTTTGTAAAAGACTTATGGAACAGAGAAAGTCCATGTACACAAAGATGAACAATTTGGGAAAAGTGAGGAAAAATAGTTTTTCATTTTTCCTGATTTTCTTTGAAAGTTTCCATTTTTGTTTGTTGTTTAAAAAAGATGTCTAAGTCATTCTTGTTAAGTTATTGTAAGAGGACACAATTAAAATTTATTTTTATTTTGTGTATAAGTGTATTGCCTACATATATGTTAGTGTTCCTGTGTTGTGCAATGCCTAAGGAGTCAGAAGGTGATGGTGGATCTCCTGGAACTGGAGTTACAAACAGTTTTTGCTGCCATGTGGGTGCTGGGAATTGAACCTGGGTCCTTTGCAGTGCTCTTACGTCCTGAGCCATCCTTCTGAGTCTCAAATGAAGTAGATTTTCAAAAAACATTTTTATTGTTTTAGAACTCCATAAAATAGATTTCGGTCATATCCACTCTTCCAAATTTTTCCATATACTCAACATCACGTTCTTTTTTTCCCCCACATAAAGTCCAGTTATTCTTGCCTCAAAACTGTTGAATGTGGAACCTGTCTTGGAACATGGTCTACGTACCAGGGTATTTCACACACTCGTAAAGAAAGCTTCCTTTTCTTTCTTTGTTTCTTTTTTTTTTTTTAGACAGTGTCTTCCTTTTAGTCCCAGCTGGCCTGGAGTTCACTGTGTAGACCAGGCTGCCCTTGAATTCAGGGAGATTCGTTTGCCTCTACCTCTCAAGTACTGGGATTAAAGGCGTGCGCTACCATGCCCAGTTTAAATACAGTTCTTAGCTGCCTTGTGGGTGCTGGGAATTGAACCCGGGTCTTTGCAAGTGGAGTCAGTGCTCTTAACTGCTGAGCCACCTCTCCAGCCCCAGAAAGCTTACTTTTCTTAAAGGAAGGCTATACATCCTCTCATAGCAGCTCTTAAGTAGCAATAGCTCCTCAGCTAGAGGCGTTGATACCTAGGTTTCTTCTTCTATACTGGAATTATCTGGTTTGAGCTTGAGCACGTCTTGTGGTTGTTATCCAAATTGTTGTTAGTAATTGTTCTATGTCTAAAAAACAGTTTCTTTGTTATCATTGACCAACTCTAACTTTTACTAATTTTATGCTTTCATGAAATGATACCTGAACCTGTGGGGAAGGATGTGATATAGATATCTCATTTATGGCTGAGTTTCTAATCCTCCCCACACATCAACCAGTTGTGGGTCTCAGTCATACTGCCTTCTTCTCTAAGAGCTTCTTCTTCTAACATTGAAAGATACAGTAATCTAAGAGCATAGAAAAAGCTCAATTTACTTGGGAATATCATGACTTATTTACCTGAACACCAAATAAAAATCCACTGGCTAAATGTACCTTACTTTATCTGTTCATTAGTTGTTGGGCTTAGCAGTCTTGCCTGGTGTGACCACTGGGGCAGTAGTTAGAGGAAGGAGGAGGATGAGACAAGAAGAGAAAGACAGGGGTTAGTAGGGGTGGTTAGAAAGGGTAAAGGAGGGAGAATGAATGATGAAATGAATTTTATGGAAGTGATATTTCACATTATGCCTTAAGTAAAATTTTAGCCGGGTGTGGTAATGCACGCCTTTAATTCTAGCACTCAGAAGGCAGAGGTAGCCAGACCTTTGTGAGATCAGGGCCAGCATACTCTACAAATAGAGTTCCAGGACAGCTGGGGCTACAGGGAGATACAAAGAAAATGAAAAATAATTATTTTATGACTATTGAGTATTTTTGGGGGGGAAGTGGTGTTGAATTTGCATCTCAGATATGTTTTGGAGTGCTGATCTATTACATGGGTTAACTAGAATAAACAATCATAAATAATTAAAATAAGTAAAAGTTCAATAAGGAGTAAGGGTGAATTTCAATTAATGAGGCAGTAGAAATATTAAGGATGTGGTATGTAAGAGGTATTTTTCTATGGTGATTTCCTTTATGGGTGCACAAACCTATATGAAGACAGTACATTCATACACATAAAAATTAATTAATTAGTACAACCCTCCTCCCCTAAAACCGGTGATGCTGTGGTGCAATCTATCTAGCAGGCACAGTGTTAGTGAATCTATTCTGCACAACAAATTTAGAGACATCAGATTCCAAAAACACAAACAAAGAAATAAACAAACAACAACAAAAACACAAACAAATCCACATGGCAAAGATACAATGATAAAACAACATAAGAAAATAAATTCAAAGCAAAATCTACCAGTCTGACAGAAGACTTCAAAAAGGAGAGGTCCTTGGAAGGAAATCAAGCCACAAACATTTGAAGAAAAATTGTGTATATATTCAAAGAAATTAAATAAATAGTAAAAATGTACATTCTACCCAAATTAATTTAAATATTCATTGCAACTCCAATTAAAATTCTCAAGAGTTTTTTTCACCAATGTAGGAAAAATTCATGAAACTCATATGGAAAAACAAAAGGCACCAGATAGAAAAAGCGTCCCTGAGAGAAAAATGAAATACAAGGAGGATCACCTTCCCAGACTTCAAACTATAGTACAGGGCTATAGTCATGAAGACAGTTGGGTACTGGCACAAAACAGACACATCGACCAATGGAACAAAAATTGAAGATCCAAAGTTCAACTCATAGAATTTCTGCCACTTCTTATTTGATAAAGGGGCAAAAAATCTCATTGGAGGAAAGATAGCATCTTCCGCAATTGGTGCTTGCAATACTGGATCACCATATGTAGAACATAACTAAACCTCTACATCTCGCCCTTTACAAAAATCCACAACAAATGAATCAAAGACCTCAACATGAAACCCAATACTCTGATTGTGATAGAAGAAAAAGTTGGTAGCAATCTACAAGATATAAGAGTAGGAACAGTATTCAGACTTTGTCAATCAAACAGCAGCTATGCACAGATAATAAGGTCTACAGCTGACAAATGGGACACATCAAAATCAACAGCTTCTGCACAGCAAAATAACAATCAAGGAAGTAAAAAGAAAAACACAGAGTGGGAGGAAATTTTCAATGATGATACATCTGGCAGGATATTAAAATCCAGAATATATAAACTTACCAAAAAAAAGAGAAGTAGAAATAAAAAAAAAAGACTTACTAAAAAGATGGACTAAAGATGTGAACAGAGACCTCAACAATGAGGAAGTAAAGATGGCTGAGAAACATTGTAAAAAGTGTTCAACATCGTTAATAATCAAGGAAATGTAAATTAAAACTACTCTAAGATATCATCTCATTCCAATAAGACTGCTTGAGATCAAGAAATCAGAAGACATCAAATGCTGGAGAGGTTGGGGAGAATGGGGAACACTCATCCACTGCTGGTAGGAATGCAAACTCATACAACCACTGTGGAAAGCCGTGTGTGGTGGTCCCTTAAAAATCTCAAAGTGAGCCTACAACCTAAACCAGCCATACCACTCATATATATATATACCCACAAGACATCCTACTGCAAAGATACATACACATCTATGTTTTTTTTCAAATTTTCATTATTTTTGTATGTGTATGAATGTACTGTCTGCATGTAGGTTTGTGCACCATGTCATGCAATGCCACAGAGGTCAGAAGAGGGTGACAGATTCCTCTGGAACTGGAGTGAAAGTCGGTTCTCTGCTGCCATGTGGGTGCTGGGGATGGAACCTGGGTCCTCTGCAAGAGCAGTTGGCACTCTTAACCACGAGGCCATCTCTCCAGCACCACATCTATGTTTACTGCAGGTCTCTTCCCAATAGTGAAGAGCTGGAACCAACTCAAATGCCCCTTAACTGATGAATGTATAACACAAACCTGGTACATCTACACAATGGATTTCTTTGCATCAGCAAAGAAAGATGACATCAACCCCTCCATCACCCTGAACTGATCAGAGTCCAAAACGACATCTCCAGAGAAAGTAGATTGTTTTGCTTCCCGACCATTTGTGTCCCTTTTCTAAAGACTAGGGAACAATCTGCAGAAGAGGTGGCATGGCAGACTGTAGGGGATGTGATTGGGGTGAATTATGATACTACAGAAATATACACTGGACTCTTATTTGATCAATATGATTGTACATGCAAGCCACGCCAGCTGGACAATGGGGGCCTTGGGCTGTATAAGTTTGGACACAGCTGCTTGCAAATTGGTTTTACATGAAGAATGCTTGTATTCATTACTTATCACTTTTTATTTAAAAAATCAAATAAATCCTGCCAAGCGTGGCTGCCCTGATGTGTGGCCCCGCCCCCACCCCATAGTCACAAGTGGGAGGGGATCCTGGCTTTGGAGTCAGACGCAGATGCCATATTATGGTCCTGAGCAGGGCAGGGCTCAGGACAAGCCTGCCACCACTCCAGGAAGGTTCCAGGGCGCGGGCTAAGTTACGACACTCACTGGAATTGTGGAGAGAGTATCCAGTGGATTAAGAGAACATTCAAAACAGGAAAGGAAGAGACTTTCAATATCCAATATATAAACAAAGTGAAAGCCTGAAAACTAGACAAGTCAGTCCACCATAAACAATGAGAAGGGAAGGAAAGGGAAAAAAAGGCATTGGAAGGAGGCTAGCAAAATAAAACAAGCTTTCAGCCTTCAACAAACTGAAAAGGCATTTGATATTTGAATCACAAAAGGGAAACTCACATGTCAGGGAGACAACGAAGAGACAACCTGGGAAAGGTACAGGATAATTCCACACCAAGCTCTACCAACCCGGTAGGAGACAGCTACAATCAGATCCCCCTGGAGGTGACCCCAGAAACAGACCTTAGAGGAATAATTGCAGACCTATGCAGTCCTATTTGTTTTTTTTTTTTTTTTTTTTTTTCATTTCCAGCATTCCTTATCTCTCAAATATAAAGCATTAGTTTTAATCAAAATGTAAGTATCCCTAAGGCAAACAAACGGCAGTCTGGACAATTACCCCAGAACTATCTGATAATCCCTCTTCCTATTTTGTTGGTATGTCCATGATTAATGGGTGGTGGCCATTCAAACAAATTGGCATCAGACCACCTACCCGGCCAAGGTATTCTCCACATTGTATGGGCGCCAGGCCGGAAGGTCTGTGGCCGTGGACAGGATGCGAGTCACAAACTAGCACATGGTCAAATAAGAACTTATCCTTTCCCTTTTCCCCTGGAATCTCCCAGGAACTTGGAGATGGTAATGCTTCCATTCTCTCCCTGACCTCGAATTCCTCCAAAATGTACAAACAACCCAATCACTCAACAATTTAACCTCCTCTGTAGCACAAGCCCCGGATTTACAAACCCAGGCTAATACCCCATCTAAAGGTGGACTTATG
Organism: Rhizomys pruinosus; assembly: GCA_009823505.1. Lineage (NCBI taxonomy): Eukaryota > Metazoa > Chordata > Mammalia > Rodentia > Spalacidae > Rhizomys > Rhizomys pruinosus. Next base: position 928,333 of record VZQC01005517.1, read on the forward strand.
GTAATAAATCAAAGGATAGTCTTAGTCCAAGAACAAATAGATGTGTTGTGGCAGCTGGCCCAGCTTGGCTACGAGTGAAAATACCCTGGCCTGTGTGTAACCAGCATCCAAATATTATAATTTCACAAAAGCAACAAATTTGTCTAAACAATTGTCCCGTTATCTTTTAGGAAATTGGACAGGAGAATTTGACAGCTTGATAAACCAACTTCACATGGCTATTGTCACCATGAACTCAACTAGAGTGGACACCTCCCTTGCTAAAAGACTGGCTTCCTGGATTTCCAACGCTGTTTCACACTTCAAAGAATAGGCAGGGGTTGCGGGGTTTGCCTTGCTTCTGTGTGAAGGGACTGTAATTATGCTCTGGATAATGTTCAGGCTCCGTGCCCAACATCAACATGATAAGGTGGTCATTGCACAGACCCTTGCAGCTTTGGAAGCAGGCTCCTCCCCAAACATTTTGGCTTAGTATGCTGGAGAATTAGTCAATGATGGGTAAAGCCTCCTGCAAGTATTACCAACCTAAGACAGGGAACGAACCAAAACTGGTCTGTCCACCCCCATGACGGGTTAAGGAAGTACCTCTGCAGGGGCAACCTAAGACATGCATTCTCCCAGCCAATTTTTAATAGAGTCTCTGACAGTTCATGTCGCCCCTGAATATTCAGCTGCGGCCCAGAGACCTGCTCTATTAAAAAAAAAACAGAAAAGGGGAACTGTTGGCAGCCTACCACCCAACACAATGTTGTGTGCTGTACCACGCCTAAGGTGGCGCTGACTTTCTGGAGTTGCTTAGAACAACTACAAGCCCGTTTTCCCCCGCCGTTGCCTCTTTTTGCATTGGGCAAAACTTGCTCGCCTCCCGTGGGCCCCCACCACCCGCTGCATGGGCCCAGCGCCTTGGCATGGCTAATGAGGCATCGGACGGTGCACCAATCCAGAGCATACCCGACCCTCTGGACTGCTATATAAAGTGCTTTCTGCCCCATTTCGGGGTCCTTCTCACAAAAGAGCTGTGCACAATAATTATTACACAGAAGAATCCTGGTTGTCCGCGTGAAGTTTCTTCTTTTGCCCGGCGAGACTACACAGCGCCGCGGGACAACTAATTAAAAATATAACATAGGAGTAGAATCAGAGGACAAAAGTCCCCCAAATGGATAGAGGGGAAAGAAAAAAAACAAAAAAAAAAAAAAAACCCCCCCCCCCCCCATCAATCTTTCAAATTTATAACCTTAAATATTATTGGTGTTGAAAACGTGCCCAATCAAAAGGCAATAGACGGGTAAAATGGGATTAGAAACAAAATCCATCTATATGCTGGCAACTGTCATGCAAGAACCCAAATCTCAATTTCAAGGACAGAGACCAACCAAACTTAAGGGTGAAAAGGGATGGAAGAAAGTATCCAAGCAAATGGCAACCAAAAAGAAAGCAGGTGTCTCTATCCTAACATCAGACACCAAAATAGACCTTCAAGAACAAGCAAAAGAAATCAAAAGAGACAAAGAAGACCACATTACATCTTTCAAGAAAAAGAATAATTCGCATGAAGACTCAACAAATCAATGAATATATATGCACCAAATGCCAGCGCACAAACTGTGTAAAGAAGACAACTCTTCAGGGACCTCACGGACTCAGATTAACCCCCACACCACTATTAGTAGGGGACTTCAATACCCCATAAGTCCTTTATGACAGATCAAGAGGACAAAGGATAAAAGGAATCTGACCTGACTGATACAAGTGCCACCAAATGGACCCTCACAGAACATCTATCGAACTATTTTCCACCCCAAACACAGACAGGAGAAATACACTTTCTACACTCAGCAACCCATGGAACATTCTCCAAATAGATTCATATACTGGGACACAGGGAAAACCTCAACAAATACAAAAAGATTGAACTAATCTCATCATGCATTCTTTCAGGACCACAGTGCAATAAATTTAATATCACACACAGGATAAACCTATACAACCTACAAGAAAACAATGAAGAGCTTAACAACCACTCCTAATAAATGAATGGGTCAAGGAAGAATAAGAAAGAAAAAAACATTCCTGGAAACTCTGAATGAAACAATGTAATACAACGCAGAAAAACCTATGGGAACACTTTAAAAGACAGTCCACAGAGGGAAACTTTAATCGCTCCTAAGTGCCTACTCATAAAAAAAATGAAAGAGCCACAAGTGAATGATAACTAACACTCCAGCGAAACTAAAAACTTGAGGAACAACACAATGAAAGACCCTAAAAGCAGCAGACAAAGGAAAACTAAAACAAATCAGAGCAAGAGATCAATGAAATAGAAACCAAAATGATAACCATTACACAACAAATACAATCAATGAATCCAAAAGCTGGTTTCTTTGAGAAAATAAACAAGATTAGTAGACCTCTAGCCCAGTTGTTAACCAAAAGAAAGAAGGAACACGTCCAAATCAATCGAATCTGTGATGAAAAGGGAAATATCACACACAGATTAATGAAAGATCCAGACAATCAATACAGAATTTAATTTAAGAAAAAACCTATACTCTACAAAGTTGAAAACCTAGAAGAAATGGCAGAATATCTGAAAATCATGGAAATCAACCAAAGCTCTAACCCAAGAAAGAGATCAAACAGCTTTTAAAACAGACACAATAATATGTGAAGATATTGAAGATGTTGTAATAATCAGCCTCCCACAAAAATCCCAGGCAGAGGGCAATCATCAGAGGTCACAGCAGAATTCTATAAAAAATATTTCAAAAAAGACTCCAACCATTATATCTCAAGTTGTTTAGAAGGGCTAACAAAACGGAGGGAGTTGCTTCCCAGATTCCTTCTAAATGAAGCCAAGCATCCACTCTAATACCAAAACCAGCCAAGAATGCAACTACAAAGGAGAACTAAGACCCATCTCCCCTAATGAACACAAATGCCAAAATTTTAAAATGATTTACGGATACTGGCAAATCGCATCCAGACCCACATCAAGAAAGATCATCCATCATGAACAATGATGGATAATACCAGAGATGCAGGGATGGTTCAACACACATGAAAATCATAAATTATCATCAAGCATTATAAAGAAAAGAAAAAAAACTGAAAGACAAAAACCACACTATCATCTCACATTTTGATGCCAAAAAGAAAACGCCTTTCTGATAAATCCCGCATCGTTCATGTTTAAAGTTCCTAGAGGGAATGGATTGGAGGGATCATACCTTAATGTAATAAAGCACCAATAAGGACACCCAAAGCCCACATGCATATCCATCCTAAAATGGGGAAGATGACAGAAGCATTCCCCTTAAGAGGTAGTGAACCGGCAAGGCTTTGTCCCCTGTCACACTCCTTTTCAACATAAGTGCTTGAATTCCCTTGCTAAGGGCAATAGGCAAGAAAGAAAGAAATTAAAGGGTTATTCCTAAATCGGAAAAGAGGAAGTTCAAGCTATCCCTTTTTGCTGATTAATATAATTTACTTAAAGGAATGCTTAAAGAACTCCATCAGGAGGAAAACTCCTGAAAAACGATTAGGAGCTTCAGTAAGTGTGGCAGGATACAAAATAACCAAGAAAAATCAGTAGCCTTCCTCTCACAACCAAACAGTAGGGCATCTGAAAGAGGAATACAAGGACTTCCCACATCACATATAGGCCCTCAAAAACAATAAAATACCCTAGGAACAAATCCCAACGACAAAGGATAACAAGGACCTCCTAACAACAAAAATTTAAACCCCCGAAGAAGAGAAATTGAAGAAGACATCAGGAGATGGACAAAAACCTCCCATGCCTCATGGATTGGGAAAATAAACATAGAAATGTCCATCTACAATAAACTTTATCCAATATTAATGCAATCCAAATAAAATCCCCCAAGATTTTGCAAGTGGAAAAAAAAAAAAAAAAAAAATCCCCTCAATTCAATTTTCCATTTGGAAATCAAAGACCCTCGAAGAAGAGCCAAAAACAAATCCTGGGCGAAAAGAGCAATATAAGGGGGGATCGCTAATAAACCAGACATCAAACTTATACAAAGGGTTTATGTCATAAAAACGAGCGGTACTGGCACAAAAACAAGACCCAGTAGACTAAGTGAACACAAAACTGAAAATCCAAACCTCTGATCACATTTACAATTATCCAGCCGTCTCATATTTGATAAGAGAGGCCCAAGCAGTGAACAATGGAGGAAAGCGACCCTCTTCACCCACAAGTGGTATTGGCAAAACTACATCACCACTGTAAGAAGAACGAAATTAAAACCTGAACACTCTCACACCTGAACAATATAGTCATTACAAAATGGATCAAGAGACCTCAACGTGAACATCCAAAACCTGGAGTTGATAGAAGAGAAAGTTGGCATGCAGATTAACTACAAGTAGGGTCGGAAAAGACTTCTATTAATCAGCAGCAGTTGCACAAGAAATGAAGGGTCGTCCAATTGACCAAAGTGGGATACCTCATTAAAAACTCAAGCTCTGTACTCAAAGGAAATAACGTAGTGAAGGAGAAAACCCACAGAAGGGATGGAAAAACCTTCACAAGCAGATACATCCGACAACAAAGCATTAATGCCCCCGAGTAAAATACAAGTAACTCAAAAAAAAAAAGAAAAAGAAAACATGATCACTCAGAAGATGGAGCAAAGATCGAAAACGAGAAAGACTTCCACCAGAGGGGGATTAGAGATGGTGCTGAGAAAAACACCTTAAGAAGTGTTCAATATCACTAATAATTAAGGAAATTGCACAATTAAAACAAACCACATAAGATTTACATTCGTTACTCCAGAGAAACCGGCAAGGATTCAAAAAAAAAAAAGAAAAAAAATACAAGGTGCTGGAGAGGGTGTGGGGAAGGAGGAAACACTCAATCCATGATGGGCTTGGCGGTGGGAAATAATAACTTGTGCAGCCATTATGGAAACACAATGTGTGGAGACCCCTGAACGGACTCAAAATGATTCCTCCGCCTTGATATACCCATTTCCGGGTATATGACCCACAAAAGGCTCATCTTACTGCAGGAGATACATGCACATCCAGTATATTTATTGCACTCTGTTCACAATAGCAAAAAAAAAATGAATACCAAATGCCCCTCACTGACTGACGATGGGTATAAAATGTCTGGTACATGTACACAAGGGAATTCTATGCAGCAGTTCAAAGCAAGAGATAGTGGAACAACATCATGTGAATTTGCAGGTTAAATGGAGGAAGCTAGGAAGAATGCATGTCTAAGTTGAAGTAAAACACCGTCCAGAAAACAAACAAAACAAATGGTTTGTCTTCTCACATGTGGACGCTTGTACCCAAAACCCAGTTATAATATTTTCTTGGGCAGAAGGTGCAAGTTAAAAGAACAACAACAGAAGAATTGCATCCGAAGGCTGACCTGAAACGGTGACTCGGGAGGGTGGGAAGGGGCTGGGAGAGGGGACACGGGTTGTCTTTTTTTTATATTCGATTGGTGCATGTTTAATTGACGTAAGTTCAACAGAGTATGCCAGTTTTTTGGGGGACCCAAGACTCTTGTCTAATGGATACATGTTGTTTTAGGACTTAGTTAAAAGTAAATATGTGCATATGGGACAACCATGGTTTAAGGCTAATAAAAACAGTAGCATCTGTAAATAATGGTAGATATAAATGCCTTGTCCAATAAAAAAAAAAAAAAAAAAAAACTTTAACAAATCTGTATAACAATTACTCAGGGATTGGTATATAAACAAATATTCCGTATAATTATTTTGCTGTCCATATAGTATAACCTGGTAGCAATCTCTTTACACTATAGGCTGATTTAACTCAAAAAATAAATTTGTTTTTTCCCAAGTTATCACATACAGTAACCCCAAAACAGCATGGTGATTGATGAAATCTTGCCTTGATTCCACCCTAACTTAGGATGTATAATAACCTGCATTTTTGAGACTCATGGGTTAAAAAAAAAAAACCTTAAATAAAAAAGGGGGATATAGATAGATAATGAAAATTTCTTCATCAAAAAACCGTTGCAACCCAATAGTTAAAACTATACTACGGGAAAGGATTGTATGTTCCAACAGGCCGAGTATCGAACCCAACTTAATGGCTGAGAAAGAAATTGCAGCTTTTGCAGTGAGTATAGATGTGACCAGAAAGTGCAGCAGAAAGGATTTGCTCCTCTGGGCACTAGAAGAGAAGAAAAAGAAGAAAAAAAAATGCCTTCAGATTGCTGCAGACAGCAGGCCCCTCTGTGGAGGATCTCCTACTAAGTAACATAAACTATTTTTAAATGATTTCCCTATGAAGGGCTTTACCTTCTAGGTGGCGCAAAGGTTTTTTTAATACAAAATCTTTCTTGAACCCCCCCCCCCTAGAATAAGGAGAAATATGATGATGATTAGGAGGCGTTCCTCCAGCTGTAGATTGGAGCACAGCCTGTTTATCAGAGGGTTATTCTCTTGTAAAACCAGTAAACGGCCTTCTTAATTGAGTAATGGAACATAGAACTCTGAAAAGGATTATCCACTATCTCAGAACCACATTTAATGCTAAATGTTCTCCTAACTAGGCACTTAACAAATATATTAATACAAGAGGCTCTACATCAACAAGAATTATTCTTCCATAGGAGATGTTGGCTAGGGGATCCAAGCCCCCCACAAAATGGTAAAGGCTCCTGCCGTTGCCTCCAAAACTCGGGATATCTGCAGGAAGAGAGGCCCAATCTAAGGCCCTGCACCGTGAAGACCACTGATATAACTAAACACGGAAAAGATGTATGAGACACGCACTTATGGCAAGTATCAGATGGTCTCTGATGCCAGAGAGTGTTACCAAAGACCACCTAAAACCAATAAAAGCAAATAGGAATCTCCTTGAGTTCAAGCAAGATGCCTCTCCCTCGCACCACTACATCATCATCTGCCTGCGAAATTACTGTGAAGTCAGTGGCCAGCCATTATGGTCGGTGTATCCCAAGAGAATAGTGGCGTAGTAGCTCGGTCCTTGGAGAGATACCCCACGGCGGATGGCCACAGCGACAGCCGTCAAGTGGTTAGGAGATGCTAGAAACCACACGACAGACCCCAGTAAACTAACAGAAGAAAGAGTAAGTCATGAAGACACATACCGTCAACCAAAGAGTCGTGCGTAACCAAGTAACTCCGACCATAACAATTAGGTACGGGGCTGTATTAATAGACAGTTAAAATAAAAGAGAGATATATATGGATAGAATATCTATAACATAGAAATATATAGATATAAATAAGAGAAATACATATAAAAAAAAAAATTATAATTGTGTTTGTGGTGCTTCATTAGTGGAGTCAAAAGGGCTACAGATCTAACGTGTATAGATACCTCATATCTAATTGCATTGGCTTTTCCTTAGTGGATCGAAAGTTATTCTGCCTGGACAAGCGTTGCAGCCCCATGAAAAGAAAAACAGCCAGGAAACTTTGACTAGAGACCAAGTATCAATTCCAGAGAAAGTTTGATCTTTTTTTGCTTTTCATCCACCTGTGCCTCCCTTTTTTCTAAGCCTAGGGAGCAATCTTCAGAAGAGGGGGCGTGGTAGAATGTAAGGCTGCGATTGGGGTTAAANTTAATGGTGAAACTACAACAATATAGACTGGACACTCATTTGATCAACTTGATTGAACATACAAGCCCCCCCTGCTGGATGGTGGGACACATAACCTGCGTGGGTTTGGGCACAACTGCTTGCAAATTGGTTTTACATTAAGGATGCTTATACTCACAAATTATCACTTTTTGTTAAAAAAATGAAAACAAAACAAAACAAAAAAGCAGAGAAAGATGCAGAAAACTTATGACAGAATGCATGATCTGGGTTGGGTAGGGGTGGGTTGGGGGGAAGGGAAGGGGCTATATGCCTGAACTAAATTGGAAAATGATGTATGAAATACACAAAGCATCAATTAAAAAAATCAAATAAAAATATACATGTAAAAAAACTGAAAGATGACATCATGAACTTTGCAGGTAAATGGATAGAATTCTAAGTCATTATGCTAACACACACACAAAGGAAACAAAAAAATTGGGGAATGCTTTCTCTCATCTGTGGATGCTGGTACCAAATGCCCTAAAGGCAAGCTGAGCAACGTTTTTGTTTCATTTCTTTCTATCTGAAATCAATAGGGAAGTTATAATGTGCATCTCTTAAAGAGCCCTCTTAAAGAGAGTTAACTTATCACTTACTTTCAGATATGGTAATTATTATATATGGACAAAGGTATATATTCATATTTTAGAGTAATATAAAATTAAAAGGAGTAATATTAAATTAAAAGAATAATATAAAATTAAAATGAAAAAACGTGAACTCTTAAACCTATATCAGAGTTAGCATACAGTTTGTTCCTGGAAGACATAATTCTGGTACATATATGACGTGTATATAGGCATACTTTGGGGCAATACAATTGGGAAGAAACAACAACAACATAAGGACTGGGTCACAGAAAGAACTGATATAATTAAATTCTGCCCCAAACAATAAAACTTTGCAGTGAAAATATTTAAAAAGACTACAAAAAAGACGCAAAACATATATGGCAGATTCTGTGAACTGGGATGAGGTGGGAAGAAGGGAAAAGGGAAAATGTCCAAATTTAACTGAAAAATGATGTCTGACATACACAAAATATGAATAAAAGTATATATTGGAAAATAAATTAGTTCATTCCTCATCTGTTCTCATTTTTACAATGTCTTAAAAATTTAGATGGGAAAAATAGAGATATATATTTCAAGGTATATCTGGGCCAATAACAATTATTTTGTTATATTTACTGATGAGTTACTCATTTGAATTTGAATTTGGACATTTGGTGTTAGAAACCACAAATGTGGGAAAACACATGTCTTTTTTTCTGAGACTTTGTCACCTGACACTGCATAACAGCCGCCAGTTCCATCTATTTTCCTACAAATTTCATGGAGTCGTCATTTTTCACTGTTGCAAAGAACTCCATTATATAAATGTACCACATCCTCATTATCTACTCATCATTTCAGGGGCATGTGGATTGCTTCCAGTGATATTGTGAAAAGAGCAGCAATAAACTTAGTAGTGCATGTATATCTCCTAGAGGATGCATCCTTTGGGTAAATATTTGGAATTTGCATAATTGGGCAAAATGCTAGGTTCACTTTTAGTATTTTTAATTTTTAATGTTTTTATTGTTATTAAACTTTTTCCAGAAGTCATACAGCATTTCTTCATTGAATCTAGAATTATTTCCCTTTCCATTCCTCTCACCCCACCCAAATCCTTGAACTCTGCCATACATATCCTGCATATTTTTCTGAGTCTTTCCTCTCCACAGTGCTTTACACAGGATCTGCAATAGTTTGCAGTGTCACCAGCAATGAATAAGTGTTCTCCTTTCTCCACATGTCACTCTCCTTGTCACTCTTTGTTCCCGGCCGGCAGGAAAAAAGGAGAGGACACACTCTTGTTCTTCCAGACGCAGTTTATTCAGGCAACTCATACACCAACAACTCTCCCCCTTCCAGTGTCCCCTACTAATATACCTTTCTCTCAACCCCGCCTCCTGCTAGCGTGCGAGCGTTGTGGCAGTCTCTCATTGGTCTGTAAGTGGTATGCGCAATATACGGAAGTCATTGGCATGCTAATGATGGCTCAGGTTTGGCATTCTCTTATTGTCTGGGGAATGAGCTGGGCAGTCAGGCCACAATCAGGCGATAGTCATAACACCTGGCCATGGTCCAAATCGTCATTTTGGCCAACGCCCGCTCTCCACATCTCCCCCTTTCTTTTATAATATGGCAGAGAGAATGCCTGTCTTAGGTTGCCCCTGCAGAGGTATTCCTTACTCATCATGGGGTTAAACAAACAGCATCAGTTTGTTCCCTGTCTTAGGTTGGTAATACATGCAGCGGGTCTTACCAGTCTTTGACTACTTCTCTAGCATGCCAAGCCAAACTTGACACCACAGACACAATGACCCATGCAGGATTATACTGCAACCCAAACCCGCTGTTCCAGCCCACTGCTGTAGGTGAGACACCGCCTTTGACATCCAGGAGATAAAACCCTCTGACATGGACAAGTCTACTCATGTAGAGTTGATGTGCACGATGGATGAGCGGAGTTCTTCCAATAGAGAGTCGAGTTCACTGGACCAGTTTCCTGTTAAATGATGTGAGAGACTGCGTGATAGATTAGCTGCATGGCTCAGATTCTGAAAAGGTACAGAGGTAATACAGAGCCCAGAATGTCTCCATTCACACCCCAACTGTGCTATCTGTATAAGCACGTCGAGCTGATCCTGCACCAAATCAACCCTTTAATTGAGTAACATAATGCCTGTTTTGAAATGATTATTAATATTCTGTTGATTGGTCATAGCCTCAGCAACACCAGCCGACAAATTGTTAAGTGCAGCCGCTGTCTGAACAGTTGACGTCAGGAAAACTGTTGCAGCTGTAGCCACGGCAGCTGATGCTGTGATTGCCACGAAATACCACCGCTAGAGGAAAGGTGGTAGCATTCCAGCATCATTAAATCATTACCCCATGCTCCACCTGTCAACATGCTCATGGGTGTTAAGTCTGTGCAGCTGCCGTTGATCCCACACAGCATCCAATTGTCAAAAGGGTTAGAACGCAAGGCCATGGTTGGGTTTTGATATGTCCAATTGTATCCTGCCCAGGTAGCATTATAGAAGGTACTTATGTAAGGTGAGAAAGTAAAATAATCACGGACAACCCAAGCCACCTTCTTGGCTTGACACCCAGTCCATGGGGGTAATCCCTCATGACTTCCCCTACAAGAAGGAGCCCATCTTGGCTGAGGAGGTATAGTAGTATTTCCTTTTAAAACCATAACGGGCCAAGCTCCCCTGAGCCATGTGGCATTGGACCGGCTGGTCCCCGGAGGGGGTGCATCAAACCAGCCTCCTGTCTGGTTATACCTACGTACACAATCACTGTCCTGGGATATGTTAGTAATCAGTTGGAAGCACAGTAATCCGTTTAGGGGCAGGTGTATGGTCTCTTGTACTGCTGCTAATGTGTCATCTAATGGTAAAAAAAAAAAAAAAGGGACCTCCATGTTATCATTGGTTGCAAAAAAGCGGGGGAATACTTGCGCTGAATGGGTGACTGGGATAGGTTTAAGGAACACTGTCATCAGCCCCCAATGAAGCTCTTCCATCATCGCCATGGGCCATGGCACCATCATCACGAGCATCCCACACTTCCACATCTTGAACCACTTGGGTGAGCCTTTCCGGGATCCAAAGAGGTTGTTGATGATCCTGAGGAAAAACACAGACAGATCCTCTCACCCATATTAGGACTGGGTCCGGACCATACCATTTTCCTGTAAGTATGTCTTTCCACATTCAAGCCCTTTTGAAGTGTCTGTTTTTGTGTGCCTGTCCGCAGCTGACCACCCGTGCTTATCTAAATTTAAAAAATTAATAGTAAAAAGAGCAATCGCAAGTCTCTCCTTTGGAGGAGAGCCAGAGGCTATTCCCTCTTTTTGTTTTTGAAGGCACTCCTTTAGTGTACAATGAGCACACTCAATATTGCCTTGTCCTTGCGGATTGTATGGCAAACCGTGAGTCAGGCGAATGCCCATCATCAAACAGAGGAGGTAAAGGAGCCTGAAGTGTAAACCGGGCCATTGTCAGTCTTTAACTCTTTAGGCTGTCTCCAGGCTGCCCACGCCTGGAAACAATGTTTGTGGACATGACGGGCCTTTTCTCCAGAGTGTAGGGAGGCAAAAATGATTCCTGAGGCAGTATCAACAGAGACATGCACATATTTTAATGTGCCAAATTCAGAGATGTGAGTGACATCCATCTGCCATACATGTAACAGAAGGAGGCTCCTGGGATTAATCCCAAGGGACTGTTGTGGCAGAAGTGTGGCACATTGATGACAATTTTTTTACAATATCGTGAGCATCGGCTCGAGAGATGTGAAATCGGGAGGCAAGCATTTTAGAATTAACATGAAAGCGGGAGTGAAAGGTGCGTGCAAGTTCCTGAGGGGAGGAGAGAAAACACATCAGAGCTCTTGTCACCTTATCAACTGAATCATTACCTTCAGCTAGTGGGCCAGACAGTCCGGTGTGAGCCCAAATATGCTGAACAAAGAATGGGTGGTCTCTGTGGAGAATGAGCATGTGTAAAGTACGCAGAAGAGACCCGACGGCTGACCTGAGATTGATCTTTCCTACTACCTTGAGCCTTTTTAGGATATTAACAGCATATTGACTGTCAGAAATCAGGTTGAAAGGAGCATTAAAGGTCTGAAACACTGTTATGACTATCTTGAGCTCAATAACTTGAGGGGAGGCAGGAGAGAATGGTACCATGACTGGAGGTGCTCCTGCCACCATATAAGCTCCTTGGCCTGTTTTAGATCCATCTGTGAATATGAGAAGGGCACTGTTTAGCGGGGCAGATGCAGTGATGCGGGGGAAAATTACAGGATGAGCAGAAGTGAGATGCAACAAAGGGTCCCTAGGATAGTGATAGTCAAGTGTGCCCAGGAAGGAACAATGCAGGATGGCCCAATCATCTAATGATGCAGATAGGATCTCAATTTGTTGTTTGGTGTAAGGAACAATGATCACCTGCGGAGAGACTCCAAAGTGCTGAATGCACTGCTGGATGCCCAGCAGGGCCAGAGTGGCCACAGCGGTCGGGTAATGTTCAAGTGTTTTTGCTGGAGAGATTTTTGGATGAACCCAGAGAAGCGGGCCGCCCTGCCATATCACCCCAGTGGGTTGACAGGGAGACTGTAATATGCAGAGTGTGATAGGCTGAGATGGATCACGGCGCCTAACTGCAGCGGTCTGAATCTCCCTCTCAACTAGTTGCAAAGCCTGTTTAGCTTCTGCAGTAAGGCGCCTAGGGGAGTGAAGGTCTGTCTCACTGGGCAGGATATCATACAAAGGTTGCAATTGACAATTTGGGATATGTAGGTAGGGTCGGACCCATTGAATGTCTCCTAATAACTTTTGAAAATCATTTAAAGTCGTCAAATGGTCAGTACATATACACAACTTTTGTGGCCGAACTGCTTCTGGGGAGATCATTGTGCCCAAATAATGGACCATGTTTTCCTTTTGTACCTTTTCTGGGGCTATATGTAAATTTTTTCGGCTCAAAGAAGTAACTAAGTCGAGATATGCCTCATCTAGCATCGCTTCCTCTGGGGCAGCCAACAAGATATCATCCATATAATGGCAGAGCTTCAGTATTGGAAATTTTTTTCTGACTGGTTTCAGAGCTTTAGCAACAAAGAGCTGGCACATAGTGGGGCTGTTAGCCATCCCCTGCGGCAAGACAGTCCATTCATAATGCTGATCGGGCTCAGCATGATTTTGAGAGGGGACAGTGAAAGCAAATCTTACCGTGTCTTGAGAGTGAAGGGGAATGGAAAAGAAGCAATCTTTTATGTCTATAATTATAATGGGCCAGTGTCTTGGAATTGCTGAGGGCAGAGGAAGCCCCCGCTGCACGGGCCCCATAATTACCATTTGTTTATTGATTTCCCTTAAATCATGTAGTAATCTCCACTTGCCTGTTTTCTTTTTAATTACAAATATAGGGGTGTTCCACGGAGAGGTGGAGGAGCGAATGTGCCCTAGTGCAAGCTGCTCCTCGACCAGTTCTCGCGCTGCTTTGATCTTTTCCGAGGGTAGCGGCCACTGAGAAACCCATACAGGTTCCTTGGTTTTCCATGTAATGGGCACCATATCCTCAGTGGCCCCTAGGGAAAACCCAAACCTTGCCTTCCGCTGCGTTTTGAGGCAATAACTGGAGACACTCGGCCTTGCAGTTGTTTTCCCAAACCCTTACCTGGCACATGTCCCATCCTTTGCATAATGTTGTATAATTGAGGACTATACTGAACTTCATTGGTAAGCTGAAACCCCATCTGTTCAAGAAGATCACAACCCCACAGAGAGATTGGAACCTCCAAAGCATATGGTTGAAACAATCCTGACTGTCCTTCATGGTTCCTCCAAGATAACTCTCTGGCACTGAGTTGTGGTGCTTTGGCATATGCCAGACCTTGTAATGTTTGAGCGGACTGTTGTAATGGCCAGCCTCTATGCCAGTCCCTTGAACTTATTATGGCTCTATCTGCACCAGTGTCCAAGATACCTATTATAACCTTTCCTTCCACAGTCAATGAGACGACTGGCCTCTGATACAAATTTAAGGCAAGATATATGCCTGGGTCTCCAGAGGAACTGAACGCCTTATTCTCCCTGTCTTTGTTTTTACACGGGAATTGAGAGTGCAGGCTGGGCAACAAAAGCAATTGCACAATCTTATCTCCTGGAGAGATAGCCGTAATTCCTGTTGGTGAGGACACCATGATCCTAACTACCCCTGTGTAGTCAGAATCGACACCTCCAGGAAGAACAATCAGGCCTTTTAAGGCTGCAGTACCGTGACCTAATATGATGCCCACAGTCTCTTTAGGTAAGGGTCCATGGAAATCTGTTTCCACCACTTGTACTCCTTTTCTTGGGGTTAATATGAGTCTGGTGGTAGAACTGAGGTCAAGTCCTGTGCTCCCTTTGGTAGCTCTCTTGGCCATGCCCAGTGCATGGGTGGTCTGAGGCTGGGCCACAATCCCTCCTCCATAGCCCCATACATTTGAGGACCCTGAGGCTGCCGGGCCCTCCTCCAGTTTTTTTGCAAAGCCTGTGGGGCATTCGACTCAGAAGAGTGACCATTAGAAGGTGGGAGTGGCCTGCTATTGATATCTTTGTCTGATCTCCATTCATTTGCCCAATGATTCCCCTTTTTGCATCTTGGGCACAATTTTGGCCTGGGGGGTGCCTTCTGCTGAGCACCACCCACCTCTCTCCTTTGGGGACAATCTCTTTTCATATGACCAGGATCCCCACATTGGAAGCACCCTCACCGCCCCATTCCCATCTGTCCTTTTGCCATTTGCATGACTGCAGCTGCTAGGCCAGAATTGGTAAGAAGGCCGCCTAATTCCTGACAGACCTTCATCCACACTTCAAAGCCTTTATTTTTTTAAGGGTTTATTGCCTGCCTACATTCCTTTGTACATCGTTCAAATACCAATTGTTTAATAAGCGGCATGGCAGTGTCAGGGTCACCAAATACCTTTCCTGCTGCCTCCACAATTCTTGCCACAAAATCAGAAAATGGCTCCGTTGGTCCTTGTATTATTTTGGTCAAATTTCCAGTGACTTCCCCTTGGTTGGGCAATTTTTTCCATGCCCTGGTTCCCATATCATTAATCTGATTGTATACTTGGACAGGATAATTAATATATTGATTAGTGAAGCATCTTTGCCCCATTAACTTATCCACATCCCAGGTGGGCTGGTTGTTGGCTCGGTTTTGTGCAGCCTGATCATAGGCCAACTCTAGATATATAGCTTTCCAATCTAGGTATTGCCCCGGTGACAAACAGGCTCGGGCTAAATTTTGTCAATCGCCAGGAGTCATGCAATACCTGTGGAGATTTTCTACCTGTGAAATCACGTAAGCGGCAGTCACTCCATATGAGAGCACACTTTCCGCTATATTTTTTATGATTTTAAAATAGAATGGCTCATGATAACGGTTATTCTCCTGTTGGTTTTGGAAGACTGGAAAACATAGGGCTGGATTTTGAGTGGCTACCTCCCTCAAGCACTCCGGATGAAACAAAGTGCCAGGTACTGCAAAAGGTGGAGGCAGTCCCAGGGCCATAGGCAGTAGCGGAGGTCCCGGGGCTGCTGGCTGTATGCTAACCTTCACTTGCTCCATGCTTTCTACCAAACTCTCCAACTCATCAGTCGACATATCCTGCTCTTCATCCTCAATGCCCTTGGGTGGCGCCTGTTCCTCATTTAGCTGCTGTAGAAGTTCTTCTCCTTTTTTTATTTCTGCTGCGCAGCTCCCTTCATTGCCCAAGCAATTTCCTATTAATTTCCAAATCAGAACTACACCTCTCTGCAGAATTCCTTGTTCCTTAGCAAACATTAGGTCCCCTCCCAACTTTCCCCAGCAATGTGGCGTGAGGTTTCTAGTCACAAGAAACAAGGGCGCAATCTCATCTTCTGCTCCTAAGAACTCATCTAAAGTTTGTGTCTTTATGCCAATTCCTTTCACTTTCAGCATTTCCTTTAAGGCATCATGCAATGGCCGCATTGAATTTGAATTCCCCATGGTCTCTACTCCCGAGAACCTTATAGTCCCACATTACCTGTGAACTTACTGGCTAGCCCACCTGCCTGCGTCTGGTTCTGAACCGTGCTTGCACGGATGGAGGTTCCCCGTACGGACCACCACTTGTCGCTCTCCTTGTCGCTCTCTGTTCCCGGCTGGCAGGAAAAAAGGAGAGGACACACTCTTGTTCTTCCAGACGCAGTTTATTCAGGCAAGTCATACACCAACAACTCTCCCCCTTCCAGGGTCCCCTACTAATATACCCTTCTCTCAACCCTGCCTCCTGCTAGCGTGTGAGTGTCATGGCAGTCTCCGATTGGTCTGTAAGTGGTATGTGCAATATATGGAAGTCAACGGACATGCTAATGAGGACTCAGGTTTGGCGTTCTCTTATTGTCTGGGGAATGAGCTGGGCAGTCAGGCAACAATCAGGCGATAGTCATAAGACCTGACCAGGGTCCAAAGCGCCATTTTGGCCAACGCCCACTCTCCACATCCACACCCTCTCCAACAATTAGTGCCCTGTGTTTTCTTGACCAAAGCTAATTTTGGCAGTGTAGGATGACATATGAATAGGGTTTTGATTTGCATTCCTTAATAATTAACAATGTTGAACAGTTTTTAAGGTGTATATGAGCCATCTAAAGTTTTTCTCTTGACAACACTCTTTTAAGATATTTAGCCTATCTTTTAATTAGATCACTTCTTTCCTTTGACCTTCGTATTTTGAGTGTTTTATATATTATAGATTTTAAAGCTCTATCAGAGGTAACACTCATGAAAATTTTTCTCCTAGTTTGTTGGATTTGTCTTAACTCTTTTCCTTGTTTCTTTTGCTATAAAGAAGCTTTTTAATTTAATAAGATCCCACTTGTTAATTGTTGACCTTAGTTCTGTGCAAACATTTAGATTTAGATTTAGATTTAAAAAGTCTTTTCTTACACTTATATGTTTGTAGGTTACTACCTATGGTATCTTTTAACATATTCAAGGTTACATTTTTTTTTATCTTTGTGAGACAGGGTCTCCCCATAGCCTCAGCAGGTCTGGAACTCACTCTGTAGACCAGGCTGGACTTGAACTCAGATATCTCTCTGCCTCTGCTCTTGAGTTCTAGGATTAAAAGCCTGAACCAACACACTTGGCTTAAATTATCTTTTAACATAATCTGTGTCTAAGGATTCACATTGAAATCTATGATCCATTTAGAGTTGAATTTTCTGAAAGGGTGATAATTTTGCCAGCACCATTTGTTGAAGATGTTAACCTCAACCATTGAGTGTTTTTTGCTCCTTTGTCATATACAAGTTCACAGAAATTTGGGTCAAGTTTGGGTCTTCACTTTTATTCCATTGATCTATGTGTCTATTTTTATGCCACTACAATTCTGTTTTATATCTATAACTCTGTAGTGGGGAAGAAAATCTGCTATAGTAATTCTTCTGCATTACTGTTTTTACTCAGAGTTGCTTTGGTTATTCAGGGTTGTATTTTCTGTCATCTGAACTATACATCTGGTGGTCTTTTAAATGTTCATTATGCATGTGCTGAATTCCACTAGATGTTCTTCCTCCGTGGACCAGGGCTCACAGCTCTGGGATGCTGCAAGTCTCAGGACTGTTCCCAAGCTTGCTGGCTAACCGTCCTCAGGCTTATGCCACAAGCAGGGAGGGGGAGGTAATGGTGGAAAGTAAACTGGAGAGAAAAAAGAAACAGACTCATAGAGACCTGGAGTAATTCCAAAAGGGGGAATAAAACTCAATTTAATGTTGTAACTCAGGATATTTTATACAAAACCTTGGAGGGGGCAGAGACACACAGAATTGGAGGCTTAGACACACAGGACTTCAGGCCATTTGTTCCAGGTCAATGCTTTGCCCCAAGGGATCAAATACAGTTGGCGGTGCCAGGGAAGGTTTGGCAGGTTTGCAGGATATCAGCAGGGGTCGAGGCATGGAGGCCGCTTGCTGACTGTGCTGGATAGCTTTAGTGTCAACTTGACACACCTGGGTTGAAGGAGCCTAAGTGGAGAATTGGCTCCATTGGATTGGCCTGTGGCCACATCTGTGGAGTATTGTCTTGATGTTCGAGAAGTGTGGGAGGGCCCGGCCCACTATGGGGGCCGGTTGTTGTGTACACTATGGGCTTGGCAGGTTGTTGTGTACAGGATAAGAAGGCAAGCTGGGCATGGGCCAGGGAAGGAAGCCAGTGAACAGCATTCCTCCATGGCTTGTGCTTCTGCTCCTGCCTCCAGGTTCCTGCCCTGAGTTCCTGCCTTGGGCTTCCTGAGTGATGAAATGTGACCCAGGAGATGTAAGCTGAATAAACCCTTTCCTCCCAAATTGGTGTCAGTCAGCGTGTTTTGTCACAGCAATGGAAGACAAACTAGGACACTGACTCTCTTAAGTGGTTCTTCAGAAAGAATGTCTACATCTCCCCGTTTTTACTTATTAAATAAAAAAGCTCCATTGTCATATAGCATTATTGTTTTTCTATTGGGGATACGATGGAAAGTGTGGCCAAACATGGCTCCCACTGGAGACCCCAGAGCCTGGGTTTGTGTAAACTGGAAGTGTGACATCTACTCCATACATCAAAGGAAAAGCCCTCAGGGTCTGGAAATGTGCTGAAGCAGGCGAGGCAGGAAATACTGCATTATCCAGACCCCTGTGGAGATGCTAGATAACCCATGGAAGCTACTTAAAATGTCCAAGGATATTATTAGATAACTCACAGAGGCAATTGGGACAATGTTTTGCAGGATTTCTGCATCAAACCAGACAAAATCTCAGTCCCACAATTTTCCATATGTGTTGCTGTGTCTCTGGTCCAGCAAAGGAACTATGGTTTCCTCAGCATGGCTACAGCCAGTTGCATGCTGAGGGCCAGGCCAGGGCCAGGATGGAGAGGGGTGAACCTGAGACAGGTCAGAGAAATAACTGACAGATTCCAAGTTAAAACTCCTTTATTGGCAAAAGTGACAGCCTTTTTTTTTTCTTTTTCTTTTTCTTTTTTTTTTATTCACAGAGCCTTGTGAGGTGGGAATGGGTGTTGGCAGGTTTAAAGGAATTTACAGCATATACAGAGTGCTAGCAGGTTGGGCTGCTGAAACCAAGGTGTGTTCTCCAGATCACTTTAGGAATTTGACAATGTTTTGAGCAAAACATCAAACGCAGAGGTGCAAGGCATGTTTTATCAATTAGAGAGTAGTAAACTGGCTGGGCCTGGCCAGTCCCTGGGGGATGTCAGCTTCTCCCTGGTGGTTAAGGGCTGAAGCCAACATCCTTAAATGCTCAGCCAAATGGATTCCCCACACATATGAATTTTAGAATGACTTTCTTTCTAATCCTTTGAAAAATTCATGGCAGTTTTGATTTGGATTGCACCGAATATGTATATTAATTTGGGATGGATGGCCATTTTTACTATATTAATTCTTCAAATTCATGAGCATGGGGAAATCATTCCATTTTCTGATGTCTTCCTCTGTCTCCTTCTTCAAAGATTTAAAGTTTCCATTACAAAGACTTTAATATTTTTGGTCAAGTTTATTCTGAGATATTTTTGAGGTTATTGTAAATAGAAGTATTTCCATGTACTCCATCTACAACTGCTTGGTGTTGGCATATAGGAAAGCTTCTAAAATTGTTATTCATTTGTAGGAGTTTTCTACTGGAATTTTGTGATTATTAGGTATAATATCAAGTCATCTGCAAAAAGGGATAGTTTGGGCTACACTTTTCTGATTAGTATTCCTTTAATCTTCTTCTCTTATCTTATTGCTCTACGAAGAGTCTCAAGCAGAATACTAACAAGGAGGGGATACAGTCCGCAGTGTTTTCTGGTTCCTGACATTAGGGGAATTTTCTGATTTTAAGATCATGATGGCTGTGTTTTTGATGATATAGCTTTAATGATGTCATGAAATGTTCCCCTGAGTCCAATTTCCTGTAGAACTTTATACATAAAGTCACGTATTTTTCTTTTTTTCCATTTATTTAATTTTTTTTCAAAGCCAAACTTTTATTTAAGCTTTGTGAATTTCATATATTTCCCAATAAAATATAGACCCATTCTTCCTTCATTACCCCCACCAGAACTAATGCATTCTGCCAAACATGTTTTTCAACATTATCTCAGTCTCTTTTAAAATTTTCAATGCAGAAGTTTACTGTTTCAGGAAGAAGTTCACCATTTCAGTCAGTTCTTTGACCCAATCTTTGTTTTGTTCTTCCTCAATTTGCATCATGCCAAATTATGCATATATCAATGGCACACATAACTCAAGATTATGACATCATAGTTTTAGCATCTTCAGCTTATTTCTTATTTTATTATTTTTTTCAATGTTAGTCTGAAAAATGTCATAGATTCCTTAAAGAATTTTTTGAAATCTCCTCTTTCGCAATCTCTTTGTCTTTTTACTAAGATCTCAAGTTTTATACCTGAAGTATAATTTCTCAGGCCCTACTAATTAATTATTTCTGGTTATACTTTCCTTTTGGATTTTTTTTTTGTTTGTTTGTTTTGGACCTTTTGAGACAGGATCTCCGTGTAGCTCCAGCTGTCTTGGAAATCACTCTGTAGACCAGGCTGGTCTTGAATTCTGTAGACCAGGCAAGCCTGCCTCTGTCTCCCACGTGCTAGGATGAAAGGCATGAACCACCAGGCCAGCTCCTTTTGGATTTTTAAGGACACACAGTTAGACCAGATTAAACAAGGTTTTTGTTTTCTCAAGATCAGTTGAGGATCTGGTCCTCGGTGATCACTCAGGTTTTGGAGGAGGGGGGATTCCCTGGAGTCTTTTGGCTTTTCCTTTACCAGTTACATCCACTCAAGGACAAAGTCAGGTCTTGTTAGACAAGCATTCCATTTTGAAACATGAGCAGTCTTTCCTCCTTATAGATTGGACACAGGCTGAAGTCCAATATTGGATCTCCAAGACGTCCCTGCATAGGAATAATGGTGACTCACATTTGCAGAACTATTCAAGAGATGCCCCCACTCATAGCCCCCTAGAACTTGGTTCTCCTCTGAGGGCAAAGAATAAAGTTATCCTTTAAGTGTTTTGGCCAAATTGATATGGTCATTAATTATGGTCATTAAGCATCCAGAAAGCCCTTTTTACACCAGGCTGATACATTTTTTTGTGTGTGTTTTCGAGACAGGGTCTCCCTGTAGACCCAGCTGTCCTGGAACTCACTCTGTAGACCAGGCTGGCCTTGAACTCACAAAGATCCGCCTGCCTCTGCCTCCCAAGTGCTAGGATAAAAGGCGTGCACCACCACATCCAGCTTGATGTATTTTATCAAAAGCCTTTTCAGCATTGATTTTGTTAATCATGTGCTGGTTTTGAGTCCATTGATTTAATTTAGGACATTAAGTGATTTATTTATGAAGAACCATCCCTGCATCTCTGGAATAAAACCTACTTGATCATTATGAATAACTTTTTTGATGTGTGCCTGTAGGCAATTTGCAAGAATTTTGTTGATTATTTTTGCATCTATATTCAGTAAGCATATAGATCTATAGTTTTCTTTTTTGCATCTATATTCATTAAGCATATAGATATATAGTTTTCTTCTTTAAGGTTAGCTTTTTATGGTTTTGGTGGGAAAGTGATGCTGGCTTTATAGAAGGAATTTGAGAGGTTACTGTCTGCTTCTATCCTTTTTTTGTTGGTTTTGTATATTTCACGCATAATTTTTCAATTCAGTTCAGGCATATTCCCCCAAACCATCCCACCTCACCCCAGATCATGCATTCTGCCATAACTGTCCTGCATCTTTCTCTCAGTCTTTTTTTTTTTTTTTTTTTNGATCTCCGTGTAGCTCCAGCTGTCTTGGAAATCACTCTGTAGACCAGGCTGGTCTTGAATTCTGTAGACCAGGCAAGCCTGCCTCTGTCTCCCACGTGCTAGGATGAAAGGCATGAACCACCAGGCCAGCTCCTTTTGGATTTTTAAGGACACACAGTTAGACCAGATTAAACAAGGTTTTTGTTTTCTCAAGGTAAGTTGAGGATCTGGTCCTCAGGGATCACTCAGGTTTTGGAGGAGGGGGTATTCCCTGGAGTCTTTTGGCTTTTCATTTACCAGTTCCATCCAATCAAGGATAAAGTCAGGTCTTGCTGGACAAGGATTCCCTTTTGAAACATGAGCAGTCTTTCCTCCTTATAGATTGGACACTGGCTGAAGTCCAATTATTGGATCTCCAAGACGTCCCTGCATAGGAATAATGGTGACTCACATTTGCAGAACTTTTCAAGAGAAGCCCCCATTCATAGTCCCCTGGGACTTGGTTCTCCTCTGAGGGCAAAGAATAAAGTTATGCCTTAAGTGTCTTGGCCAAATTGGTATGGTCATTAATTATGGTCATTAAGCATCCCGAAAGCCCTATTTACACCAGGCTGATTCATTGGTTTTTTTTGTTTGTTTGTTTAGTTTTTTGTTTTTTTGTTTTTTTGTATTTTTGAGACAGGGTCTCCCTGTAGCCCCAGCTGTCCTGGAACTCACTCTGTAGACCAGGCTGGCCTTGAACTCACAAAGATCCGCCTGCCTCTACCTCCCAAGTGCTAGGATAAAAGGCGTGCACCACCACATCTAGCTTGATGTATTTTATCAAAAGCCGTTTCAGCATTGATTTTGTTGATCATGTGCTGGTTTTGAGTCCTTTGATATAATTTAAGACATTAATTGATTTACGCATGAAGAACTATCCCTGCATCTCTGGAATAAAACCTACTTAATCATTATGAATAACTTTTTTGATGTGTGCCTGTAGGCAATTTGCAAGAATTTTGTTGATTATTTTTGCATCTGTAGTCATTAAGTATAGAGATGTGTAGTTTTCTTTTTTGATGTAGCTTTTTATGGTTTTGGTGGGAAAGTCATGCTGGTTTCATAGAAGGAATTTGAGAGGTTAGTGTCTGCTTCTATCCTTTTTTATTGGTTTTGTATATTTCACGCATAATTTTTCAATTCAGTTCAGGCATATTCCCCCAACCCATCCCACTCCACCCCAGATCATGCATTCTGCCATAACTGTCCTGCATCTTTCTCTCAAACTTTTTTTTTTCTTGAATGGCCTATTTATAGGTCTGATAAAATTCTGCTGTAAATCCAACTGGGCCTGGGCTTTTATTTGTTGGGAGGTTTTGTATTACTGTTCCAATTTTCTCATATATTATGGATCTGTTTAAAGAGTTGATAGTAAAAAAAAAAAGAGTTGATATATTTTGGTTGAGCTTTGTGGAGTCTCATGACTTCAGATATTAATCCATTTCTTTTAAGTTTAGAAATTTAGTAGAGTGTGGATTTTTAAAGCATTTCCACATAATTTTCTGGGTCTTTTTATTATCTCTTGTAATGTTTCCCTTTCATCTCTAATTTTATTAATTTGGAGTGGTTCTTTCTTTTGGTTAGCTTTTCGAAGTGCCAGCTGTTGGATTCCTTTATTTTTGTATTTTGTTTTTTGTTGTTGTTGTTTTCTATTTCTTTAATCTCTTCTCTGATTATTGCTATTTCTTCTTGTCTTTTAGGTTTAGGAGTCATTTGTTGTTGTTTTTCAAGTGTATTGAGTTGAAAACTTAAGTAATTTATTTGTGTTCTTTCTGTATTTGTGTGTGTGTGTGTGTTGCATTGTCATTTTTGTTTTATTCCAGGAATAATTTTATTTCTTCCTTAAATTCTCCCTTTACCCATTCATTATTCAGGAGTGTGTTGTTTAACCGCCATGAGTTCCTGTATTTACTAGGGCTTCTTTTGGTGTTGATATTAAGCTTTATTGCATTTTGGTTTAATATAATACATGGTATTTTCTCAATTTTATGTGTTGAGATTTGTTCTGTGTCCCAGAATGCGGTAGGTGTTGGAAAAGTTTTCAAGCCATGCTTAATAGAAGGTTTATTATTTGGGGTTTGGGTAGAATACTCAATAAATATCTGTTAGATCCATTTGCTGTATCATATTATTCAATTCATATGTCTCTCTGTTTCTCCTTTGCCCAGTTGACCTGACGAATGGGCACAGTGGGGTATTGAATCCCTTACTGCTACTGTGCTAGAGTCAATTTTTGCCTTAAAATCCTATAAAAAATTTTTTATGAATTTCGGTGCATATAAATTAATGATTGTGGTATCTTCTTGGTTAATTGTTCCTTTGATAAGTATGACATGACCCTCTTCATCTTTTCTGATTAGTTTTTGTTTGAAGTCTATTTTATCTGGTATTAGAATAACAACTCCTTATTTCTTACTCCCATCCATTCACCTTTATATAATGTCTGTCTTTAAAGGTGAGAAGAGTTTCTTTCAGACAACAAAAAGAATGGTTTGTTTTCTTAGTCTGTTATAGTAGTCTGTACCTGTTAATTGTTTCTTAATCTGTTCTAGTAGTCTATACCTCTTAAATGGAGGATTCAGACAATTGACATTCAGAGTTATTGAGAGAATTATATTGCTTTCAATCATTTTGTTTCTGAAGCATTATTGACCCAGGTTTTTCTTCTCATAGTAGTAGTTTCATCAAGTAATTTCTGGCACTGGTTGGTTACAATGGCCCCTACTCTCTACTATTTATATTGCTTCACATGTGCTATGAAGGGATGAATTTCTGGAAAAAAAATTTTTCAGCTAATTTATGCCATGGAACATTTTCCTTTCTTCTTTAATTATAATAGACTGTTTTGCTAAATAAATTATTCTGGGTTGACATCTATAGTTACTTAGAACTGGGAATACTTTAGAGCAAGCTCTTCCTGCTTTCATTGGTAACAATGAAAAGTCAAATATTCTGAAAGTTTTCTATTTTTTACTCATTAGTGACTTGTTTTTCTTTTGCTGCCCTCAGTATCTTTTCTTTGTTTTGACTTTCTAGTGGTTTTACATTAGATGGCATGGGGGCTTTCTTTTATGGTTCTGTCTATTTGGTGTTTTATATGATTCTTGTATTTGTACATGTATCTCTTTCTTTAATTTGGGAAAAATATCCTATAAAATTCTGTTGAGGATCTGAGCAATACCATTATCCTATGATGTTCTACCTATGATGTATAAGTTTGGTCTTTTCATAGTGTCCAACAGTTCCTGGTTTTTCCATTCTTTTTTTTTCTTTTTAATTTTTCATAATATTTACTTGATCAATCCAGCTTTTCCATACTATCTTCTAGTTTTGATATTCTATTTTCTACTTCATCCATTCTGTTACTGAGCCATTCTCTCATCCTTTGCAACTGGCTTATAGAATGTCACACTACTTTTTTATTAATTTCAGCTTTAATTTTCTTCAGTGTTTATATATCTTTTGTTATTTCATTCCACAGTTTACCATTATATTCTTTTAATTTATCACCATCTTCTTTAAGGTGTGTACAGTCTGTATGTAGGTTGGTGCACCGGTGTAGTACAATGCTGCAGAAGTCAGAAGAGGGCGTCAGATTCCCCTGGAACTGGAGTTAAGAATGGTTCTTAGCTGCCATGTGGGTGCTAGGAATTGAACCATGGTCCTCTGCAAGAGCATTCAGTACTTTTAACTGCTGAGCCATCTCTCCATCCCTAGTCCACTCGGGGTTGATTTAGGTATTTAGGGTCTTTTGTTTTCCCATATGGATTTAAGGATTTTTTTTCCAAGTCTGTGAAGAAGCTCATGGGGATTTTGTTCAGGATTGTGTAAAATGGACATTTTTAATGCATTAATTTTTCCAATCCATGAGAATGGGAGATCTTTCCATCTTTTGATGTCATTTTCAATCTCCTTCTTCAGGAGTTTAAATTTTTTGTTGTAGAGGTCTTTGGTATCTTTGGTTAGGTTTGTTCCCAGGTATTTTATTATTTTTGAGGCTATTGTGAGTGGGAAGGTCTTCTTATATTCCTTCTCCACTTGTTTATTCTTGGTGTAAAGAAAAGATATTGATTTTTTCCAGGTCAATTTTGTATCCCACCACGTTACTGAAACTCTTCATCATTTGTAGAAGTTTTCTGGTGGAGGTTTTGGCATCCCTTAGGTAACTTATCATATCATCTGCAAAAAGGGATAGCATAACTTTTTCTTTTCCATTTAGTACTCATTTAACTTCTTTATCTTGTCTTATTGCCCTAGCAAGCATTTCAAACACTATGTTAAAGAGGAGTACAATAAGTGACAGCCTTGCCAGTTTCCTGCCTTTAAGGGAAATGATTCCAATTTTTCTCCATTTAGGATGATGTTGGCAGTGGGTTTGCTGTATATGGCTTTGATCATGCTGAGGAATGTTCCCTTCAGTCTGATTCCCTCTAGGACTTTAAAGATGAAGGGATGCTTTATCTTGTCATAGACTTGTTTCTGCATCAATTGAGATGATCATGTGTTTTTTGTCTTTCAGTCCATATATGTGTTTTATGATATTTATTGACTTACGTATGTTGAATCATCCCTGCATCTCTGGTATGAATCCAACTTGGTCATGATGGATGATCTTATTGATATATGTCTGTATGCGATTTGCAAGTAATTTGTTAAGAATTTCTGCGTCTATGTTCATTAACTATAGCTTTATTTTTTTGGTGTATCTTTTCCTGGTTTTGGTATTAGGGTGATGCTGGCATCAAGGAAGGAATTTGGGAGAATTCACTCCATTTGTATCCTTCTGAAATTATTGAGTAATAATGGTTGTAGGACTTCTTTAAATATTTTATAGCATTCTGCTGTTAATCCATCTGGGCCTGGGCTTTTTTTTAGTGGGGAGTTATTGTTTTTATCACATCCTCAATTTACTCAAATATGATGGACCTCTTTAAACTGTCAATCTCGTCTTGGTTAAGATTTGTTGGTTCTCAGGATTTAAAATATTCTTCCATGTCTCTTATGTTTTCCAAATTTAAAGGAATATAGGCTTTTGAAGTATTCCCATATAGTTGTCTGGATGTTGTCTTCTTATTTGGTATACATGTGTGGTTAGTTTATGCCCCTAGCTCTCACCTCTAGCCTAGCACTAGACATACAGCCAGTAAAAAGCTCCCCTTGTGGCCAGAGCTATGTCACGCCCAAGGCAGCCTGAATTCCCTTAGACCTGTACAACCTGCACATTGAGGGCCCCGGGGATCCAGACTTGTGGGTGGGAAGTTTACAACACCTCTATTGTGATGCTGCAGTACCCTTCCCAAAGTGAGTCCAGCCCCAGTCATCCACCTGGAGAGGTCTACTCACACAACCACCATGTGCCACCTGTCATCTGCCCACCAGTCCTCCAGGGCTAGCTGCCAAAATCTGTACCTGAGACAAGTGGGAGCTAGATCCAGCTCCCACAGAGGTTGTCACTGCTGTGTTCTGTCACCTTCAGACCACATCTGCAGCACTGTCCTGCTTTCTCCAAGAGTCAAAATGCCCTCAGACCAACTCTGGTGCTTCCCAACTCTCACAAGGGCCCCTAAGTTCCTCTCACCTCACTTTGCCTAAGCTGCTCAAAAGGCACTTTCCACCCCACTAGCATCCATCTTGATCTATCAGATTTCTGTATCAAAAAGGACACTGAAATATGTCTGTGTGCCCTTTTGTGGGTTTTCACATTTCCTAAATGCAAATCACAAAGAAAAAATTAAATTACATGTTGAAAATTGAGCTTACATTGTTGAAATTTCTAAGTGAAGTTCAGGCAAATTGTTAAGTTTTCAACCCCCACCTCTGCAAGGTTAGTCATTATTCTTAACTGCTGACTCAACAGTCCAAGCTCCATTTTTAAAATTTTTGAATCAGTACCCTCTAAATTCCTGATTTTGGATAAAAACGTAGCAAGTGTAGCCTTTAGAATCTAATACACTCCCTGAAGAATTGAGGCTTAACTGGTCTCTACTTATATGAAATATTTTCTCAAAGACTAAGTTCGGCTTCAAACAAGAATCTGGAAATGGATAAATTCATTCAAATTTTAAGAGAATTATAAAATATTCTCTATTTCCATCCCCAGTAGAATCTTCTGTGTAAAGGACATTATGTTATTCAAAACAGATATGTGATATATGAAATCAATGTTTTTATTTTTCTCTGAGAAGATATTTCTGATATAATGAATACTCCTACCCTTCTGATAATGTAGGAGAGTGTAAATAAATATTCAAAGAATGTTAAGTGATATCAAAGACATAATAAGAAAGCATAAGTTAGTATGTATGTATGATTGGTGGAATAATATTTAAAGGAATTCACAGACATAAATTGCATAATAAAGGGTGGTCATATATTCTATTTTGATAAATAACTTTATTGCACTAATTGTCAGAATTAATTTTGTCAGGAACTGACAGGTATTTGTAAATATAAGATAGTGTCCAAAATTCTCTCTCTCTCTCTCTCTCTCTCTCTCTCTCTCGTCTTTCTCTCTGTTTCACACACACACACACACACACGCACACACACACTCACAAACCCGTCACATATACCAATTTCAAATCATAATGAAAATTTTAATTTGCTTTTCTTTGACTGCAAAATATAGTGCATTCAAAACACTATCTCGACATCATAATATTTCATAGATCATTGACAGACCAAAAATGTTTGCAGTTTTCTGTAAATTCAACAAAACCATTATTTAGGTTACATCACTTTCATTTGCTATGCATGTATTACTCACATTATACAAAGTATAAACTATTAAATAAGCGAAATGCAACTGTAGATAATCCAGTCAACCCAAAACATAGTGTGAGTTTCTAAAGAATCCTGCCTCAAAAATGGATTGATCAAACTGTGCTCTGTTTTAGGAAGTCTGATTAACTCCTACTATCCTCTCTAAAGTAATGGTGATGCCACTCAGAAACGTTCCTTTTTTTTCTTTTTTTAGAAATGTTCTTGCACTTGCAAAATTCTCTATTATATGCATTTCTAATTCACCAAATAGTGTATATATTAAAAGAAATTTCTTTTGTCACATTTTCATATCAAGCTTAAAATTGTCTGAAACCACTTCAGAATATGGTGATATTTTTATCTGAGAATTTCAAAAGGCCCAGTAAGATAATTTGTCATTTTTGCAGTATAAGTTCACTGGAACTGAAATCAAATTAGGAGTTAAAAGTGATCTGAGGGGCTGAAGAGATAGCCTAGCGGTTAAGAGCGCCGACCGCTCTTACAGAGGACCCGGGTTCGATCTCCAGCACCCACATGGCGGCTGAGAACCGTCTGAAACTCCAATTCCAGGAGAACTCCAGTTCCAGGGGAATCTGAGACCCTCTTCTGACCTCCGCGGCATTGCACGACACGGGTGCACAGACCTGCATGCAGACAGTACATTGATACACATACAGAAATAAATAAAAAATTTAAAAAAAAAGTGATCTGAAATGTCTATAGATCATTTTATGTCTTCCATTAACATTCACAATGTAGAACTTCAATGAATTACATTCTTAATGCTTAGAGTAAAATTCAATCCCATTACATATGTATTATGTAGATTAAATATTGAGCACATTAAAATGATTCTATAGGTGGCATTTGGGGAGTATTTGTGGAGGAAAACAATGACATTAATTATGTATTGGTGCCTGAGTGGGTGAACATTAAGCAGAGGTATTATTTAGTACAAACTCATTTTTTTATTATTCAAATACTGTAAAAATGTTTATTTGCAGGATTGGAGAGATGGCTCAGAGGTTAAGAGCACTGACTGCTCTTGCAAAGGACCCAGGTTTGATTCGCAGCACCCACATGGTGGCTAAGAATCATCTTTAACTCCAGCTACAGGGGAATATGACACCCTCTTCTGACCTCCACAGCATTGGACAACATTGGTGCACCTACCTACACACAGTACACTCATACACACAAAGTAATAAGAAATACTTATTTGCATTATTTTGTGTGTATGTGCACTTTTCCAGTGTATATGTATGTTTACTATGAACTTCCCTTGTGCCCAACAGAAAGATATGTTTTGAATCACTGAAACCAATATAACAGAAGATTTTCTGATTTCCCGTATGTGCTGAGAACCCTATATCTTCCTAATAATTAGGATGATATTTCTGATATTGGAGGAAGGCCACACATAAATGGGTAGAAGTTCTTTTGAACAGGAAAGTCTGCATCCTTCTCAAAGTGAACCTTATGTTTGAAAACACAAGTGTATATATTTCTACAGTTAGGACCAGGTCAGAAAAACTTTAATAAAAAGGAAAGGGTTAACCATGCAGGAGCAAATCTCTAGTTGAAGCAGTTCTGGTTCCCATAGTTACTCCCTCCCATCTTGAGTTATTACTTCCCAGAGCTACCAGAAGGTCAGGATGAACTTTCCCAACCCTGTAGGAGTGCTTCTCACCCGCTAAGGAGCTCATTACTCTTCAAGGGGCTTCACGCTGTTAAACACAACCATTGTTTCAAACAAAGGGGTACAGAACAGGTGGACTGATCCAATGAAAGACTGCCTGGTCTGCAACTACCAAGACCCCACTGTGCTGGATAGTTTTAGTGTCAACTTGACACATTTGGGTTGAGGGAAACTCAATTGGGGAATTGGCTCCATTGGACTGGCTTGTGGCCACATCTGTGGAGTATTGTGTTGATTGTGGAGCAATGTGGGAGGACCCAGCCCACTATGGGTGGTGCAACCCTGGGAAGGTTGTTTTGTGTTGTATGAGGGCAGGCTGGGAATGGGCCAGGGGAGCAAGACAGTGGACAGCATTTCTCCATGAGTCTGTGCCTCAGCTTCTGCCTCCATGTTCCTGCCCTGAGTTCCTGCCTTGGGCTCCCGGAGTGATGAACTACAAGTCAGGAGATGTGAGCTGAATATACCTTTCCTCCCCAAGTTGCTGTTGGTCAGAGTGTTTTGTCACAACAGTGGAAGACAAACTAGAACACCCACCAATCAGAGAAAGAGTCACAGTAAACGCAGTGGAAATGCCCTAACTGGGAATAAAAGTGGGAGAGGATCAGACATCAGGGCTGCTTCGCTCCAGTCCCATTGAAATGTGCTTGGCCTGACACATTAATCTGTCTCTGTCACTGTCTCTGTCTTGTGTTCTGTAATTTTTCCTTGATTTAACATTCTTTTATTAAAGCTTTTCCTCCAGTTTTTGGCCTCTGGATAGATTCTTTGGTAGAGTAGCATTTCTAACTCAACACTACCTCACAAATTCATGGTGAAAATCAGAAGCAGACATTTACTTTCTACATTAAAAAATAATTTCACTTGTACAGAATCAGATATACTCAAAGTGGACTCTTTTGCTTCTCATCCACCTGTGCCGCTTTTCTAAGCCTAGGGAACAATCTGTTGAAGAGGGGGCACGGTAGAATGTAAGGGCTGTGATTGGGGTGAATGGTGAAACTACAACAATATAGACTGGACACTCATTTGATCAACTTGATTGAAAATACAAGCCCCTCCTGCTGGATGGTGGGACCCATGAACTGTGTGGGTTTGGGAACAACTGCTCGTAAATTGGTTTTACATGAAGGATGCTTGTACTCACAGATTATCACTTATTGTTAAAAAAAATTGAAACAAACAAAACAAAACAAAAAAGCAGAGAAAGATGCAGAAAAGTTATGGCAGAATGCATGATCTGGGAGGGGTAAGGGTGGGGTGGGTGGAAGTGAAGGGGATATATGCCTGAACTGATTTGGAAAATGATGTATGAAATACACAAAACATCAATAAAAAAGAGAATACACAGCTAAAAAAATAATAATTTCACTTGTACAGAATCAGATATTCTCAAATAAAGCTACTGCCATTCTTTTTACAGCCTCATCCACATCAGTATAATCTACATGAACTGATATGTTGGACATTGATATGCAATCCAGAAAATCATAAAACACAAATGGCACTGACAAGAATTTTATTTGTTTAGATCAGATTATGGATTATACTATTTATTTTGAATTTTCTTATTTTACTTTTTATTTTACATTTATTAATGATAATCTTAGTGTCTATAGTAACCTTCAAGCAAACCTTAAGTTTTCAAAAGAAATTAAAAATGTATTTAGATATCCACATTTGCATAATTTGAACACAAATTAATTTTGATACACGTTTGTTATAATGTTGCATGTAACAATAATTATATGTACAATGAAGGTCCACACGTCTCAATCTATGTTATTAATGCAATGGAATAAAATATTTCATTTTAATAAGATTAATTACTTAAAAGTTAACATTATTATTGACATGCACATGAATAAACTCTAGTGTTAAAGATTTCAAGTTAATTTCCAGTTCATATTTAATATATCCGTCCTTAGACAAATGAAGATAGACTTGGAAGGTGGGGTATTGGCAGTGGAAAATGCTACTATATTTGGTTACATAGATGTACTGTAACTGTACCATGTACTTTCTAAGAAAGAACTTATACCACTGTTATGGTTTGAATGTATAAGTTATATTTTGATTGATTTCTGGTTGATATGACATTGCATAGTGAATTATTGTAAGATTTTTCATAAGTCTGTGAGATTATTGAGAAAGAAAAATGTATAAGTTATATTTTGATTGATTGCTGGGTGATATGACTTTGCATAGTGAATTATTGTAAGATTTTTCATGAGGTTGTGAGCTTATTGAAAAAGAAAATTGGGGGCTTGGAGAGATAGCCTTGTGGTTAATAGCATGAACTGCACTTGCAGAACACCAGGGTTGGATCTAAAAATAGGGGTCTGGAGAGATGACCTAGTGCTTAGGAGCACCAACTGCTATTGCAGAGGACCCAGGTTCGACCCCCAGCACCCACATGGTGGCTGGGAACCATCTTGGACTCCAGCCACAGCAGTAAGGAAGCAGGTTAGCAAGAAGAGTGTCCAGAGGGCTGACAGGGGTAAAAGGGGATGTAGAGGTAATATGATCAAAACACATTGTTTGATCCCCAGCACCCACATGGCGGTTAAGAACCATATTGTAACTCCAATTCCAGGAGAACTCCAGTTCCAGGGGAATCCGAGACCATCTCCTGATCTCCGTGGCATTTCACAACACGAGTGCACAGACCTATATGCAGACAGTACACTCATACAATGGGTATAATAATCTGGTTGGCAACTAATGTCATTTAATACTAGGAATACGTTGGTCCATATTTTTCTGGCTTTCATGGTTTGCACTGAGAAGTCAGGTGTGATTCTGATGGATTTCCCCTTGCATGTAACTTGTTTTTCTCTTCTGGCTTTCAGTATTTTGTCCTTGTTTTGAGCATCTAAAGTTTTAACTATGATATGACGTGGGGAATATCTTTTCTGGTCTTGTCTATTTGTACTTCTTGTATTTTTATGGATTTGTCTTTTTTTCAGTTTGGGGAGGTATTCTTTTATTATTATATTGAAGATCTGATCAATACCATTGTCTTGGGATTCTTCTCCTTCCTCTATACCTATGATGCGGAGGTTTGGTCTTTTCATGGTGTCACACATTTCCTGGTTCTTTCACTAATTTTTTTTTAATTTTTCATAATCTTTACTTAAGGTTTCTAGGTGTGCTGTTATCCTGTAGGTCTGATATTCTTTTTTCTGCTTCTTCCATTCTGCTTCTAAGGCTTTTTCACATACTTTCCTGCTGATTGGATGAATGTTCAATTTCCTTTCCTTTTTTGTTTCATCCTGTGATTTCATCAGTATTTCCACTTCCTTTTGGAGCTTTTCATTTTTTTTCTAGTAGCTCATTGCTTTGATAGTCAGTTTCTTTTATCCTTTCGGCCTGAGACCTTTTCAATTGTTCCACTTCCTTCCGTAGTTTGTCATTCTCTCCCTCTTGTTATTTTCAGAGTGTGTATTTCTCTTCCTCTAGCTCTTTTTTGGAGTTTGTATTTCTCTTACTCTAGTTCTTTTCTGAGTTTATCATTCTCTCCTTTTAGTTCTTTCTGGAGTTTATTGTTCTTTCCTTTTAGTTCCTTCATGAGTTTTTCATTCTCTCCCTTTAGTTCTCTGATTTTTTCTTTATAATCTTTGAATATGTCTACAATTGTTCCTCTAATGTCGGTATCTTAGTTCACTTCCAGAGAGATCTCATTGCTAGGATTGTCTACAGGAGTGGTTGGGTTCGATGGGGATTTATTTTGAGCTTTTCTCATATTGCTGTTTTTCCGTTGTGTTTTTGGCATGTATATTTTCATTGTTATTGTTGTTGTTGTTTCCCCCTTTGTTTATTTGTTTTCATTCTGCTGCTAATCTCAAATGTTGCTATGGGGGATTGGCTGGTTACTCACTTTGCTTCCTCTTGGTTTCTTCCTCAGTTTTGCCTATCCAGCCTCCAATCAGTGACGCTGTTGTATCCTCCCAACAGTACCAGCAGTTACACTTTCCACCTCAGTATTAGTAGCTTGAGCAGGGTGAGGAGTGTTGAATCCTTTGGGTTGCGCACATGTCCCCACCTGGGAGGTTGGGCACAGGTAGTGTTCACTGCTAGCTGAATTTTTTCCACGCATGCAGTTCCTCTCTATGGTTGAATGACTCCTGCCAAGGTGGGCAGTTAGCCGGCCGCCTTCACAACACAGACAGGCCTTGGTGGCTGGGCACAGGGAGTGTGCACCGCTGGTTCACCATCTGTCTATGCATTCAGTTCCTCTCTATGGTCCTAGCAATGGATGGCCACTGCTGAGTTGGGCCGCCAGCAGACCACCTGCACAAGACATAAGGGCATTGGCGGCAGGGCACAGGGAGCGTGCACCACTGGCTGACTTTCTATCCACGAACACACTTCTCTATGGTCCTACCACTGGATGTCACCTGCCAAGGTGGGACACCAGCCAGCCGCCTACACAACACAGACAGGCCTTAGCAGCAGGGCACAGGGAGTGTAATGATGCTCTTTGAGGCTTAGACATAGATGTATCATTATAGATTTGTACATGGATCTCATAGGGCTGGACAACTCATAGTCACTTATCCTCTGCATTTCATGTGATGGCTCACTTTGAATTACAAATACTTATGTAATAATGGGCAGAGATGCACGCGTCTCTCACCACAGCCATGATGTAGCAAGATGGAGGCAAAACAAGATTATCTCTGGAAACATGTATTCTAAATAATTCTTTTGAATACACATGGGGTGAGAACCCAAGATACCTTGACTAAAGGAAATCTGGGAGACAAATCTTAATGCTCAAGTTGATGCTCTTAGACCTATAAAAAACCATGTGAAAGGCACAACTGCACACACACACTCATACGTGCACATGCACATACAACTAAGGTATATATGAGTATATATATATATATATANGAGGCAGTCTAAAGAGCACTGATGCTCTTGCAAATGACCAAGGTTTGATTCGCAGACCCTCATGTTGGGTAGAATAATCTTGTAACTCCAGCTCCTGGGTGGTCTTATGCCCTCTTCTGACCCTCCACCAGCATTTGACAACATTTGTGCACCTACCTACCCCACCAGTACACTCATACACACAAAGTAATAAGAAATACTTATTTGCATTATTTTGTGTGTATGTGCATTTTCTCAGTTGTCTCATGTATGTTTACTATGAACTTCCCTTGTGCCCAACAGAAAGATATGTTTTGAATCACTGAAACCAATATAACAGAATATTTTCTGATTTCCCGTATGTGCTGAGAACCCTATATCTTCCTAATAATTAGGATGATATTTCTGATATTGGAGGAAGGCCACACATAAATGGGTAGAAGTTCTTTTGAACAGGAAAGTCTGCATCCTTCTCAAAGTGAACCTTATGTTTGAAAACACAAGTGTATATATTTCTACAGTTAGGACCAGGTCAGAAAAAAAACTTTAATAAAAATGAGGGTTAAACCATGCAGGAGCCAATCTCTAGTTGAAGCAGTTCTGGTTCCCATGTTTACTCCCATCTCATTTTGAGTTATTACTTTCCAGAGATACCTGAGGTCAGGATTAACTTTCCCAGCCCTGTAGGCGTGCTTCTCACCCGTAAGGAGCTCATTAATCTTCAAAGGGGCTCTACGCTGTTTCAAACACTAAACACAACCTTTGTTTCAAACAAAGGGGTACAGACCAGGTGGGACTGATCAATGAAAGACTGCCTGGTCTGCAACTACCAAGACCCCACTGTGCTGGATAGCCTCAGTTATCAACTTGACACAAACCCAGAGTCACTTGGGAAGAGGGAAACTCAATGGGGAATTGGGCTCCATTGGACTGGCTTGTGGCCAAATCTATGGAATATTGTCTTGATTTTCGAGCACTGTGGGAGGACCCCCCGCCACTATGGGTGGTGCTAACCCTGGGAAGGTTGTTGTGTGGTGTATGAGGGCAGGCTGGGAAATGCGGCCAGGGGAGCAAGAAAGTGGACCGCATTTCTCCATGAGTCTGTGCCTCAGCTTCTGCCTCCATGTTCCTGCCCTGAGTACCCGCCTTGGGCTCCCGGAGTGATGAAATGTGACCCTGGAAATGTGAGCCAAAATAAACCCCTTCCTCCCCAAGTTGCTGTTGGTCCGGGGTTTTGTCAACAGTGGGACAGACAAAACTAGAACACCCACCAAATCCGAGACAAGAGTCACAGTATAAACGCCGTGGAAAGCGCTAAGGGAATAAAAGTGGGAGAGGGTCGGACATCATGGCTGCTTCGCTCAGGTCCAATTGAAATGTGCTTGCCGGGACTCAATGAATCTGTCTCTGTCATGTCTCTGCTTGTGTTCTGTAATTTTTCCTTGATTTAACATTCTTTTATTAAAGCTTTTCCTCCAGTTTTTGGCCTCGGGATAGAGCGTCTGGGGAGTCGCATTGTTCGATACGTACAACCACTTTACCTCACACATTCCTGGTGACAAATCAGAAGAAGCCATTTTACTTTCTACATTAAAAAAATTAAATTTCAACTTGTACAGAATCCCGATATTACTCAAAGTGGGACCTCTTTTGCTTTCTCATTCACTGTGCGCTTTTCCTCAAAGTAGGAACATCTGTTGAGAGGGGGGGCCACGGTAGTTAGAATGTAAGGGCTGTTTGATCTTGGGCGTGACGGTGACTGGGATGATGATGAAAAACTAAACATAATATAGACTGGGACTCATTTGATCAGCTTGATTGAACTTACAAGCCCCCTCCTGCTGGATGGGGGGACATGAACTGTGGGGTTTGGGCACAACTGCTTGTAACTTGGTTTTACATGAAGATGCTTGTACTCACAAATTATCCTTATTGTTAAAAAAAACTTGAAACAAACAAAAACAAAACAACAAAAAGCAGAGAAAGATTGCAGAAAAGAAAAGTACCGCTTATGGCGCAGAAGATTGTCGCGAGTGGTAAGGGTGGGGTGGGGTGAAGTGAAGGGGATATATGCCTGAACTGATTTGGCAAATGATTTATGAAATACACAAAAACATCAATAAAAAAGAGAATACACAGCTAAAAAAATAATAATTTCACTTGTACAGAATCAGATATTCTCAAATAAAGCTACTGCCATTCTTTTTACAGCCTCATCCACATCAGTATAATCTACATGAACTGATATGTTGGAATTTGATATTGCAATCCAGAAAATATTTTAAAACACCAAAGAAATTGGCACTGACAAGAATTTATTTGTTTAGATAGATTATGGATTTACATTTATTTGATGTTCTTAGCTTTACTTTTATTTTACATTTATTAATGATAAAGCTGAGTTGTTCTTATAGTAACCGTCAAGCAAAACCTTAATGTTTTCAAAAGAAATTGAAACAAGGGATTTAGGCGATTGCCACAGCTTGCATAATCTGAACACAAATTAATTTTGATACACGTTTGTTATAATGTTGCATGTAAACAATAATTATATGACAATGGAAGGCTCCACACGTCTCATTCTCATGTTATTAATTGCCTAATGAAATAAAATATTTCATTTTACTAAGCATTAATTACTTAAAAGTTAACATTATTATTGACATGCACATGAATAAACTCTAGTGTTAAAGATTTCAAGTTAATTTCCAGTTCATATTTAATATATCCGTCCTTAGACAAATGAAGATAGACTTGGAAGGTGGGGTATTGGCAGTGGAAAATGCTACTATATTTGGTTACATAGATGTACTGTAACTGTACCATGTACTTTCTAAGAAAGAACTTATCCCACTGTTATGGTTGAATGTTATAAGTTATCTTTTGATTCTATTTGGTTGATTATGAATGCTAGGGAATTATGTACTCATTTTTCATAAGCTGTGGATTATTGAGGAAAGGACCTAAATGTATATAAAGTTATATTTTGATTGATTGCTGGGTGATATGACTTTGCATAGTGAATTATTGTAAGATTTTTCATGAGGTTGTGAGCTTATTGAAAAAGAAAATTGGGGGCTTGGAGAGATAGCCTTGTGGTTAATAGCATGAACTGCACTTGCAGAACACCAGTGTCGGATCTACAAATAGGGGTCTGGAGAGAGACCTCGTGCTTCGGAGCCACCCAACTGCTTATTGCAGAGGACCCAGGTTCGACCCCAGCACCCAAATGTGGTGGGAAACCTTCTTGGAACCCAGTCCACAACAGCAGCTAAGGAAAGCAGCGTTAGCAAGAAGAGTTGGTCCAGAGGGCCTGACAGGGGTAACAGGGATGTAGATGTAATTATGATCAAAACACATTGTTTGCTCCCCATCCACCTACATGGCGGTTAAGAACCATATTGTAACTCCAATTCAGGAGAAACTCCAGTTCCAGGGGAATCCGAGTGACCCTCTTCTGACCTCCGTGGCATTGCACAACCCGAGTGCACAGACCTCATATGCGACAGTCACTCATAAATGGGTCTTATAATAATCTGGTTGGGTTGGCATCTAAGGATATTTAGTACCTGGAATACTTTGGTCCATATTTTTCTGGCCTTTCATGGTTTGCACTGAGAGTCAGCGTGTGACTTTGATGGATTGCCCCTTGCATTAATGTAACTTGTTTTTTCTCTTCTTGGGCTTTTCCAGTTTTTGTCTTGTCTTTGAGCATCTAAAGTTTTAACTATGATATGACGTGGCGAATTTCTTTTCTGTCTTGTCATTTGTACTTTCTTCGTATTTTTTATGGATTTGTCTTTTTTCAGTTTTGGGTGGTATTCTTTTATTATTTGATTGAAGATCTGATCAATACCATTGTCGTGGGAAATTCTTCTCCTTCCTCATACCTATGATGCGGAGGTTTGGCTTTTCATAGTGTCCCACAATTTCTGGTTCTTTCCACTAACTTTTTTTTTCAATTTTTCCATCCATCTTTACTAAGGTTTTATAGGTGTGCTGTTTCCTGTAGGTATGATATTCTTTTTCCGCTTCTTCCATTCTGATTCTAAGGCTTTCTCATTTCCCATCCTTTCCTGTTGATGATGAATGTTCAATTTCCTTCCTTTTGTTTCATCCTGTGATTCATCCGTATTTCCACTTCCTTTTTGGAGCTTTTCATTTTTTTTCTAGTAGCTCATTGCTTTGATAGTCAGTTTCTTTTATCCTTTCGGCCTGAGACCTTTTCAATTGTTCCACTTCCTTCCGTAGTTTGTCATTCTCTCCCACTTGTTATTTTTCAGCGTGGATTTCTCTTCCTCTAGCTCTTTTTTGGAGTTTGTATTTCTCTTACTCTAAGTTCTTTTCTGAGTTTCTCATTCTCTCCTTTAGTTCTTTCTGGAGTTTATTTTTCTTTCCTTTTAGTTCCTTTATGAGTTTTTCCTTTCTCTTCCTTTATTTTCTCTGATTTTTTCTTTATAATTTTTGAATATGTCTTACAATTGTTCCTCTAATTGTCGTTTTATCTTAGTTCATTCCGAGAGCTTCATTGCTAGGATTGTTCTCAGGAGTTGTTTGGGTTCGATGGGGATTTTTTTGATCTTTTTCTCCTGATGCTGTTTTGCCAGTGATGATTGTTGTAGGCATTGAAGTATTTCCCATTTTGTTATGCGTTTCGTGGTTGTTGCCCACTTTGTTTTTTATTTGTTTTCATTCTGCTGCTAATCTCAAACGTTGCTAATTACTTTGTGTGCATGAACACCATCACCTATTGGGGAATGTGCTGCGTGGTTCTCTCATCATTTGCTCGCACACACTAGTTACATTCTGTAGGGGTATGGATTTATGTAGTGTGCTGTTGTCAGCGTGCCTCTAATCACTGACTCTGTTGTATCCTCCCAACAGTACCAGCAGTTACACTTTCCACCTCAGTACTAGTAGCTTGAGCACAGGGTGGAGCGACGTGTGGTGTTGAATCCTTTGGGTTGCGCACATGTCCCCACCTGGGAGGTTGGGCACAGGTAGTGTTCATGCTGGCTGACCTTCTGTCCACTCATGCAGTTCCTCTCTATGGGTTGCAGGACTCCTGCCACTGGTCGTGGGCAGATTAGACCGCTGTACGCTTCCCCCTTCACCAACGCACAGGATTGTCGGTGGGCACGGCGTGTGCATCGCGACAGGTTGCACTCTAACTTTTCTCTTTCGATGCTTCACTTTCCTCTCTATGGTCCTAGCAATGGATGGCCACTGCTGAGTTGGGCCGCCAGCAGACCACCTGCACATCCGCCATCACCGGGCATTGGCGCAGGCGCACCGGCGCGTGCTACCCCTGGCTGCCTTTCTAGCCACGAAACCCTAGTCTTTGCCTATCGGCTCTTCTCTATACTGAATGGCCGTCGCGACACCCCTGCAAACGGCTGGGTACCACACGGCCTAGCCCGGGCAGGCGTTTTAGGTCGCACGCCGACATGGCGCCTTCGCCGCGTGAGGGCACTAGGGCGCCGTGAAAATGATTTCTGCGGCTTTGTCCGGTTTACTGTACAGCCGCTAGGCTTATGTTATACATTCGGTAGGATGTGTTTACTATGTGCCGAGCTCCTGTCAGTCGGACGGGGACGCATCTCCGCTAGTGCATTATCCTCGCTCCCTTTCACCCCCCGTGTGGAGGGCTCCCGTTGAATTACAAATACGGATTGGATAATGGGCCGCCGAGCTGCCCGCTGTCTCTCCCCCCTCCCGAATTACCACATGGACGTGTGTACCGGCGAAGGCTGTGGAACCGGCAACACGGCGCAGCCATTTTTTCTACCCCTGCCTCTTTGGCCGACTAATGGTCGTCGTTCGCATGTTGCGTGCACTCACACCATGGGCCGGGTGGTGAGAAACCCCTAATCTGCCCCGCTCGTGCCTCACCTTGACTTCCACTGCCCCCACTATCTTGGGAGGATACCAACTCGCTGTAGCCATCGCTACAACGTTGCAGCTTGATAACGTTTATACCTATAACAAATAACACCACCTGTGAAAAGGCAGAAACAACTGTCACATCATAATTACTTACCCACCGACTTACGGCCCCAGGACATACAAATGAAGAACATGGGGCGATCTGGAGGCTATAAGTTATATATATATATATATATTCCAATGCAAAAAAAAGTTATTCATTGAGATAATGGATTATACGAACTCAGGGACAGTGCACTCAGATGCCATTTTTATACATTTAAATAATTTTCATTTTCCCTCAGTCATACCATGAAATGTATGAGAGTGTTCTGGGAGTTTGGTCTAACTGCAGACTCTTGCTTCTGTAACTGGATTTCTTGCATCACATGCTTCCCTTTGATTGGTGATTTTAACTATCACATTGTATTTTAATTAGCTGTTGTACTTTTAAAAAAATCTGTGTAATCCACTACCCAGGGCCAAATGCCTCCAAAGCAGAGTGCTGAGCCTGGGCATAAACAAACCCTATTTTAAATTCCATGTGGCCAAGCCAGGCACGGTGGTACACAACTTTAATCCTAGCACTCTGGAGTCAGAGGCAGGCAGATCTTTGTAACTTCAAGACAAGCCAGGTCTACAGAGTGAGTTCTGGGAAAGCCGGGGCTACAGGGAAATGCTGTTTCAAAAAGACAAAAAAAAAAAAAATCCCAAGTGGTCTAGTGAGTGGTCTATCTGTTATGATCTTATAATATTGTAGGTCCCTCAGTGACTTCGAGGCAACTGTGAGACGGTAATCACCATGGAGAGAACACGGAGAGACATGTCCCAGCACTGGCCATTTTATCCTTAAATCTTCCATTCCATCACCCATCGAGGACAGTCATTATCCTCATAAATAATGAGTGCCTAGGAGAAGTGCTCTGGAAGACATACCCCAAGCCTGGCCATTATGAGTGTGCAGTCATCTTTATGGGCTCAATTCTGGTATAGAGCTGTAATCTGATTAATCCCGAGTTCACGGTGGCTGGACGAATCCTGAACCCTTTGTGGCATTGTGTTGAAAATAGTAATCTCAGTCTGTATGACTGTTTGTTTGTTTGTCTGTTTGTTTGTTAAACGGTGTATACATCTGTAAGTGACGATCAACCCCTAATAGTATCCAGTGTCTGAATCTGCATGGTCTGACCTGCCCATTTTTTGTGTTCTGTTTGTTTGAGTCTGTGTTCCAACTTGTCCATTTTTTGTGTGTTTTGTTTGCTTATTCTTATCTCCTTCATTTTCTAGAATATGCTTTTCCTTAAGTGTTCTTACTGCTGGAAGTATAGGGCTAGGTGGGTCCCTGTATACCACCACTCTGTTGTGTCT
The DNA here is from genome assembly GCA_009823505.1 of Rhizomys pruinosus. Classification (NCBI taxonomy): domain Eukaryota; kingdom Metazoa; phylum Chordata; class Mammalia; order Rodentia; family Spalacidae; genus Rhizomys; species Rhizomys pruinosus. Next base: position 971,027 of record VZQC01005517.1, read on the forward strand.
AATGTTTCATTTTTCAGGAGTTTAAACTAAAAATGGAAGTAAAGCCTGATTGCCTCAGGACTTCGTGTGAACTGAAATGGCTGGGTCTTCCCTAGGGTTGGATGGCCCCAAGGGAATCTCTCAAGCCCTTGCAGGAGAGAGTAGTCTGGTTGATATTTGATATTGTAACTTGGCTGTACTGCTTGTTCTAACCTCCCCTTTATTTCAGTTGTCCTCAGCCGCTGAACCTGACCCCCTGACCCGTCCAGCAGCTCAGAGACCCCCTAGGCTCCCACCCTACCTAAAGCCACCTGAGGTATGAGCTGCTGTATCCAGTACTGAAGTCTAAGAAGAAAAAAAATAAGGGGGGCGTGGAGTTATGAATTCTCTGTGTGAATGAATGCCAAAAGCTTGAAAGAAGCTTGAAGTGTTGATGGAGGGCCACATTGGTATGATAGTTCTTGAATGCTTGGGCTTGGTAGAAGCTTGCAGAGTTTAGGTAAGACTTTGCCCTTGATTGTTTATAATTGGAATGTAAACACAGGAATTGTTAGACACATTATTGCTGAAACCCAATGTCACTATGCTCCCTGTTTAGTTTTACTGCTAGGCCTGCTGAACCTTGAATTCTGTTTCACCACTAAAGCCTTCCTTGCATCTAGCATGTATACACCATGTAGCAGTCTGTAATTGTCTTTGGAAAACCTCTGCAACCTGTGAGAGGTATAGAAGCTTAGGAGTCAATAATAAAACTTTGTCAGCCTTCCTTCAAGTTGGTTGTCTGTGTCCTACATCAGAGTGGTAGCAGGGTCACAGAACGTAGACTTCGTCACAGGGGGACTCCACCTATTCCATATTTAAAGCAGTTAACTATGTTTTCTGTTTAGGGTAACTGGTTTTCCCCATAAGTCATGCTTTTCATTTGTTTACATTTTATTCTGTGCTTGTAATTCAATCATAAATGTCTTATCTTGGTTCTGTCAAAGTGGCCATTTCAACTTTCTTTCCATCCTTTACGTACAGAGAATTTTTAGTTTTCTTTTTGCATGCCAAATCAAGTACGCACATACAAATTTTAAATGTACATACTTAAAAAATAGTACATTCAAAAGCATCAAAATTAGGATACCATAGACATCTTTACCTTTATTATGTCCATGTGCATCAAATAATTCACGAATCTTGGGTGGTAATTAATTTTTCATGGAACTCAGCATTTAAGTTCGTTGCTTGAGGGTTTGGTTTGTTGACTGACTGACTGATTGACTGATTGATTTATTGATTCATTCATTCATTCATTCATTCATACATTGATTTTGGTCTTCACACATAAGTAATATAACCACCCATAGTGCCTTGAAATATAAGTAATATAAAAATCCATCCTCCCTTGACACATACGTAAGATAAGCAACCATCCTGCCTTGACAAATAAGGAATATAACCGCCCATCTTGCATTGGCACATAAGTCATATAAGCAGCCATCCTGCATTGATACATAAGTAATGTAAGCACCCACCCTGCCTTATCACAAAAGTAATAAAAGCACCCATCCTGCCTTGACATTTAAGTTATATATGCTTCCATCCTGCCTAGATTTATAAGTAATATAACTACACAGCCAGCCTTGACACATATGTAAGATAAGCACGCATTATGCCTTGACACAAAAGTATTATAAACACACATCCTGCCTTGTCACATAAGTCATATCAGCATACATCCTGCCTTGACAAATAAGTAATAAAAACACCAATGGAGCCTTGACACATAAGTAAATTAACCACCCAATCATCCTTGACAAATAAGTATTATAACCACCAATCCTGCCTTGACACATAATATATCCACCTATGCTGCCTTTCAAATAAGTCACATAACACCCCATCCTGCCTTGACACATAAGTAATATAACCACCAATCCTACCTTGACACATAATATATCCACTTATCCTGCCTTTCAGATAAGTAATATAACCACTAGTCCTGCCTTGACACATGAGTAACACAACCACCCTTCTTGCCTTGACACATAAGTCATATAAGCAACCATCCTGCCATGACAAATAAGTAATATAACCACCCATCCTGTCTTGAAAAATAAGTAATATAACCACTCATTTTGCCTTGACACATAAGTAATATAGTCACCCATCCTACCTTGACACAAAATTAGTATAAGCACCCTTCCTGCCTTGACACATAAGTCATAAAACCACATATCCTGCCTTGAAACATAAGGAATATAAACACACATCCTGCATTCACACATAAGTCATACAATTACACATCCTGCATGACACATATGTAATATAACCACTTACCCTGCCTTGATAACTAAGTCATATAACCACATATCCTACCTTAACACATATGTCATATAACCAGTCATCCTGCTTTGACACATAAATAAGATAAGCACCCATCCTGCCTGACACATAAGTAATATATCCACTCATCCTGCCTTGACATATAATATATCCATCTATCCTAACTTTCAAATAAGTAATATAACGACCCATGCTGACTTGAAAATAAGTAACACAACCACCCATCCCGCGTTTACACATAATTCATATAATCAACCATAATGCCTTGAAGAGTAAGTAGTATAATCACTCATACTGCCTTGAAACATAAGTAATATAAGCACCCAATTTTCCTTGACCCACCTTGCCTTGAAACATTAGAGAAATAAGCACATATCCTGCTATGACACATAAGTAATAAAAACACTGATTCTGGATTGACATTTAAGTCATATAATCATCCATCCTAGGTTAACAAATAAGTAATATCACCACCCACCCTGCCTTGATACATAATTAACATAACCACCCAATCTGCCTTGACACATAATATAACCACCCAACCTGCATTGACACTTAAGTAATATAACTACCCAATTAACCTTGACACATAAGAAATATAAACATGGGCTGGAGAGATAGCCTAGTGGTTAAGAGCACTGACGCTCTTGCAGAGAACCCGGGTTCGATCCCCAGCACGCACATGGCGGCTAAGAACCATCTGTAACTCCAATTCCAGGAGAACTCCAGTTCCAGGGGAATCTGAGACCCTCTTCTGACCTCCGCGGCATTGCACGACACGGGTGCACAGACCTGCATGCAAACAATACATTCATACACATACAAAAATAAATAATAAAAAAAGAAATATAAACACATCCTGCCTTGACATATACATGTAACTACCCATCCTCACTTGAGACATAAGTAAGATAAGCACTCATCCTGCCTTGACAAATAAGTAATATAACCACACAACCTGTCTTGACACATAAATTATATAACCACCCTTCCTGTCTTGACACATAATTAAGAAAAGCACCCATCCTGCCTTGACACATAAGTCATATATGCATTCATCCTGCCTTGACACATAGATAATATAACAATGCATTCTGACCTAACACATAAGTAAGTTAAGCACCAATGCTGCCTTGACACATAAGTAATATAAATACCCAATCTGCCTTGATACATGAGTCATATAACCATGAATCGGGCCTTGACGCATAAGTAATATAACCACCCATCCAACCATGACACATAAGTCAAATAACCAATCATCCTGCCTTGATACATAAGTAATATAAAAACCCAATCTGCCTTGACACATAATATATCAACCTATCCTTCCTTGAAAATAAGTAATATAACAATCAATTGTGTTATGACATATAAGTAACACAACCACCCATCCTGACTTGACACATAATATAACCATGTATGCCGCCTTGACAAATAAGTAATATAGCCACCAATCCTGCCTTGACACATAAGTAACACAAACACCTATCCTGCATTGACAGGTTAAGTCATATAAGCAACCATCCTGCCTTGACAAATTAGTAATATGACCACCCTTCCCAACTTGACACATAAGCAATATAAACACTCAGCCTGCATGGACACATAAGGAATATTACCACCCATCCTGCCTTGACACATAAGTAATATAACCACCCATCCTGAAACAGATGTAAGATAAGCACCCATCCTGCTTTGACAGATAAGTAATATAACCTACAAACCTGTCTTGACACATAAGTATTATAACCACAAATCCTGCCTTTACACATAAGTAAGACAAGCACCCATCCATCCTTGACACTTAAGTCATATAAGCTCCCATCCTGCCTTGACACATAGTTATATAACGAGCCATCCTGCCTTGACACATAACATATTCACCTATCCTGCCTTTCAAATAAGTAATATAACCACCCAACCTACTTGACACATAAGTAACACTACCACCCATCCTGCCTTGACAAACAAGTCATATAAGTGACCATCCTGCCTTGAAAAATAAGTAATATAACCACCCATCTTGCCTTCAAATATAAGTAATATAACCCCTTAATTTGCCTTGATACATAAGGAATATAACCACAAGTCCTGCCTTGACACATAAGTAATACAACAACCCAATCTGCCTTGGCACATAATATAAACACCCATCCTGCTTGACAAGTAATTAATATAACCACCCATCCTGCCTTGACACATAAGTCATATAACCACCCATCCTTCCTTGTCACATAAGTTATGTAACCATCCATCCTCCCTTTACACACATGTAAGTTAAGCACCCATCCTGCCTTGACACATAAGTAATATATCCACCCATCCAGCCTTGACACATAAGTAATATAACCACTCAGTCTGCCTTGGCACATAAGTAATTTTACCACACAACCTCCCTTGACAAATAAGTAATATAACCACCCATCCTCCCTTGACACATAAGTAAAATAAGCACATATCATGTCTTGACACATAAGTAATATAGCCACCCAATCTGTCTTGACACCTAAGTAATATAACCATCCATCGAGCCTTCGACACATAAGTAAGACAAGCACCCATCATGCCTAGACACATAAGTCATATATGCATACATCCTGCCTTGACACATAATTAATATAACTATCCATCCTGCCTTGAAACATAAGTAAGATAAATACCCATCCTGCCTTGACACATAAGTAATATGCCCACCCATCCTGCCTTGATACATAAGTAAGATAAGCACCCATCCTGCCTTGACACATAAGTAATATATCCACTCATCATGTCTTGATGCATAATATATCCACCTATCCTAATATTCAAATAAGTAATATAAACACCCATGCTGCCTTGACAAATAAGTAAAACAATCCTGTGTTTACACATAATTCATATAAGCAACAATAATGCCTTGAACAATAAGTAATATAACCACCCATACTGCCTTGAAACATAAGTAATATAACCACCCATCCTGCCTTGACACATAAGTCATACAACCACCCATCTTCCTTGACACATAAGATGATTAAGCTCACATCCAGCCTTGACAAATAATTAATATAACCACCCATTCTGTCTTGACACATAATATAACCACCCAACCTGCCTTGACACTTAAGTAATATAACCACGCAATTTGCCTTCACACATAAGAAATATAAACACATATTCTGCCTTGACATATACATAATATAACTACACATCCTCACTTGACACATAGTAAGATAAGCACTCATCCTGCCTTGACATGTAAGTCATATAAGCATTCATACTGGCCTTGACACATACATAATATAACAGTGCATCCTGACCTAACACATAAGTAAGATAAGCATCCATCCTGCCTTGACAAGTAAGTTATATAAATACACAATCTGCCTTGACACATAAGTCATATAACCATGAATCCTGCCTTGACACATAATTCATATAACCACCCATCCAACCATGACAGATAAGTCACATAACCACCCATCCTGCTAAAGGAACAGATTGACAAACTCCAGAAAGAACAAGAGGGAATAAAAATAAACAAGAATTCAGAGAACTAAAGAGAGAGAATAAAAAACTCAAAAAGGACATATAGGGATACAATGACAAACTTCGGAAAGAACTAAAGGAACAGAATGACAAACTCCATAAAGAACTAGAGGGAGAAAAAACAAACTCCAAAAGGAAGTAGAAACACTGAAAAATGAAGTCAACCAATGAAGTAAGGAGCACCAAGAAGAGATTGAGAAGCTCAAAAAGGAAAGGGAAGTACTAAAGGAAACATAGGATGAAATGAAAAAGGAATTAGAATACTCATTCAATCAAGAAGAAAGGAAAGGAAAAACCCTCAGAAGCAGAATGGAGGAAGCAGAACAAAGAATATTAGATCTGGAAGATAACACAGAGCAATTAAAAAGCTCAAATAAAGATGTTGAAAAATTTAAAAATACACACAATTGGAACAATCAGGAAATACGGTACACTATGAAAAGATCAAACCTCTGCATCATAGGAATAGAGGAAGGAGAGGAATCTCAAGAGAATAGTATTGATCAGATCTTCGACAGAATAAGAGATGAAAATTTCCCCAAAATAAAAATAGACAAACCCATACAAATTCAGGAAACACATAGGACCCCAAAATAGACAAGATCAGAAAAGAAACACCCCACACTATATCATAGTTAAAATGCTAGATGCCGAAAACAAAGACAAATTTCTGAGGGCTACAAAAGAAAAAAAAAGTCACATTCAAAGGGAAACCCATCAGAATTACAACTGACTTCTTGTCTCAAACCATGAAATCATGAAGAACATGGAACAAAGCATTCCCTGTGTTAAGGGACTATGGATGCCAACCCAGAATACTTTACCCAGCAAAAATGTCAACTATAATTGAAGGAGAGAGAAAAATCTTCCATGACATAAAAAAGAGGAAGGAATATATGTCTGGAAAACCAACACTTCATAAAATACTTGAAGCAATTCAAAGGGCAGAAGAGAGGAACAACAATCCTCAAACACTTAGGAAAAGAAACTAATATAAACGTAACCATAGGAGCAAAATCAGAGACTAGAAGTCAAAATGGATGTTAAAGTGAAAGGAATCAACATCCATCTTTCAATTATAACCTTAAATATTAATGGGCTAAACTCCCCCAATCAAAAGGCATAGACTGGTAGAATGGATTAGGAAACAAACCCCATCTATACGCTGTCTACAAGAAACCCATCTCAGTTTCAAGGATAGGCAACAACTTAAGGTGAAGGGATGGAAGAAAGTATTCCAAGCAAATGGCCAAAAAGAAAGTGAGCATGGCTATCCTAACATAAGACAAAATAGACTTCAAAGCAAAAGAAATCAAAAGAGACAAAGAGGGCCATTACATCTTTATTAAAGGAACAATTGATGATGAAGATTTCACAATCATGAATATATATGCACCAAACTCCGGTGCACCAAATTTATAAAGAAAATTCTTCAGGATATCAAGGCACAGATTAACCCCAGCACACTAATAGTAGGGGAATTCAATACCCCATTAAGTCCACTAGACAGGTCAACAGGACAAAGGATAAACAGAGTGACATCTGAACTAAATGACACAATACACCAAATGGGCCCTGCAGACATCTATCAAATATTTCACCCAAACACCAGAGAATACACTTTCTACTCAGCACCTCACGGAACATTCTCCAAAATAGACCATATACTTGGACACAGAGAAAAACTCAACAAATATATAAAGATTGAAATAATCTCATGCATTCTATCAGACCACAGTACAATAAAACTCAATATGAACATCAGGATAAACCCTACAACCTACAAGAACACATGGAGACTAACCAATACTCTCCTGAATAATGACTGGGTCAAGGAAGAAATAAAGAAAGAAATAAAAACATTCCTGGAACAGAATGACAATTATAAAACAACACAGCAAAATCTATGGGACACTTTAAAAGCAGTCCTAAGAGGGAAGTTTACAGCTCTAAGTGCCTACATTAAAAAACAGAAAGAGCACAAGTGAATGATCTAACACTGAAGCTAAAAATACTTGAAAAACAACAACAACTGAACCCTAAATGGAGCAGACAAGAAGAAATAACAAAAATCAGAGCAGAGATCAATGAAATAGAAACAAAGAAAACTATACAAAAAATCAATGAATCCAAAAGCTGGTTATTCGAGAGAATAAACAAGATAGACAGACCTCTAGCCCTGTTAACCAAAAGAAAGAACAACTCCAAACCAATAGAATCTGTGAGGAAAGGGGAAATATCACAACAGACAATCAAATGGGAATACTTCAAAAACTTATACTCTACTAAGTTTGAAAACCTAGAAGAAATGGATGAATATTTGAAATCCTGGGAATCGCCAAAGCTCAACCAAGAAGAGACCGACAGCCTAAATAAACCAATGATACAGGAAAAAATTGAAGAAGTAATAACTAGCCTCCCAACCAAAAAAATGCCCAGGCCCAGATGGTTTCACGGCAGAATTCTATAAAATATTTCAAAAAAAATACAACCATTACTACTCAAATTGTTTAGAAGGATACAAAGGGAGGGAGTTCTCCCAGATTCCTTCTATGAAGCCAGTATCACGCTATTACCAAAACCAGGTAAAGATACAACAAAAAAGGAGAACTATAGACCCATCTCCCTAATGAACACATATGCCAATATTCTAAGCAGGATACTGGCAAATCGCATACAGACCCACATCAAGAAGATCATTCATCATGACCAAGTTGGATTCATAATAGAGATGCAGGGATGGTTCAGCATACAAAATCAATAAACATTATCAAACTTATAAATGGACTGAAGGACAAAAACCACATCATTATCTCAATTGACTTGGAAAAAGCCTTTGACAAAATCCAGCATCCCTTCATGTTTAAAGTCCTAGAGGGAATTGGGCTGAAGGGTTCATTCCTCAATGTAATCAAAGCTATATACAGGAAAACCACAGCCAATATCATCCTAAATGGGGAAACAATAGAAGTGTTCCACTTAAAGGTAGGAACTCCCCAAGGCTGACCCCTGTCACCACTCCTCTTCAATATAGTGCTGGAAAACCTTGCTAGGGAAATAAGGCAAGAAAAGAAAATTAAAGGAATTCTAATTGGAAAAGAGGAAGTAAAACTATCCCTGTTTGCTGATGATCTGATTTTCTACCTAAGGGATGCTAAGAACTCCACCAGAAAATGCCTAAAAACGATTAAGAGCTTCGGTAAATTGGCAGGATTAAAAATAAACCTAGAAAAATCAGTAGCCTTTCTTTACACAAACAACAAGCAACTGAAGAATTATACAAGTAAACCTTCCCACTTACAATAGCCTTAGAAACAATAAAATAACTAGGAACAAACCTAACCAAAGACACCAAGGATCTCTACAACAAAAATTTTAAACCCCTGAAAAATGAAATTGAGGAAGACATCAGAAGATGTACAAACCTCCCATGGTCATGGATTGGGAAAATAAATATAGTAAAAATGCCCATCCTACCCAAACTACTGTACAGATTTAGTGCAATTCCAATCAAAATCCCCAAGAGTTTCTTCACAGGCTTGAAAAAAAATCCTCAATTTCATTTGGAAAAAAAAAAAAGGACCCCGAATAGCTAAAGCAACCCTGAATGAAAAGAGCAACACGGGTGGATAGCTATACCAGATATCAAACTATACTACAGGGCTATAGTCATAAACACATAAAAACAGCCTGGGCCGGGCATGGTGGCGCATGTCTTAAATCCTAGCACTTGGGAGGCAGAGGCAGGCGGATCTTTGTGATTTCAAGGCCAGCCTGGTCTATAGAGTAAGTCCCAGGACAGCTGGGACTACAGGGAGACCCTGTCACAAAAACACCAAA
>VZQC01005517.1:986705-999358 GCA_009823505.1 Rhizomys pruinosus
TTTTTTTTTTTTTAAATGTGTATGAGTATACTGTCTGCATGTAGGTTTGTGCACCCGTGTCGTGCAATGCTGCGGAGGTCAGAAGAGGGTGTCAGATTCTCCTGGAACTTGAGTTAAAGATGGTTCATAGCCACCATGTGGGTGCTGGGAATCGAACCCCGATCCTCTGCAAGAGCAATCAGCACTCTTAACCACTGAGCCATCTCTCCAGCCCCTGGTCAGAATGTTTTATCACAACAGAAAAGTGAACTAGAACACCATCATCCATCCGTCATCTGTCATATCATGTTATATCCTATCATCCATCACATACCTATCTACCATCTATCACCTATCTATTAATCATCTATCATTTATCCATCTACCATCTATCACCTTTGTATCTCTCTAGCAATCATCTATGTATATATCATCTATCTAGCTATAATGTATGTATCTGATGTACCTATCAATCATCTATCATCTATACATGTATAATCTATCTACTTATCCTCTATCATTAACCTCTCTATCTCTCCTGTAACATCATCCTTCCATTATCTAGACCTCTCTATCTCTCCTCTAACATCATCCTTCCATTACCTAGATCTCTCTATCTCTCCTGTAATGTCATCCTTCCATTATCTACTTATCTATAAATACATTTGCTGTATCATCTATGAGTCTACTGTCTTTTTTTTTTCTGTTGTTTGAGAAAGGGTCTCCCTGCATCCCTAGCTGGCCTGAAACTCACTATATAGATCAGGATGGCCCTGAACTCACAGAGATCCACCTGCCTCTGCCTCCCAAGTGCTGGGACTAAAGGTGTGCACCACCTTGCCTCGATACTTTTTCTTTTTTAGGGTCTCGCTCTATAGCCCAGGCTGGCCTCAAACTCTGAGGTATCCTGCCTTGGCCTCTTGTAATTTTAGCTTTTATTTTATGTGTATGAATGTTTTGCTTGTATGTAAGTGTACCACATGCCTGCGTTGTCCCCAGGGCAGAACCAGGCATCAGATGTTTTGGAACTGGAGTTAGGGATGGTTGTGATCCTCCATGTGGGTCTTCAGTAAGAGCAGCCAGTGCTCTTAACCACTCTTTAAAAAATTTTTTTTTTTATCTATTCTTGTATGTGTATGAATGTACTGTCTGCATGTAGGCCTGTGCACCCATGTTGTGCAATGCCGCTGAGGTCAGAAGAGGGCGTTGGATTCCCCTGGAACTGGAGTTAAAGACGGTTCTCAGCTGCCATGTGGGTGCTGGGGATTGAACCCGGGTCCTCTACAAGAGGAGTCGGCGCTCCTAACTGCCAGGCCATCTCTCCAGCACCAACCACTCCCAACCATTTTTCTAGCCTGTCTTTTTGGCTTTTTGACATAGGGTATAACTCCTAGCCCTAGCTAGCCTGGAATTTACTGTGTAGACCAGGCTGGCCTCAAACCCATGGCAGTTCTCCTTCAACCTCCTGAGTATTGGGATTACAGGCCTGAGGCACCTATTGCTTTTCCACCAATCTATTGTCTGTTTCTCTATCTTAATATCGATCTCTGTGTATATCTATCTATTCCATCTACCACCTACTTGTTTTTGAGGTGAATTTCACATGACATAAAATAAATCTCTTTGAAGTGTGCAGTTCAGCTATGTTTAGTAAATTCATGGCATTGTGCAAACATTACGTCTGTTGTTCTAGAATGTTTTTGTCATCTTCCCTAAAAGGAAATGTGCTCATTAAAAATCTCACCCCATATCTACCCCACCCCCAGCTCTGGCAAGCACGCACTTGCTTTGTCTCGGTGGATTTGCCTGCTCTGGACATTTCACTTAAGTGGACCTGCCTGTGCTGGATAGCTTTAGTGTCAACTTGACACACCTGGGTTGAGGGAGCCTCAATTGGGGAATTGGCTCCATTGCACTGGTCTGTGGCCACTGTGGAGTATTGTCTTGATTGTTGAGCAATGTGGGAGGGCCCAGCCCACTATGGGTGGTGTCACCCTGGGCCGGTTGTTGTGTACTGTATAAGAGGTCAGGCTGGGCATGGGCCAGGGGCACAAGCCAGTGAACAGCATTCCTCCATGGCCTGTGCTTCAGCTCCTGCCTCCAGGTTCCTGCCTTGGGCTCCCTAAGTGATGAACTGTGACCCAGGAGATGTAAGTTGAATAAACCCTTTCCTCCCCAAGTTGGTGTTGGTCAGAGTGTTTTGTCACAGCAATGGAAGACAAACTAGAACACTGCCCAATGTGTGTTCGTGTGTGGCTGGCTTCTTTCCCTCAGCATCATGTCTTCAAGGTCCATACATGTTGTAGCATGTGTTACTATTTCACATCATGGGCACATAATAGTCCACTGCACAGATATGCCTCATTTGTCCATCTGTCGGTGTGCGTTAGGCTGCTGTGGATGTTGTATTGAATCTAATGAGCATCTATACTGTGTCTGCTCTTGGTTCTTTTGGTATAAACTGTGGGAAAGCTGGGCAGTATGTGGGGGCTGTACCTAGCTTTCCAGAGCTGCCCACATGGCCCCTCCCCTTCCCAGCAACTGTCCACACACGGCCTGCTTTACATAGAACTCGCGGCTGCTCCCATCCTGCAGAGGCTCTCAGTGTCTTCCTGGCTAAGTCCAGGCTTTCTCTTCTCCTGCACTGGGTATGTTGTTCTGGATTTAAGCCTGGGCCTTTGCGTAGGTTGTTCCCTCTTCCTGGAAGGTTCAGAGGAACCAGTGCAACTCAGTTCAGGCATCATTTCTTACCTCCTGCCCCTGACAGGCTTGGGCCATAATCTGCTCCCTCAGCGCCCCAGTCCTTTCCCAGCATCTCATAGGCTTTGCATGCTTCGGCTCTCAGCACTCCTCCATGCAGACTAGACAGGGTTCTCTTTCCAGCAAGGAGCTCAAAGTCATCTGGCCTCCGGCAGGATTTTGTTGGCCTGATTGTCAGTGCCATCTCTCTAGAGCCAGCTGTTGGCACTCTGTGCCTGTCTTGTTTTGAGTCCCATGAGGTTGGTGGCTCAGACTGTTTCCCACCTGACCTGTTGGGGGGTGGGTTAGGTGCCCCACCCAACCTCCTGCTCTCACAAACTTCTACCAGACACCAAGACCAGGAGGCAGGAATGCACTTTCCACAGGTTTTTACTGAGGGGACTGAAGGGGGCATCCTGGTCAGAGGGCCCAGGAAAGGCACACAGTGGCAGTGGGGGTCTCCCTCTTGATGAGGGCTGGCTTCACAGACAGCACCTCTTGTGACCCCTCTTTGGCACTGAGCTGGGAACATGGTGCCCTCACTCCTGCGTGGTAGGGAGAGGGCACCCCCCAGTGGCGACTGGCAGTGTAGGCTGGTGGGGGGGCCCGGGTTTGGCACTAGAGGCTGAGCAGCCTGAAGGGACTGCCTGGCTGCCTCCTGTGCTGGCAGGGTGGTCACATTGGCAATGGAGACAGCTAGAGACAGGGAGTCCAATAAATTAGATTGTAGAAGAAGGTGGGGGCATGGGATGGCCAGGGCTACATTCTTCTTGTGGCTCATTCACTCTGCCATTTTTGGGGTTTCCGTGCGGGAGGATGTACTTGGGGTCTGTCTGATCCTGGGCTCCGTTTGGCTATTCTCATGCCAGGAGGGGTGTTCTGTGGGATAGGGGCCTTGGACTGGCCATCCTAGTTGATGGCAACAGAGGGATGGACCTTGAGATCATTGAGGGACCAAAGAGGGAATGATGGGGACTAGGGTTTCAGGAAGAGCATGGCCCACAACCACCAGGGTTGCCACTCATTCTGCCTTCTGGCAGTAAGTGGGGGAGTAGTAGGGGTCCCTGCTCATTCCCATGGCTCAACCGCACCAATATGGGGGCAGGACTGGGTCTCCTCAAGTCCCATAGCCCTCCCCCAGAGAAAACTAAAGGACTCCTTCCCCTGAACAGGGCATAGTTGTGGGGCAGACCCCAGGTGAAGGCTGTGGCAGTGGGCAGCAGGATGATGTCCTTCATATCCACTTGCCTGAGGGTGGGAGCTTCAGGGGGGATGCAGGCAGGTGGCCAGGAGGCTGGGGGGGGGGAGGCATGCAGGGCAGTGAGGGCAAGGTGGGAGGTGCAGCTTCCTTCATGTGATCTGAGAGCCTGGGGAGGGATGGGGAATTAAGATTCAGTCCCAAGTCATGTGGGAACACCTGGGCTCGGGAGGCTGGCTGCCAGGGGCTGCACTGGGGCCACAGCCTCGCCCAGGATCTGGCGAAGCTCCTGGAGGCGATGCTGCATCTTGGGGATGCCAGCCAGCTGCTGCTCCAGACGCTGCTTTTCCTCAGTCAGGCTCAGGCGGGTAGCTGAATCCAGCTTCTCAAACTTCCAGCCTCCCTCCCCATCAAACTGCAGCAGGTGAGTGTGGTACTTCCTGGTCGGAGAGGGACAAGAGGCTGTCACAGCTGCATTCCCCTTAAGTGGCAGCCCCAAGTCCACCTCTGAGAGCACCTACCACAGGGAAGGCCGATGCGTGATGGACAGCAGCGCGATGCCAGCATCTTTGGCTGCTTGGAAGATCTTGCCTTCCACATCGATGCTCACCGCACTGGTACATTCATCCAGGAGGGCATACTTGGGCCTTAGTTTTGGGGGCCAGAGGGGAGAGGCTGTGGGTTTCCCACCACTGCCCAATCTCCAGCCCCTGACCAGCTTGTTGGGACTCACAGCCCTGCTGTGCTGTTGTGGTTGGGGTAGGGGTGGGGGTGGGGGTGAGGGGAGGAGCCTCCTGGCGGCTACCTTCCTCCTATGAGGAGTACCCATTTTTACCCTGCTGCTGGGACCAGATCACTCTGGTTCCGGATTACACCTTTAATCCCAGCAGTTGGGAGGCAGAGGAACATGGATGTGGAATTCAAGGCCAGCCTACATAGAGGGCACTAGGCCAGCCAGGGCTACAGAGAGACCCTGTGTTGAAGAAAAAAGAAAAGGTCACCATGCGGCTTACCTGTGGTAGAACATTCGGGCCATGCCAATCCTCTGCTTTTCGCCCCCAGACAGGACGTCCTTCCAGTCACACACAGCCTCCCAACCTGGGCAGGGAGCAACGGGAAAATGACCTTAACAGTCCCAGACACATGCTGCACCTGGAGGACTGAGAACAGCTGCTGTGTCAGGATGCAGTGGTAGAAGTACAGTCTCCCATCATTCACCCTGCCTTCCTATGTGACTAGAAGTGTTCTCAGGGCATGTGGCAGTATGCAATCAAGCTCACATATGGTGCCTATGTAGGCTTCCGGGCAAGATGGAAGGCCAACGGTGTTTGCCTTTGTCCTTCCCTACTCCCCATCCTGCAGCCTGGGATTCAATGTGATGGCTATAGCAGCCAAACTGGGTCATGAGGTGAGTTTGAGAATGGAAGCCACACACAGCAGCATGACCAGGTACAGTACTCTGCATCCCAGGATCCTGCATGGAGAAGCTCTACCCCACAACAGTGGCCTGCCTCTCAGGATTTACAGGACAGTAGGATGAACTGTGGTTTGAGCCAGTATGGGTACCAATATGGTTCTACTACGAAGACCTGAATTCAATCCTAAGAGGTTGTGATGGTTGGCCACAGGCCCTTAGACATTCAGGGGGCCCACAGAGCACTGAAGAATGGTGCCATGGTCTCCCAATAAGTCTTCTCTTTGCAAAAACACATTATCTTGCCACCTGTCCCTCCTCCTGAGCCTTCTTCTCAGAATCTCTGCTCTCCACCCATATTACAAGCCTCTGTGCAAATAGAAGTATGTGCCTGGCCAGCTCACCCTACGTAAAGGAAGGCCACCTGTGTTGGATAGCTTTAGTATCAACTTGACACACCTGGGTTGAGGGAACCTCAACTGGGGAATTGGCTACATCGGACTGGCTTGCAGTCACGTCCATGTATTACTGTCTTGATTGCTGAGTGGTGTTGGAGGACCCACCCCACTTTGGGTGGTGCCACCCCAGGCAGGTTGTTGTGTGCGATATAAGAAAGCAGGCTGAGCATGGGCATGGGCCAGGGGAGCAAGCCAGTAAGCAGCGTTCCTCTATGGCCTGTGCCTCAGCTCCTGCCTCCAGGTTCCTGCCCTGAGTTCCTATGGTGGGCTCCCTCAGTGATGAACTATAAGCCACGTAAACCCTTTCCTCCCCAAGTTGGAATTGGCAGTGTTTTGTCTCAGCAATGGAAAAGCAAAATGGGAAAGTGACCTGTCACTTGATTGCCTAAAGTCTCTGAGTTTCCACTGTCTCACAGGGGCAGCCTGTATATCTGTTTGTGAGCCAGGACCTCCCTGCCTCAAGTCCTGATTGCAACCTGCTCTGCTGTCCTCTGGCTCCAGATGGTAACTACCCTAAATTCTAAGGGGCTTGCTCAGACTTTTTTTTTTTTTTTTTGGTCTTTTCGAGACAGGGTCTCCCTGTAGCCCCAGCTATCTTGGAATTCGCTCTGTGAACCAGAGTGGCCTTGAATTCTCAAAGATCTGCCTGCCTCCGCCTCCCAAGTGCTAGGATTAAAGGCGTGCACCACCACGCCCGGCCAGACTTCTTTTTTAACAGATGTCTTGAGCACCCAATGAAGTGAGTGCCCTGCTAGAGGTTTCCTTTTCTGATACCCTGATTGAACTCCTGGTACCGCGGCTACTTGTTTACCTGTCTTCCCTAGTGGGTGGGGCTTGGGCTTCCAGTAGGCAGTTTGGACTGCTATATGCTGAAATAACCTTCATCCCGTGGGGTTGGGGGAAGAAGCTAGGGGTAGCGTGGCAATAGGCTCACCATCTTGTCTTGGGACAAAGGGCAATTGGCCTGTACCCAGTGCTTCAGCCCTACCTCCTTCTCGCTGCAGGATGTGATGGAGATGCACGATGTCCAGGATGGCTTCTAGGTGCTGTTCCGAGCACCCTTTCCTCCGCATGTCCTCCACAGAGTCAGGGTAGATCACCTGGTCCCGCAAGGAGCCCACGGACATGTAGGGCCTGTGGGAAAGCTGGATGTCCACTGGGGGCAGGGTAGCCCTGTTTCACAATGGTGCTCTGTGCCTGGCTACAAACCCTTCCAACTAATGGACACATGACACCCAGGGAACCCCTCCCATAACATGCCCTTACACATATGTATGGACACAGTGTATGCACCTCCCCCGACCCCCAATCTGTGAATATGAATGCTGCAAGAACCCTCACCCGGATCTGAACTGAACAGGCCTGGTTTGTGCTGCTGGCTGCAGAGATCTGGTGCAGCATCTCGGCAACGACTCTTGAGGGGTGGGCTCTCCCACTGCACAGATGGGAAGAAGTGCGGAAGGGACAGGGAATGGGCCTGCTCACCTCTGAGGGATGTAGAACATGCGATGGGGTGGGGGTTTATACAGTATGCCACCGTATGTGGGCCAGAGCCCACCCAGGATTCGGAACAGAGAGCTCTTGCCACAACCGTTGGGGCCTGTGATGAGTAGGTGCATGCCCTCTTCCACCTGTGAAGGCATTAGGCCTTGATGCCCAGGGCTTGTTTCCTTCCCCACACCCTCAAATCCCGTGGCCTCCTTCCCAGCTTGAGAAACCTTCTGACATGGGGATGTAGCTCAGTTAATAGGGGGTTTGCATTGCATGAGCAAACCCGTACCCCAGCACTATATGGTTCAATCTCCAGCACTACATAAGCTATGCATGCTTGTAACAGCAGCACTTGAAAGGTGGAGACAGAAGGATCATGAGTTCCAGGTCATCCTTGGCTATACAGCATGTTTGAAGCCAGACTTAGCTACGTGAGACTCACTCTCTCAAAAAAAAAAATAAATAAATAAAAGGCAAACCAAGCAAACTTCCTAGGTGGACAGGGTCTGGCTGTACTTCCCAGGCTGGCCTAGAGCTCTCATTTCTTCTGAGGCTTAGCTTCCTGAGGGCTAGGATTCTAAGTATGTGCCACCAAGTGCATTCTTGATTTCTTGGTAAGTGACTACAGGACCATAGTACTGGGATTCAATATCCAGAGCCCTGACTGAATGGCTAGCCTAGGACCTAGGGAAATGGAGAAGCCCTGGCACTATCCCCTAAAGCCCAAACATGCCTGCAGGGCACAAAGCCAACGCAGGGTGAGATTTTCTTTTGTCACAGTCAAATGAATACGTGTGTTCTAAGACAGTCCATGGCACCCCTATCCCATCTGATTCCCACATTAGTGGATCCAAGCGTAATGTCAAGTTTCCTTAACCTGGGCATGGTAGCATACACTGTTAATTATGGTACTCCCAGTACTCGGGAGACAGAAGCAGGAGGATCTCTGAGTTTGAGGCCAGCCTGATCTACACAGCAAGTTTCAGCCCAACCAAGGCTACATACTGAAACCCTGTCTCAAAAAAATTTTTTTGAAACTACTAGGGAAAGAAACTTTCTTTACAACCCCCCCCACCCCTTGGTCAGGTAAAGGAGGTGTGCGGGGTAGCTTTAGTGTCAATACACATGGGCTGAGGGAGCCCCAATTGGGGAATTGGCTCCATTGGACTGGCCTGTGGCCACATCTGTGAAGTATTGTCTTGATTGTCAGGCAATGTGGGAGGGCCCAGCCCACTATGGGTGGTGCCACCCTGGGCAGGTTGTTGTGTACTGTATAAAAAAGCAGGCTGGGGGGCTGGAGAGATAGCCTAGCGGTTAAGAGCACCGACTGCTCTTACAGAGGACCCGGGTTCAATCCCCAGCACCCACATGGCGGCTAAGAACAATCTGTAACTCCAATTCCAGGAGAACTCCAGTTCCAGGGGAATCCGACACCCTCTTCTGAATTCTGCGGCATTGCACGACATGGGTGCACAGACCTGCATGCAGACAGTACATTCATACACATACAGAAATAAATATAAAAATAAAATAAAATAAAAAATAAAAAAGCAGGCTGGGCATGAGCCAGGGGAGCAAGCCAGTAAGCAGCATTCCTCCATGGCCTGTGCTTCAGCTCCTACCTCCAGGTTCCTGCCCTGAATTCCTACCTTGGGCTCCCTCAGTGATGCACTGTGTCCCAGGAGATGTGAGCTGAATAAACCCTTTCCTCCCCAAGTTGGTATTGGTCAGTGTTTTGTCTCAGCAATCAAAGAGAAACTAGAAAAGAACTTGGTACCAGACAGTGGGCTATTGCTGTGATAGACCTGACCTTGGTGTTTGGGGAAGGATTGTGGAAGTGGTTGGAACTTTGGGCTGGAAAAGCCATTGAGTGCTTAGTTTGTTGCTGTGGAACTTGGAACAGTTATGCCGAAAGAGTTGTAGACGATGGAGGCCTGGCTGGTGAAGCTTCAAGGGGAAGCAGAGACCATCAGGGCTGTTTGCATGATATTTTTGAATTGAGAATTAATTGGTGGGTTCTGGTCAGCTGGGGCTAAAGAATAGCTGTAAGTAATGAGAGCCCAGAACCTGAAGTGAAACCTTTGTTTTACTGGGACACTTGATGCTGGTTAGATGGAGCTGAAGAACAAGAGACCAGCATCACTGTGGTGAAATCTTCTGGGAAGAATTTCCTCAGGGTCAGCACACAGAAGCTGTGGTCCAGAGGGGGCCCGACCCTCCATCTCAAGCCGGAAGTAAGAGTTGGTAATGTGTAAGAGTCTCATATGGTTCTGATGTTGAAATGTGAATGGGTCACAGAGCAGCCGAGGCTTGGCACTGTGAGAGGTCAGGAAAGACCATTGGTGGAAGTGCACCTTGGTTGCAGTGGAGACCCCAGGATTGCAGGGTCATGAACAGAAGCTGAGGCTTTGCACCAGGAGAGGTCAGAAGAGACCACTGGCGAAGGTGCTGTTTTAGTTTCAGTGTAGACCCCAGGTTTTTGGAGGTACCAGGACCATGGGGTGACTACCAAGAGCAGCAGCAGGTGTGGAATGGAGGTGGCCTTGGGCCTTCGAGATGAACTATGTGTGCTGTGGACAGCAGTCAGAAACGGAACTGCTGAAACCCTTTGGAGCCCAGAAGATCGTGAGTCCCAGGTATCCAGCTTTGAGCTACTTTGCTGGACTTAGGTTTTGCTTAGGTGTTCCTGATTCTTCCCTTTGAAATAAGGCAGTACTTGTTTGGATTTTACAGCAGCCCACAGTTGAGACTGTTAAAAGAGATAGTGAGGAAAAACAAAACAAAACTGTGAAGCCGGGCGTGGTGGCGCACGCCTTTAATCCTAGCACCCGGGAGGCAGAGGCAGGTGGATCTTTGTGAGTTCAAGGCCAGCCTGGTGTATATAGAGTGAGTTCCAGGACAGCCGGGGCTACAGGGAGAACCTGTCTCGAAAAGACAAAAAACAAAAAACAAAAAAAACCACACAAAAAAACAGAGACTGTGAACTCTTAAGTGTTTGGATTTTTTTTTGTCTTTTTGAGACAGGCTATGCCCACACCCAGCAACTGTTTGGATTTTTTAAGAACTGGGGGTGGGGGTGTTAAGGTTGTATTGTCATATGTTGTGATACTAATGTTAACATCATGTCTTGGAGATGAGAAATGGAAAGGTGGTGGTTTAATAGTGATGTGTTTTGTATGTCAAGTTGACAAAGGGTCAATTGTGCTGGATAGCTTTAGTGTCAACTTGACACAGCAGGAGCCTCAATTAGGGAATTGCGTCCATTGGACTGGCCTATGGCCAATCTGTGGGGTATTGTCTTGATTGTTGAGTGATGTGGTAGGATCCAGCCCATTGTGGGTGGTGCCACCCCTGGGTAGGTGGTTCTGTACTGTCTAAGAAAGCTATGGGTCTAGATTTGTTAAAAAAAATAAAAATAAATGTATGTGAAAAAAAAAAAAGAAAGTAGGTTGAGGAGCTGCAGAGATGGCTTGGCGGTTAAAGAGCACTGACTCTTGCAGAGGACCCGGGTTTGAATCCCAGCACCCACATGGGTGGCTAAGAACCTTCTTAGGCCAGGCATCGTGGTTCACACCTTTAATTCCAGCACTCAGGACGCAGAGGCAGAGGCAGGTGGATCTCTGAGTTCAAGTCCAGGCTGGTCTACATAGCGAGCTCCAGGCCAGCCCAGTTAGGACTAAAGGGAGACCCTGTCTCAAAAAGCACCCCCCCCCCCAAAAAAAAAGGTTGAGCATGGGCTGGGGAGTAAGCCAGTAAGCAGTGTTCCTCCATGGCCTGTGCCTCAGCTCCTGCCTCCAGGTTCCTGCCCTGAGTTCCTAACTTGGTCTCCCTCTGTGATGGACTGTGTGTGACCCCAGAGGTGTGAGCCGAATAAACCCTCTCCTCCCCAAGTTGGTGTCTGTCAGAGTGTTTTGTGTCAGTAATTGAAGAGAAACTGGAACAGGGGGAAAGGTGGGGTGGGGTGGGGTGGGGTGGGGTGGATGGCCCTATGCTCGGCATATGGTTCCACTGGAATTCTGGCAGCAGTGCTAGGAAGGAGGGATCCGTGTAGGAGGCTCCTCCTATGTTAGACTCCCATTCAGTGGCAGTGCTGGCTGGAGTTGGAAAACTCGGGTCACAGAGGAGGTAGAGCACCCTGCAATAGAGATGGCTCAGCCATCCCTAGCACTGTCACCGTCTCTTCCCTCTTCCAGTGTATTTCCTTATTTGTGAGAAATAATGCTGCACAGGCTCCCAGGAAGATCCAGGTCCTAGCCTTTGGTTTATCTTGAGCAGTAGGATGGGCTGACTGTGCCTCCTGAATTCATCTGTTGAAGTCCTGTCCCCCACTCTGAGGGTGACATGTCATTGCAGCAGGTGCAATTGGCTAAATGAACACAAAGACACAGCGGAGTGGAGTGGGCCAGATCAAACATGATTAGAGTCCTTACGGAAGGGAGACTTGGCCAGATATCGGCAGAGGGGTGTGTAAGGATGGAGGCAGAGAGAAGGGGGACACAGCAGAAGCCCAGGAATACCAAGAACTGTCAGTGAACCAGAAGCTGGGCGAGGTCCAGGGCACACTCTCTAAGATGGAACCTGTCCTGCCTTTTGGAGCTAGACTCTTGGCTTCCAGAACTAGAAAGGAGTCCATTTCTGGTTAACGCTGTGCAGTCTGGGGGCCTGGTTAGGGCAGCCCCAGGATACTCACTGGCATGGACAGTCGACTCTGTCCTGTCAACTTACCAGCCTTGCTCTCTTCCTGGCTACAGCCTGCTCACCTGGGCCTTGGCATCTTTGCTTCCTTGGGCTTCCAGGGGCCAGCCTAGAAACCACTCAGCTTGGATCCACCAGCCATCAGCCACTGCCCCAGCCCTGAGAGACCATACCACTATGTTGTAGTGGTTAGGGACATCTGTGGCCTGCCTCAACTGGCTCCCAGGGATCTTATTCTCTTTCTCCTCTCCATCAGCTGAAGAAAGCAGAATCCCAGCACTTGTACTTCCTCTTGCTTCTTTCTTGTTGTCTCTGTTGCTGGGACATGGCAGGCCCTGGCCCTCTGTTCCTTAGCCCTGCACTCCAGTTGTGTCTACCTACTCACTTCCTGTGCTTTGGGAAGAAGCTTCCCTGAACTACTTCTGTTGAAGGATGATAAGCCCTTTGATGGCTGCTGCTGCACTTTGGAGTGCAGTCTAACTAGGGACTGTTATAATTCTTTAGTGACTACCTCCTGTGGAAACTTCTTAATGATACACCCTCTCTAATTTATCTTTGGTTTCCAAAACTCAGTCCAGAGTTCAGAGAAGCCTGCTGAAATGAATGGAAGATCAGAGCAGGACCATCTAGACCTAGCCCTTGGCCAGTCCTGGTAATCGTTACCCATATATATATATAT
>VZQC01005517.1:1002965-1016187 GCA_009823505.1 Rhizomys pruinosus
GGTCACATAGTGAGCTCCAGGTCAGCTGGGACTAAGGGAGCCCCTGTCTAAAAAAAGTATTGGTTGAGCAATCATGATCTATACAAGAGCGGCCATCAGAACACAGAGAGAGGCAGGGCAGGCAAATCAAAGTAACGTGGGCTGGTGTAATGGTCTCAGCAAGTGAAGGACCGCTTTCGGTCACCAAGGCCCTGAATG
Organism: Rhizomys pruinosus; assembly: GCA_009823505.1. Lineage (NCBI taxonomy): Eukaryota > Metazoa > Chordata > Mammalia > Rodentia > Spalacidae > Rhizomys > Rhizomys pruinosus. The sequence goes on from VZQC01005517.1 coordinate 1,003,164, forward strand.
TAACCCTGACAGTTGCATCGCCCAGAATCCTCCCACATGGTAGATAGGTGTCTTCCGCTATTGATCTCTACATGGCACTACCATTCCATCAAGCAATCGGAGATGTTCGTTCCCCTCTGTCCGACTACCAACAATCTTAAGAATGTATAATGGGCTCATTGTATAAAAGCTGAAATAAAAAGGGTTTATAAATAAAAATATTTAAAATAAAAAGGCGCAAGCGTTGCGATTGGTGCACAACATCTAATCCCAGCACTTGTGGCAGGCGGAAGGACACTGTGCAGGCGCAGCAATAAGAAAGCATTCCCTGCTTAGAATTATCTTCCACAAGCATAGCCTGGTCTACATAACAAAATCCAGGACAGCTGGAGCTAAAAAAAAAAAAAAAAAAAAAAATTAATAATAAAATAAAATAAATAAATATAAATAAAGTAAATAAGAGAGCTGGAGGCAGATGGCATCAGTAAGAATAATCTAGTTAAAAAGTCAACTTAGCTGTTAACGCATTCTAATTATATAGACCTCTTTTCATGTCTAAAAAACCGGATTTATTATTTATTGATTGCGCACGCTATTCTTATGTATTCTCATTTATATAGCTTAATTCTATTTTTGGTCTTTATACGATTGACGGAGGTCTTCCGGCAGACGGCATTGGGCAGCCCCAGGGCCATCTTTTCCGTGATGGTTCAAGGCCAGGCCTGAGTCAGGTACTACATCTGTGTTAGTTCGCATGGAACAGCTGGGCTACAGGGAGACCCTGTCTCGAAAAAGACCAAAAAAAAAAAAAAAAAAAAAAAAAAAGCACTTGCTATTCTTGCAAAGGAGCAGGTTTCAGTTCTCAGCACCCACATGGCAGCTAACCACTGTCTATTAATTCTAGTTCCTGGGGATCTGATACTCTCTTCTGGCCTGTGTGAGCATTGCATGCACATGGTGCACTTATCTGCATGCAGGCAAAACATTCATACACATAAAGAAAAATTTAAAGTATTTAAAAACTAATACAGGCTGGAGAGATGGCCTAGTGGTTAAGAGTGTCGATTGCTCTTGCAGAGGACCCAGGTTCAATTCCCAGTCCCACATGGTGGCTAAAAACCATCTTTAGCTCCAGTTCCAGGGGAATCCAACACTGCCTTCTGACCTCTGCAGCATTGCACGACACGGGTACATGCAGACAGTACATTCATACACACACGCACATAATAAAAAGCTGGGTATGGCACAAGCCTTTCTTTCAGCACTTAGGAAGCAGAGGTAGGAGGATTTCTGAGATCAGGGAGTTGTAGATAACAAGTCATAATTCAAGGCCAGCTGGGGCTATAGCAAGGGAGACCTTGTCTCATAAAACCAAAATCAAAAAGATGTTTGATATGATTAATCATTCAGGAAATAGAAGTCTACATCACCGAGAACTAGTATGTCACTCTGACTAGGCTAGCTGGAGCAAAGAGAGATAAGAGCAGGTAGTAGCCCAGTGACAAGTGAGACCCCATCCACGGCTGGGAGGAGATAAAATGGTGTGTGTCTTACCATGGAAAAGCACCTGGCAGTTCGTCACAAAGTTAAATAGTGAGTTACCAGAGGGCCCAGGAATTCCTTTCTTAGGTAGACAGCCAGGAGAAACAAAACCATGAGCCCACACAGAAACTAGTGTGGAATGTTCACAGAAGTGCTATTCCTAACAGCCAAAAGGTGGACACAAGCAGCACGTCTACCAATGGATGAATGGAGAAAGACACCGAGGCATATCTTACAGAAGAACAAAACTACATCCCTAACTCTCATCCTACACAAAAATCAACTCAAAAGAGATCAAAGACAGCTTTCGATAGCTTGGTGGGGGCACAGGCTTGTAGTTCCAGCACCTGGAAGGTAGAAGCAGGAGGATCAGAAGTTCAGCACCATCCTGGGCTACACAGTATCACAAACCAAGCAAGCAAGCAAGCAACCAACCATAATTCTGGGTGTTGGGCACGCATCTTTAATCCCAAAACTCGGGAGGCAGAGGTAGGAGGATCTCGGTGAGACTGAGATTAGCCTGGTCTACTTAGTGAATTCCGGGCCAGCTAGCGGAGACCCTGTCTCAGAAAGACCGAAAATTTTAAATACCCCCAAACCAAATAATCCAATCAACAAATGGACAAATGAAATGAACAAATAATTCTCAAAAGACAAACTATAAATGATCAGTAAATGTATGACAAAATGTTGAACCTACTGGGCTAATGAGATGGCTCAGCAGATAAAGTGCTTGCTGTGTAAGCCTGACTTGAGTTCAATCCTCAGAACACATGTAAAGGTGGAACTGACTCCACAAAGTTGTCCTCTGACCTCCATGTGCATCCTGTGTATGGCACATGCCTCCCCATCACATGCAAAAAGAAAAAAAGAAAAAAAATGTTGAGAGCTGGAGGGATCGCTCAGCAGTTAAGAGCACGGGCCGCTCTTATAGAGGACCTAGGTTTGATTCCCAGCACCCACTTGGCAGATAACAACCATCCATAACACCAGTTCCAGGGAATTCAACACCCTCTTCTGACCTCCTTGGGCTTTGCATGACATTGGTGCACTTGCATACATGTAGGCAATACACTCACACCTAAAACGAAAATAATAAATATGAAAAAAAGAAAAATGTTGAATATCCTTAGCCATCAGGGAAATGCAAATCAAAATTATACTGAGATTTCATCTCACCCTAGTCAGAATAGCTATCATTAAGAAAACAAATGGGGTACTGGGCATGGTGGCGCACGCCTTTAATCCTAGTACTTGGGAAGCAGAGGCAGGCGGATCTTTGTGAGTTCAAGGCCAGCCTGGTCTACAGAGTGAGTTCCAGGACAGCTGGGGCTACAGGGAGACCCTGTCTCCAAAAGACAAAAAAAAAAAAAAAGAAAACAAATGGGGGGCTGGAGAGATGGCTCAATGGTTAACAGTGCCAACTGTTCTTGCAGAGGACCTGGGTTCAATTCCCAGCACCCACATGGCGGCTAAGAACTGCCTTTGAGCCGGGCATGGTGGCACACACCTATAATCCTAGCACCTGGAAGACAAAGACAGGCAGATCTCTGTTAGTTCAAGGCCAGCCTGGTCTACATAGTGAGTTCCGGGCAAGCTGAGGCTATAGGCAGACCCTGTCTCAAAAACAAAAACAACAAAAACAAAAACAAAAAAAAATGGCTGGGCATGGTGGCGCATGCCTTTAATCCTAGCAGTCAGGAGACAGAGGTAGGTGGATCTCTGTGAGTTCAAGGCCCTTCTGGTCTACACATCATGCTCCAGGCCAGCTGGGACTAAAGGGAGACTCTGTCTCAAAAAAATACCAAAAAAGTACCCCCCCAAAGAAAACAAATGACAAGTAGGGTGTGGTGGCAGATGCCTTTAATCCTAGCACTTGGGAGGCAGAGGCAAGTGGATTTCAGTGAGTTCCAGCCCAACCAGGGTTATATAGTGAGACCCTGTCTCAATACCGCAACCCTTTCACCAAAGAGACAAAAAAATATAAATAACAACAAATGCTGGAAAGATGCAGGGAAAGGTGAACCTTATACACCGCTGGTGGGAGTGTAAACTGGTGTAGCTGCTATGTCAATCAGTGTGGAGGTTTTGCCAAAAACCTAAAAATAGAATTCCCATATTGGTACCGCTCCTGGGCATATACCCAAAGGACTCTAAGTCTTACCAGAGAGATACATACATATCCATGTTGATTACTATACTATTCACAATACTATGAAATGGAATAAGCCTAGTTGTTAATTAAAAGATAAACAGGAAATGAAAATGTGATATATATATATATATATATATATATATAAAATGGAATTTTATTCAGCCGTAAAGAAGAGAACTATGCCATTTGCTAGACAACATATGCAACTGGAGCTCATCATGTTAAGCAAAATACAATGGAGTCAGAAAGACAAATATCTGATTTTCTCTATTTGTGGATCCTAGAAAAAATATATTCATATATAAAGAAGAAGGGAGACTACTTGGGAAAAAGAAGACTAGTAGGGGAGAGAACAAGTGAATGAAATAGGAGGTACTGAATCTGGTACATTATATACTTGAATAAACATGTCCTTGTGAAGCCAGGCCTGGTGGTGTACATCTTTAATCCTAGCAGAGGGGGGTGGATCTCTGTGAGTTCAAAGCCAGCTTGGTCTACATAGCAAGTTCCAGGCCAGCTGGGAGTACAGGGAGACCCTGTTTCAAAAAGACAAAAAAAATGCCTTCATGAACCATCTCTTTTAGGTGTACAATGAAAGTATACTTACAAAAAGCAATTGTAGGGCTAAAGAGATAGCCTAGCGGTTAAGAGCACCGACTGATCTTGCAGAGGACCCAGGTTCGATCCCCAGCACCCACATGGCGGCTGAGAACTGTCTGTAACTCCAATTCCAGTAGAACTCCAGTTCCAGGGGAATGTGACACCCTCTTCTAACCTCCGCGGCATTGCATGACACGGGTGCACAAACCTACATGCAGACAGTACATTCATACACATACAAAAATAAATAAAATAAAAAAAAGACCAAAAAAAAAGCAATTGTAGGCCAGACATGGTGGCACATGCCTGTCTCAAAAAAAAAAACAAAACAAAACAAAAAGAAATTGTGATGTATGCCTGCAATGGCATGATTAGTCATCCACAAGAAGGAATGAAGGAATGATTCATCTTCCAACACAGATGAACCTTGAAACAATCATGCTCAGTGAAAGAAGCCAGACAGCAAAGGTCACATTTATATGATTCCACTTCCATGCAATGTCTAGTATAAGCAAATCCATAGAGATAGAAGGCAGATTAGAGGGTACCAGGGGTTGGGTGAGGGAGAACCAGGAGTGGTTGATAACGGGTCTGGACTTTCTTTGGGGGGTAATCAAAACCTTCTGGACTTAGATAGTAATGCCAGTTACACAATACTGAATTCCTTATAAACCACTGGATTGTATCCTTAAAAAGGCTGAATTGTATGGTCTGTTAGTCACATCTCAATAACATTAAGAAAATGAGCCACCAGGCATCTGGCTTTGTTTCTTGGCACAAGCACTCCCTGTTATCTAGAATGTCCCTACCTACCTCCTGTTGGGTTGTCAGTCCCTTTTACTGCACATCTGCATTTCTTCACCCATCACCCCGAGCCTTGCCTGTGACGTGTGACTTTCCCCTCCTGACCCTGCTGTCATGCACATGCTCTCTCACATCCTCCTCTGCATCACACTTTGTAATCTCTGTGTCAATGGCCATCTCTGTTTTCTTTTGACAACTGTTCCTCTAAAGCTGCTTTTCTGTCACAGTTTAGACCCCATGGTCATGCCTTTCAAGTCTCCTTCATTGATACTTGAACTCTTTTGTCCTTATGAGCCCACGGAAGAGGAATATTTTTTAAAGTTTTATCATTATTGCTATTATCATTACAGTGTATGTGTAATGTGTGTGGGCATGTATGTGTCACTGTGTGTGTGTGTGTGTGTGTGTGTGTGTGTGTGTGTGTATAGGTCAGAGGATAACTCTGTGAAGTCAGTGCTTTTCTTCCACCTTTACGCGGATTCCAGGGATCAAATTCAGATCACCAGACTAGCAGGACAAGCACCTTTACCTGCTGAGCCATCTTGCCAGCCTAAGAACAAGGTTTTTATTTATTTATTTATTTATTTATTTATTTATTTATTTATCTATTTATTTATTTATTTTTGGTCTTTTTGAGACAGGGTCTCCCTGTAGCCCCAGCTGTCCTGGAACTCGCTCTGTAGACCAGACTTTATTTATTTTTTTTAATTTTTGTATGTGTATGAATGTACTGTCTCCATGTAGGTTTGTGTACCTGTATCGTGTAATGCCGAGGAGGTCAGAAGAGGGTGTCGGATTCCCCTGGAACTGGAGTTAAAGATGGTTCTTAGCTGCCATGTGGGTGCTGGGGATCGAACCCGGGTCCTCTGCAAGAGCAGTCGGTGGTCTTAACCGCTAGGCCATCTTCCCAGCCCCAGAACAAGGTTTTCTCTCCAGACCCAGAACAAGGTTTTTATACATGAAACCCGGAAATGGTGGTGCAGAACAGGGATGAGACCACCTCTAAGAGCTATTGGGTGCAGGTGGGCGAACATTGAGCAAACACTGGGAAGTCATGAAGGGGCCAGGGGCTCCAGGGCTGAAGCAATGGGAAAGAGCTGTATCCAGAGGAAATGTACGTCTTGAGTCGGTATTGACTATTTTGAGTGGGTGGGGCAGGAAGGAAAAGGTGTAGAGAGTCAGTTAGCTCAGAGTAGTATAAGCTGCAAATAGGACAGGATAGACAGGTGCCTTTGGACCAGTCAACTGGAGAAATGTGGTGAGCAAAGTTTAAGGGTCCCTCTCCCCAATGCGTCCTCAAGGACACAGCTCCACCAGGCAGCAGGGACATCAGCTCTCCTCCAGCAAATCCTGACAGCTTTTTTCTTTGTCAGTGGGACAATAGAAAGTGGTGTGAAGGTCTTTGTGGCCAGAATATTCTGGTAGTAGCTAACACCTACCTAGAGGCAGAACCCCTGGGAGCCTTGACAAGGCTTTCCAGCAGCAGCACGGACCATTGGCAGCCCCAGCCCTGAAGCTACCATTGCAGACCATCAAAACATAGTAGATGTAGTTGGGCTTGGTGTCCTATACCTGTAATCCCAGTACTTGGGAGGCGGAGGCAGGCAGAAAGATTAATATCAAGGCCAGCTTGGTCTATATAGTGAGTTCCAGGCCGCAGGGGCTACAGGGAGATGCTATTTCAAAACAAAACAACACAATACAAAACAAAACAAAACAAATGACAAAAAACAAAGCTGATCTAAATCATGCCCAGTGGCTAAGCGCCTGCTTCCTCCTAGGCTGTCATTGAAGTACATAGAACACTACTTGGTACATCTAAACCCTCATCCACCTCACCATGGAAGGAGAGAGTAAAGGGAGAGGGAAAGATAGGGAGAAGAAGAGGGAGAGAGGGAGAGGGAGAGAGAGCACAAAGAGGCACACACAGAGAGGCAGTACTCAGGAGAGCAGTACAGTGGGGAAGGGCTGGGAACAGGTGTGATGGTGAAGGTAGGGCTGGTCTAGGGACAGTCAAGGAGCAAAGCAAAGCTAGGACAAAGGGAAGAACAGATTCAGGGGCAGCCAGGAAAGCACATTCTTTTTTTATTAATTTTATTTATTTCCGTATGTGTATGAATGTACTGTCTGCATGTAGGTTTGTGCACCCGTGTAGTGCAATGCCGCGGAGGTCAGAAGAGGGTGTCGGATTCCCCTGGAACTGGAGTTCTCCTGAAATTGGAGTTACAGACAGTGCTCAGCCGCCATGTGGGTGCTGGGGATCGAACTCGGGTCCTCTGCAAGAGTGCTCGGCGCTCTTAACCGCTAGGCCATCTCTCCAGCCCAGGAAAACACATTCTAAGTAGAGCATGCAACAGGTGCAATAACAGGCATACCTGGTATTCAGGGGAAAGTAGGCCACCGTGAGACAAGCAAAGGGAATGGGAGCTTCGTTTATATATCTTTTGTTTGTTTATTTGTTTGTTTGTTTGTTTTTGAGGTAAGGTCTCCCTGTAGCCCCAGCTGTCCTGGAACTTGTTATGTAGAACAGGCTGGCTTTGAACTCACAAAGATCTGCCTGGCTCTGCTTCCCAAGTGCTAGGATTAAAGGTGTGTGCCATCATGCTGGGCTTAAAAGACAGTTCTTAGCCATCATGTGGTGCTGGGAATTGAACCCGGGTCCTCTGTAAAAGCAGTTGGTACTCTTAACCACTGAGCCATCTCTCCAGCTCCTGTCTGTGCATCTTTTAAAGGCGGGCTGAGAGCAGTGCACTTTTCTTTGCTCATGCCTTGGCTACGTTTTCCATAAGCCTGATACAAAAGACACTTCGAGAAGTTCTAGGTTTTCAGAGAAGGGAAGAGCTTTGGGCACTGCTGTGATCTGCCTATACCAGCCATGAAGAGAAAGCTTGGAGATCCTCCTCGGAGTCAGAGTCAGTTTCCTCAGCTTTGTTCCATGTGCTGGGAGCCATGTGTGTGGACTTGCTCAGGTACCCATGACACCCTTAATGTGTAGACTCCGAGAATTAGAGTTTTCCTCCTGGGGTGACTCAGAGACATAGACAGCAGAGGGGGAAGGTTCCAAGAAGACGCAAGCAGGAAGACAATTTAGAGAGCCTTCTGTTTCTGAAACAAGTTGGGCCAGATAGATATATAACAACTGAAAACTCTCCACCACTGAACTGGATGAACATAACTCCTTTTTTTTTTGGGTCTTTTCGAGACAGGGTCTCCCTGTAGCCCCAGCTGTCCTGGAACTCACTCTGTAGACCAGGCTGGCCTTGAACTCACAAAGATGTGCCTGCCTTTGCCTCCCAAGTGCTAGGATTAAAGGCTTGCGCCACCACGCCCGGCTGAACATAACTCCTTTTACAACAGAGTTATGCTTGAAGAAAAACAGAGGAAATTCCCAGGAGCAAAAGCAGAAGCCAGTAGCCAAGTGATTCTTTGCAATTCCCAGAGAGAAGCAGGGAAGAAACAGGAAACTTTGCTTGGGTTGAGCTTCACTGACTAAAAGGTCTCCAGGAAGAATGTTGAATGATGTGTCTGGAGTTCAAGTGAATTCTGCCTTCAAGTTTAGGAACCCTTCCCTTCCAAGATGAAACATGAACTTGAACAGGGCCTCTAAATGGTTATTTATCTGTACAGGGCACAAAGCAGATATGCATTGAGTAATTCCCCCATCCCAAGGGCCACAGTGATCCCTGCAAGGAAGTGATCTACCACGAGTACGGAGCAGCAGACAGAAGGCAAAAGTAGACCCTCAACAAGTTCAGAAAACCAAATAAAATTTTTGGATGGAGACTGGAATAGAAAAAAAAGATCGGATAGCATGAAAGAAGCTATTGGAAGGATGAGCAAACAAGACATTTCTAACACCCTATCACAAAGCAAACAGTCCACCCACCCGCCCCAAGGGCCACGAGTATAGTTCAGATGGAGACTGCATGTCTGCCATGTGTAAGGGTTTGGCTTTGATCCTCAGCATAACAAAAATTGGTTTGTAATTTCTTTTTCTTTTTTTTTTGTCTTTTTTTTTGAGATAACTTCTAGCCAAGCTTGGTGGTGCACACCTTTAAAATCTCAGTACTTACGATGCAGAGGCAGGTGAATCTCTGAGATCCAGACCAGCTTGGAATTGAGTTCCAGGCTGGGTTGACAGGGAGACCCTGTATCAAAACAAAACAAAACAAAACAACAAAACAAAACAAGATAAATTCTGGCCATCAACATGGCTCAGTGGATAAAGGCAGTTGTCACCAGCCTGAGGACCTGAGTTCCAGCCCCAGGATCCATATTGTAGGAAAGAACCAACTCTCATAGTTCTTTCTCTTTCTCTCCCTCCCTCCCTCCCTCCCTCTCTCCCTCCCTTTCTCTTTCTTAAGACACGGTCTTCCTGTAGCCCCAGTTGGTCTGGAACTCACTCTGTAGACCAGGCTGGTCTTGAACTCACAGAGAACTGCCTGCATCTCCCTCCCGAGTGCTAAGATTAAAGGTGTGTGCCACATGCCCAGCCTAAATATATATTTTTTATTATTTTTATGTGTATGAGTGTACTGCCTGCATGTATGTGAGTGTATCTGTACCGTGCAACGCTGCAGAGGTTAGAAGAGGGTGTCAGATTCGTCTGGAACTGGAGTTAAGGAGGTTCTTTTTTTTAAAAATTTTTTTTAAATTTTATTTATTTTTGTATGTATATGAATGTACTGTCTGCATGCAAGATTGTGCACCCGTGTCGTGCAATGCTGCAGAGGTCAGAAGAGGGTCTCGGATTCCCCTGGAACTGGAGTTCTCCTGGAATTGGAGTTTCAGACGGTTTTCGGCCGCCATGTGGGTGCTGGGAATCGAACCTGGGTCCTCTGTAAGAACAGTCGGCGCTCTTAACCGCTAGGCCATCTCTCCAGCCCTAAATTTTTTTTTTTATTTATTCTTGTATGTGTATGAATGTACTGTCTGCATGTAGGTTTGTGCACCCGTGTCGTGCAATGCCGCGGATATCAGAAGAGGGTGTCGGATTCCCCTGGAACTGGAGTTAAAGACGGTTCTCAGCCATCATGTGGGTACTGGGGATCGAACCCGGGTCCTATGCAAGAGCAGTCGGTGCTCTTAACCACTAGGCCATCTCTCCAGCCCCCAAGGACGGTTCTTAGCTGCCATGTGGGTGTGGGAATTGAACCCAGGTTTTCTGCAAGAGCAGCCAGTGCTCTTAACCACTGAGCCATCTCTTCAGCCCCCTTCTCTTTCTCTCATAGACACACACACACACACACACACACACACACACACACACACACAAAACCAACTGTGTATGGTGGTATACGCCTTTAACCCTTGCACTTGGAAGTCAAAGGCGGGTGGATCTCTGTGAGCTCAAGGCTAGTCTACTCTAAATAGTAGTAGGCCAGACAGGACAATGTAGTGAGATGCTATCTTTTTTTTTTAATTTTTTATTTATTTCTGTATGTGTATGAATGTACTGTCTGCATGCAAGTTTGTGCACGCATGTCGTGCAATGCTGTGGAGGTCAGAAGAGGGTGTCGGATTCCCCTGGAACTGGAGTTCTCCTGGAATTGGAGTTTCAGATGGTTCTCGGCCGCCATGTGGGTGCTGGGGATCGAACCCAGGTCCTCTGCAAGAGCAGTTGGCGCTCTTAACCGCTAGGCCATCTCTCCAGCCCCGTGAGATGTTATCTTAAAAAAAATTTTTTTTGGGGGGCTCTGGGGATAGCGCAGCCGTTAAAGGCTGAGGCTAAGAACCGCAAAAAAAAAGAAATTTTTTTTTTTGATCTGACCATGTGGAAAAAAAAATTTTTTTTAAAGGAAAGTTCTAGGGTCTAGAGAGGTGGGTCTGTAGGTTAACAGTACTTGCTGTTCTTGCAGAGGACAAGAGTTCAATTACCAACACCTACATGGTAACTCACAATGACTTGTAACTACCTGTAGAGGATCTGATGCCTTCTTTCTGGCCTCCAGGACAACTGTAGTCACATGGCACACATATGCAGACATACACACATGCATATGAATAAAAAAATAAAAATAGTGTTTTAAAAAAGAAAAGCTTTGCTGGGTGTGGTGGCACATGCCTCTAATCTCAGCACTTGGGAGAGGCAGATGGATCTTTGTGAGTTCAAGACTTGCAAGTTCCAAGCCAGGTGGGACTACAGGGAGACCCTGTCTCAAAAACAGATAAACAAAAAAGCTCTATTTTCAATTTCTATTTGAAGTAGAATCAAATATAAAAATAATCACTGAAATGTCTAAAAAATTCAAGTCAGACATGGCTGGAGAAAAAATAAGTGAACTGGAGAATTTAGTGAGCAAGAAGATTGAAAAATCTGAATATCTGAAGGACACAGAGCAAGTCTGAAGCAGGACAAGCAGGAATCTGTACCTAAACAGACTGCAGTGAAGCTAGAGAATGCCAAAGACAAAATGATAAACATAGCCAGAGAAAAAAGGCATGTTACCAATAATTAAACTGATAGTATATATTTTTTTATTTATTTTTGTATGTGTATGAATGTATTGTCTGCATGTAGGTTTGTGCACCCGTGTCGTGCAATGCCGCGGAGGCCAGAAGAGGGTCTCGGATTCTCCTGGAACTGGAGTTCTCCTGGAATTGGAGTTACAGACGGTTCTCAGCCGCCATGTGGGTGCTGGGGATCGAACCCGGGTCCTCTGCGAGAGCAGTTGGTGCTCTTAACTGCTAGGCTATCTCTCCAGCCCCGATAGTATATTTTTAACAGCTCTGGAAGATATGAGAAAATAATGAACTATTATCAAATGACTGGGAGGAGTGAACTGTCTCCTAAATTCCTATGTCCAACCTAACTTTAGGTCAAGAATAAGAGTGAAATAAAGACATTTTCAGACAACAAAATAACTGAAAGTGTCCCATGATAAAACTTTTGCTGAAAGGCCAGGCATAGTGGTGCTTACTTGTAATCCTAGCACCGGGGAGGCCAAGCATGAGGATGTCAAGTTCAAGGCTAGCCTGGGCTACACAGAGAGATCCTGTTTCAAATCAAACCAAATCATAACAAAAAAGAATAAACTTTTAGGGGCTGAAGAGATAGCTTAGTGGTTAAGAGCACCGACTGCTCTTGCAGGGGACCCGGCTTCGATCCCCAGCACCCACATGGTGGCTGAGAACCGTCTGTAACTCCAGTTCCAGGGGAATCCGAGACCCTCTTCTGACCTCCGCGGCATTGCACGACACAGGTGCACAAACCTACATGCAGACAGTACATTCATACACATACAAAAATAAATAAAATTTAAAAAAAGAATAAACTTTTATTATCTACCCTTACACTGGAGCAGGTCTAGGGAGGGTAGGGTGTCTAAATGTTGTGAAAGCACACTGTATAAAATTCTCGAGTCAATAAAAAAAGTATTAAAGAAGTGAACTTTTGAAAGATGTCTATCTGAAAGGAGGAACACAGAAAGAAGAATTGAAATGTAGGATGGGAATGCTGGCAGAGAAATCAATATACACACAGGTGAGTTTACACATGCACCCATCAGACAAACCAATAACAGAGAATGAAAGCATGTGATAGGTGTGGTGGCATACATCAGTAACCCTAGCACTTAGGAGATATGTACAAGGATCAAGAGTTCAAGGTCAGGGGCTTGAGAGATGGCTCAGCAGTTTACAGCACTGGCTGCTCTTGGACAGGACCTGGGTTTACTTCCCAGAATCCACATATTAGCTAGCAACCATCTGTAACTCCTGTTCCAGGGAATCTGATGCCCTCTTCTAGCCTCTACAGGCACTGTCCACACATAGTGCACTTTTGTGAAGGCAAAACATGCCTACACATAAAAATAAGTAATAAAAAAGAGTTCATGTTACCTCAGGGAAAAAAATGGGATCTTTTATCTCACACTGTTGTCCACCTTCCCGTCTACCTCACCTTATTTGGAAGAAAGAGTTTGGTGCATAAGATTGTAAGGGCCA
>VZQC01005517.1:1016332-1027349 GCA_009823505.1 Rhizomys pruinosus
TTCTTGTTTTAAACTAAAATTCTTGAAAATAGTAAAAATACATCTAACTGTAAAATCGTAACTTCTACTTATTTGCAGATTATATTCAAGAAATTAATGGTTAGAGTAAAACTAGCTTCCTTCTGAAAAGCAGGGAATGTGGTAGCCCTGTGGTGTCTAATCGTCTTCCGCCCTGTCTTTGACGCTTGCGGACATTACTTCCTTCGCTTTCTCTTCATTCCGTGTCTGAAGTGCCTCTGCCTTGCTCTAAGTCCGCAGTTTTCATGCGACTGCTTCCTCATCCAGGTACTCTTTCTTCACAATAGTATCTGTGCACGAAACACTGCTTCCTCCGCACTCAGGCTGCACCTGTGCTGTCAAACTTTCTGGCCCCAGTCCCTGGAAGTTCAGCTTGCCAGGCACCAGAGGAACTTGGAAAGCCATTGCTCGATCAAGTCTTGGGGTTTAAGGGACTGCAGGACCAGTGTTGTAGTTAAGGTGCCATTTCTGCCTGCCTGAGCACCAAAGCACCAGTTCAATCAGAAGCTTAAGGAGATCAGTCAAGAAGCAAGACATTCCTCCCCCCCACCCTCGCCACAACCGAAATAAAGCCAGCCCCGTTGTAAAGCTGGCTGTACATCTGTCACTCATGTTTAAAAAAGAAATGTCGGGGCTGAAGAGATAGCCTAGCGGTTAAGAGCACCGACTGCTCTTGCAGAGGACCCGGGTTCTATCCCCAGCACCCACATGGCGGCTAAGAACCGTCTGTAACTCCAATTCCAGGAGAACTCCAGTTCCAGGGGAATCCGAGACCCTCTTCTGACCTCCGCGGCATTGCACGACATGGGTGCACAAACCTACATGCAGACAGTACATTCATACACACACAGAAATAAAATTAAAAAAAAAAGAAAAAGAACTATTGTTTGGAGGAGCTCACCCAAGGCACTCTACCTCCAATTATAAGTGGGCTGAGGATTGAAACAAGTGGGCAAGGGTGCACACATGTGGAAAAGTGGCCCATGCTGTTCCTAAGTTGGGGTGCTACTCTTGGCTTCTTGGCACCAAGGACCATGGGCCACAGGGAGCAAGGCAGTGAGGAACTCTAAGGAGAGCCTGACCTCTGATAATGTCAATGCCAGAGGTCCTTAGTGTACCCAGTAGAAAGGGAAGATGGGATGGCTGAGCTCTGAGCCCTTTGAAGCCTAGCACCCAGCACTATAGGAAGACAAGGCCCTGGTCCCAGCTCCTAGAGCTCTGGCTCTCACCTGACTCTGAGTAGCCAGTGGCGGTGATGATGGGGACAGCCACCATGAGCAGGCCAGAGGCACTCCACACATACTTCATAAGGAACTGCTCCAGCATGACATACCACAGGCGTTCCAGGAGGATGAGGTTGATCTGTGAAGCCAGGTCCCGATAGGAGTGCTGTAGTAGTGCCAGCTCCACCTGCCAGGGCAATAGACACACAGAAGTCTTATGGCAACTCCTGTTGGAGGGGGACGAGGAGGAGGACAGACAGTGAGAGTCCCCAAGTGCTGCTCACACATCCTATACTGTTTTTTTTTTTTTTTTGGTCTTTTCGAAACAGGGTCTCCCTGTAGCTCTGGCTGTCCTGGAACTCACTCTGTAGACCAGGCTGGCCTTGAACTCACAGAGACCCACCTGCCTCTGCTTCCCAAGTGCTAGGATTAAAGGCGTGCACCACCACGCCCGGCTAACACATCCTATACTGTTTGATGACCATAATAAAACCAAGGGCTTGTGGGCTGCAACTGTGGCAGGGCCAAGTCTCAAACAGTGGTGATAGTAAGGGACTGCCTGATGTCATGGGCCAGCTCCCATCGCCTTTCAATTGCTGCTCTGCTTGGGACACTCACCACTCCCTTCCCTGTACCCTGCCTGGGCAGTTTCTGGATACAGGCCCCTGAGGGCAGTTGCCTTTCATCTTCCACTGACCCCATTTCTTTAGGCTCTCTCCCAGTACCTTTCTACCCTGAACTAAGCAAAGAGCCGTAGCGAAGGAAGGCCAAAGGAGAAGCTCTTGGCTTTGTAGCACTCCATCAGCAGTCTCAGCCTACTTAGTGCCCTTCTCCTTCTATCTTCCCAGCTCCTGTCTGTGAAAAACTTGAGCTGCACTTTCCCATCAAGATCAAGGGAGTATGTGCTCAAGCAGCTACAGTCAGACAGGTCTAAGAGTCCAGAGGTATTGGAAAGTGCTCCCGGCAGGGTGGCTATGGGGTCTTAGACTGCTCTGCCTCCCATACCTAGCCTGGCACTGGTTGTCGAGGGTTTTCACTTCTCTTTCCATTTTACTGTCACGTACTTCATTGCATGTATTTTCATGTCCATTGTGGGACACTGAAGACAGATAGTCAAAGTGACCTGTCTAAGCTCATAGTGCCTGGAGGTGAGCAAGTGGTACAGGAATGTGGACTGTACTGTCAGGGCTGTCAAAAGAGCCAGATTTTTTTTTTTTTGCTGTTTTTGAGGTACTGGAGATTGAACCTAGGGCCTTGTGCATCCTCTGTAAGCACTCTATCACTCTCTATCCCCAGCCCTAGAAAAATGAAACCTTTCATTTGTGGGGTTTTTTTTTTTTTTTTTGGTATTTTTGAGACAAGGTCTCCCTTTTGTCCCAGCTGGCCTGGAGCTCTGTAGACCAGGCTGGCTTTGAACTCACAGAGATCTGCCTGCCTCTGCCTCCCAAGTGCTAGGATCAAAGGTGTGCACCACCATGCCCAGCTTATTTGTGTTTTTAAAGATAGGGTCTCTTGGGCCTGGAGAGATGGCCTAGCCGGTTAAGAGCGCCGACCGCTCTTGTAAAGGACCCGAGTTCAATCCCCAGCACGCACATGGCGACTGAGAACCGTCTCTTGACTCCAGTTCCAGGGGAATCTGACCTCCGCGGCATTGCACGACACGGGTGCACAGACCTACATGCAGACAGTACATTCATACACATAAAAAGTAAATAAATAAAAAAGAAAAAAATCTTATTAAAGATAGGGTCTCATTGTGTAGTCCTGGCCAGCCTGGACTCTCTATCTACCTGGAATGTCATTCTATAGCTCAGGCAGATTCTTATAAATGATGCTGCTTTGCTTTGTGCTCTGAAGCACGTTGTATACAAGATATTCACATACATGTTTATTCATGTAAGCAGCCTTGTCTGAAATTCTAACAAAAATATAATACCTTGCTATTTTGCCTGCCTGCCAGACAGCCAGCCAGTTGCCATAAATTGTTGACCTGAGTCTAGGGCCCTGTCCATAGGAGCAGCAAGGGTAATCAAGCCACCAGTGGTGGCCCATTACCACACATAGCTTTCCAGCTGGGCCACAGACAGGCGGCAGTCCAAGGGTGTACAAAGGGGCCCTGGGTCCCTGCAAGCAAACTCCAAGAAAGTGCTATTTCCTGAAGCCAGCCTAAAGGGAGTCCTCAATACCAGTGCTCGCTCTTTGCTTGGGACTGCTCACACAGAGCCCAGCTTTCCTCAGCCCATTCTCTCATTCCTGAAGTGAGCACACCACCAACGAGCACCCTGGTAATCCAGGCTTGTGCCTCAAGCTGGCAGCAGTGCCAGCCAAGGCTGATGGCTTAGCCTCCAGTAATATGCCAAACATCTTACCCAAGGCCCTGGCTGCTTGCCAAAACCTGGCCAGGCCCGGTAACTGTCTCTGCAGACAGAATGAAGGGACAAATCTTTTCTGAAAGTCAGAGACAAGTCTGATTCTCCATAGCTAAGCAGCCAGAGACATGGTCCCCAGGGCACGAGGTCACAGAGCCAGGAAGCACGCAGGGCTTCTGGAGATGGGTGCTTTTGTGTTCCTCCCCAGCACCAAGCATAGGGGAACCGAAACCAGTTGCCAGAGCCGGCCTGAGGCAGCTGCAGCCCCAGGCACAAGGAAGGGGAGGGGCGCAGGCTGAATGAGGCTGCACTGGCCTAGAGTAACCTTTCCCAGAGTCAGCCAGCTCCTTGGCCCCAGCCCACCCCGCAGCCAGCCGGAGCTAAGCGGCTGGGTCCTAAGGCAGAAGGGCGGCTACACTGGTGGGAGGGAGCCCTGGGGGGTAGGGCAGAAAGCCTGTCCCACAGTGGCTGAGGCTGTGGCTAGGCATCCCTAGCGCCGGGACGAAGGCAGGCAGCTAAGTCAGCAACCAGCCAAGTCGGTAGGTCACCAGGCCCACAAGCCCTGGGTTCTGAGAGCCTTAAAGTGAGCTGTACCACCGCTGCAGCCGCTGAGCTGGGCTGCTAGTTAACCTCGGCTTGGGCTGAGTCATGCCCATAATGCGCGTCAGTCCAGCCGGCCAGCTCTGCCGGACGCCGGCCTTCAAAGGGCCCAGAGATGCAAGACAGGCCAGGCAGCCGGCTGTGCCCCGCCATCCGTGCTCCTGATGGCAAGGATGGTTTCCTCCGAGCTGGCTGCAAGAGGGCTCAACTGCAAGAGGGGAGTGAGCTTCGGCTCAAACAGCTGCAACGCAAAGCACCAAAGCCAGGCCAATTAATCGAGGATGCATAAGTGGCCTGGAGGGCGAGGGCAGCCAGTAATGGGAAGTCCTTGTCATCCCAGACTTAGCCAGGCCTGCCCCAAGCAGGCGCTGGGCTGCCCCTAACTGCTCACAGCTGGTTGCCTGGGTCTCCCACCCACCTCCACTCCTATATACCCCAGCCCCTCAACCTGCCCCACCTCGTGGCCCCCATAGAAGGCGATCTCCTCTGAGTTGGCCACCACTCGAGAGTGCATATAGCGCAGCTCCCCCTTCCGCCGGGCCTCCTCTGCCACCAGCTCCCCAAACTTGGGAGAGAAGGCTCGAAGCACGTTGGCTGTGAGGAACACCACGAGGCCAGCAATGGCTGAGGGCCAGGCTGTGCCAGCTCCGCGGGAGCGGGCAGCTCGAAGCAGGGTGTAGGAGGTCACCGCCACGTCCAGGAGTGGCTTGGTCAAGTTGGAGTAGAGGTGGGCTACAGAGGCAGCAAAGGCTACCACGTCCTCGGTCAGAGACTGGTCAGGGTTTCGGAGCCGCCCATCCATGTTGCTCACTCGATAGTAGGTCTGCTGTGAGAAGTAGAGGCTGTAGGCATGGGCCACCAGACGGCTGCGGAAGGACAGAGCCAGCTGGCCCTCCAGGTAGCGGATGGCACTGTTGATGAAGGTGGCAGGAAGGGCGATGAGGAGCCACTGCAGCAGCTGCCAGCTAAAGGCCCGAGGGTCTTTGCGCACAATGCAGCGGGCCAACCTGCCGTCTAGGCGGGCCACATACACAGATAGGAAAGTTCTGCTTACCAGGGCAGCGGAGTGAAGCGCCAGCAGCCCGGTCTCTCGGCACAGGACTCGGGGGAACAGCAGCCTCAGGAGCACCAGGAGTCGCTGCAGGAACACCCGGTTCATGCCAGCCTTAGTTGCCGCGGCCCCCGAGGGCTCTTGAGTGGGCTCCCCAGCTGGCATCTGAGGTCCCCTGGTAGGAGCCAGGCATTGCCTCACAAGAGGGTAGACTTTGTGGATTCCATAGGCTGCGAGGGCCAGGACCACGGCTGTGCGCTTCAGCGTGGTCACCCGCGAGGACCGTGGCGTGGACAGCACCGGCATGTCACCTGGACTGGCAGGCAGGCTGGGGGCTGGGACTGGTGCCTGAGGCTGCAGTCAGGCCGATGCTGCAAGGGCTGGTGCTGTGACCCAGGGCTCGTTGTCTAGGCTACTGGAAACCGTGCAGTGGTCCCTGAGACTGTTGCTTTAGGCCCCCGGGATGGTGCTGGGGCCCTTGGCTCTGTGGGTTCAGGATCCTCCAGGGTCGTGGCCTCTTCAGGCAGCCCAGGTGGAGGAACCTGGCTTCCCTCTTCTGATCTGATAATCTCCTAGCCCCTGAGGTCAGAACCTCGAGAGGTCTCAGGCACAGAGGGCCTCCCAACCAGCCACCTCCTTTTGCAGCTCCACCTCCACCCCCTGGTGACGCCCCTCCCCAGGGCGCAAGGCGCGTCCGTCCGCTCTGCTTCGGGGCTCAAGCGTCAGTGACTTCGCCACTGGCCCAGAATCCCCACCCACCCAACCCTCCCTTGGGGCGAGTGGAAGGAGCGGGAGGGGGTGGAGGGGCAGGAGGCGGAGTCCGGGCAAGAGGTGCCCCACCCCGTTCTCGGCCCACAGCCCGGCCACGCCCCCTCCGACCATAGAGACGAGGGATGACCGAGCGGGCTAGAGAAGCGGCCTTCGCCTTCCCGCCAAGGCTCCGCCCCAGCCCACCCCCGCGTGTCCGAACTGCCTTAGGTGCTACCGCAGGCTGCGAGGCCTCACTTCCTCTCAAGACCTTGGCAGTAGGTACTTGGCCGGCGGGCGGGACGGGAAGCGGCTGTGGGCGGAGCCATTGGCATCTCCACGGGTTTGTGGGCAGGGCCGGACGCGTGCTTCCGGTTTCCGGCAGCGAGTAAGGGGCGGGGCCGCAGCTGTGGTGAGAGAGTTGGTCTGGGTTTGCGCGTTGACTTGAGTGGAGCTCGGTAAGTGGGGTCCGTTGGGCCGTTTGGCCTTCTGTCGAGGCTTCCCCCCCAACCTCCTCACGAGAGAAGAGGGCGAGAGACCTGAGGAGACTAGGGGTTTTGGGGAATGTTGGGACCCAGGGCCGACTTGGGAGTCCAGGGCAGGGCGGGTTAGAGGAACGTTGAGGTAGAGTCGGCTCCAGGGCAGCGAAGGCCGATCCTCGGAGCCGGCGGTCGCCCGTGCGGAATCCGTACCCGGACGAGCTGCCCAGGTGGGCTGGGCCCGGGCCCGGGCTACTTGAGGACCACCTGGTTCCCTGCAGGGGCTGGACCTGGATGGCGTCGTGACCCACCAGGACTGCTGGGAGAGCCCGTGGTTTCAGACGCGACTTGCTTGTTCTAGAACTTTCTCGGGGTGGGGGGGGGGCGGTTTGAGGTGCTCTGTGGAGACTTGCGTTTGCTTTTGGCCCCGACTCGGGCCCTCTAGGAGTCGCTCTTTCGGGCCTTTTTAAGGGAGCGTAAGTCGAGGCCTCACGCCCGGCGCTGCTGCGGGAGCAGTCTTGAAGCCATTTTAGACCCCGAAAAGAGCGTCCGAGGGAAAAGATGGGAGGCCTTATAGCTATAGCTCAGAAGCCTCGGGGGAGGAATGAGCCTTCTGGCTTCGCCAGGCAGGGGCGGGAGCGGAGGCAGCGGCCTAGGGCTTTGGGAAAGATGACACATTGCAGTCCTGGGAAGCAGGAGACTTTGAAAGACTTGCAGCCTCTGCAGCAGAGCATTCCCCTGGGAAGGGAGCATGATGGATGCTGGGAACGCCTCTTTATGTACTGAGCCTTATTTTGAAAAGCGCGTTCTTAGTTAAACAAGCCTAAAGAGGCTTGTTTTTTGTCTTTTGAGACAGGGTCTCCCTATAGCTCCAGCAGGCCTGGAACTCACTCTGTAGACCAGGCTGGCCTTGAACTCAACAGAGATCCACCTGCTTCTGCCTCCTGAGTGCTGGGATTAAAGGCATGCAACACGACGCCCGGCTTAAAGACGGCTCTTAGCCACCATGTGGGTGCTGGGAATCGAACCCGGGTCCTCTGCAAGAGCAGTTGGCGTTCTTAACCGCTGAGCAATCTTTCCAGCCCCAAGAGTCCCTTGAACTGCCTCGGGGAAAGGAGTCGTCCACAGAGGTGGCTCTGGACATGTTAACATACAAGTTGAAGGGCCGAATATGACCGTCCCAGTAAACGAAAGTTTGTTGGCCATTTAGCACCATTGACCAAGTACCCTTGTTTGGTTAAACCTTGTTTCAGCGAGGGCTTCCAAAGCTCTGAAGCAGAGTGCTGAGGTCTACTGTGAAGGATGGCAGCTCTCACCTCTTCAGGGTACCTGAACTAGTTGTTAGGGGTGGCCCAGCTCACATTGTTCCTTCTGTTCCCTCTGTACCCTGCCAGGAAACAAGCTCACATCTCTGTTGGAAACCTGCTAGCCACAGAATGAGTTTGCAGTGGACTGCAGTTGCCACCTTCCTCTATGCAGAGGTCTTTGCTGTGTTGCTTCTCTGCATTCCCTTCATTTCTCCCAAAAGGTACTTGCCAGTGGAGCAACCAGGGAGGGAGGGATCTGTCTGTCTCTCTGTCTCTGTCTGGAGGGATCTATCCACCCACCCACCTACCTATCTACCTAATCTATCTAATCAATATCTATCTATCATCTATCTATCATCTAATCTATCTGAGTTTTGTAGATTCTGTGTGCAGAGTTGGTGGACCCTGGAATGGGACTACATGGAAACAAGTAAAACCTGTCTGGGGGGAAGGTAGCAGGAGCATGTTTTTTCCAATACCAGTCCTGCACATTGTTTTGCTTTGTCACCCATTGTTGAGTTTCTATCTTGTGCAGCCTGCCTTCTGGTCTTCAGAATGCCCCCCTTCGAAATGGAAGAAGATCTAGCTGCGCTTTTGGGAACGGTGCCCTCCTGCCTACCCTTGGGCCTCAGGGCTGTGAGGGATAGCCAGCCAGTCTAGCTGAATCAGTGAGTTTCAGGTTCAGTGAGAGACCCTGTGTCCAAAAAAAAAAAAAAGTATAGGTGGGTGTGGGGGTACACCTTTAATCCAAGCACTCTGGAGGCAGAGGCAGGCAGATCTTGGAGTTCAAGGCCAGCCTGGTTTACATACTGAGTTCCAGGACAGCTGGAGCTACAGGGAGACCTTGTCTCAAAAAGACCAAAAATAAAATAAGGTGTAAAATGATTTGAGGAAGATACCCAATGCAGACCTCTGGTACCTACACTTGTATACATGTGTTACCCCTCTCCCACCCACATGAACACATAAAAGAATAAAAAAAGGGGGAGGGGAGAAGGAAAGGAGCAGTGACTAAGAATAAGAGTGCCATAAGACACCAACTAAGTGAAAAGTTAGGACCAGATCAGGTTCTGCTTCTAACAAGCCAACTGTTGTTAATGATTTTATTTTATTTTAGTTTATTTTTTGGTATTTTTGAGACAGGGTCTCCCTTTACTCCCAGCTGGCCTGGAGCTCACTGTGTAGACCAGGCTAACAGAGATCTGCCTGCCTCTGCCTCTGGAATGCTGGGATTAAAGGCTTGTACCACCATGCCTGACAGTTTGTTGATATTTAGCAGTACAGAACTCCTCAAGGCTCTTGTCCCTTAGAGCCCCATTCTGAATATTTTTGTATGGAAATGATGGGAAGCCTGGGTTCCTTTTTATGAGGTAGGGTCTAGAGAGACAAAGATTGTCAAGTGGAAAGAGAAAAGTAATAATCATGCATTTGTTCGGGCACTTCAAATACTTCAGATGGGAGTGTAATGAAAAGTAAGTTTTCCTCACAGAGGCTACCCATGTCTTAAGACTGATGTTTGAGCTATTTCTGCACAGGGACAAGCATCTTTTATTAAGCACTCTTGAACAGGTACTATAAATTAAGAGATTTTAAGTAGATGAGGAGACTTATTGTCAACAGGCCCTTTGACCCTGGAGAAGAGTGCCAAGCAGTCTTTGTATTGTGCTCAGAGTTTGGATCTCAGGGATATATGTGTGTCTGTTTTCTTCAGTGTCCATCTTTTCATCCCCTTTACAGATGGCAGAAGATTTTCAAGTCCCGATTGGTACAGCTGGTAGTATCTTACGGCAACACCTTCTTTGTGGTTCTCATTGTCATCCTTGTGCTGTTGGTCATTGGTGAGTGAGCTGGGTTGGGGATAGCTGCCTGACCAGATCCTGTGTCATGGCTTCTAAAGTCCTGTACCACATTGGATATT
The DNA here is from genome assembly GCA_009823505.1 of Rhizomys pruinosus. Taxonomy (NCBI): domain Eukaryota; kingdom Metazoa; phylum Chordata; class Mammalia; order Rodentia; family Spalacidae; genus Rhizomys; species Rhizomys pruinosus. The sequence goes on from VZQC01005517.1 coordinate 1,026,045, forward strand.
TGGGGGACAGCTTTGTCTTTTTAGAGAAACCAAACAAGTGCCCTCTGTGTCTTTCTCTTGACCAAGGGGCTCCATTTATTTGTCTGTGAAGGAGGTGCTGTTGACTGTTAGCAAGGCCTTCACTTAGAAGTGCCTATAGTAGGGGCTGGAGAGATGGCCTAGCAATTAAGAGCACATACCGCTCTTGCAGAGGACCCAGGTTCGATCCCCAGCACCCACATGGCGGCTGAGAACCGTCTGTAACTCCAATTCCAGGAGAACTCCAGTTCCGGGGACACCCTCTTCTGACCTCCGCAGCATTGCACGACACGGGTGCACAGACCTACATGCAGACAGTACATTCATACACATACAAAAATAAAGAAAAATTTTTTAAAAAGTGCCTATACCGCTCTTGCAGAGGACCCAGGTTCGATCCCCAGCACCCACATGGCGGCTGAGAACCGTCTGTAACTCCAATTCCAGGAGAACTCCAGTTCCGGGGACACCCTCTTCTGACCTCCGCAGCATTGCATGACATGGGTGCACAGACCTACATGCAGACAGTACATTCATACACATACAAAAATAAAGAAAAATTTTTTAAAAAGTGCCTATAGTAGTGGAGGTGCACTTACATTGACTGGCTTTTATATGCTCTTATAGCTGTCTATGTCTCTGAAGTGTCCCACTCATTTTAGAACTGTTGCTGAGAGAAGCTAACTGGCCCATGACCTTGTACAGTTTATCATTCAGATAGATAATAGTGTGGTCTCCCTTAAAGCCTAACATACCAGTTCTTTTTTATTGTTTTTTTTTCTCATCTTAACAGATTTTTTTTTTTTTTGCTGGGTGTGGTGGCACATACTTTTAATCCCAGAGGCAGAGGCAAATGAATCTCTGTGAGTTTGAGGCCAGCCTGGTCTACATAGTGAGTTCCAGGCCAGCTGGGGCTACAGGGAGACCCTGTCTCAAAAGAGACCCCCCCAAAAAAGATATTTTTAAAAAATTTGGAACCAGGGTCTCATCCTGCAGTCCAGGCTGGCATAGAATTCTTGATCCTCCTGAGTCAGGCACCCCAAGTGCTGGGATTATGGGTCTGTACCAGCATACCTGGTGAAACAGGGCTTCTTAGTATAAGACTGAGCAACCAAGTGGACAGTCTGGTTGGGAACAAGGGCCTTGCATTGTTTTATGGTGTGAACTAGAAACCTAGGTGTGCTGGATAGCTTTAGTGTCAACTTGACACACCTGGGTTGAGGGAGCCTCAATTGGGGAATTTGCTCCATTGGATTGGCCTGTGGCCACATCTGTGGTGTATTGTCT
>VZQC01005517.1:1029277-1159040 GCA_009823505.1 Rhizomys pruinosus
GAACAGCACTCCTCCATGGCCTGTGCTTCAGCTCCTGCCTCCAGGTTCCTGCCCTGAGTTCTTGCCTTGGGCTCCCTGAGAGAGAACTGTGACCCAGGAGATGTAAGCTGAATAAACCCTTTCCTCCCCAAGTTGGTGTCGGTCAGAGTGCTTTGTCACAGCAGTGGAAGACAAACTAGAACACTAGGTGTTTGCCAATATGTCTTAGAGACAGAGTGGAGACCTCTCTGCATGTGCATAGACTTGGAGGCCTTTCTAGGTCCTTCCAGCTGTGTAGTTTTGTAAACCCCAGCATTAATATCATACCCACAGGACTTTGAAAGATAAATTGACCAGTTGCCGGGGTCAGGTCTGTGGCCATGACAGGCAGTATTAAGATGGAAGGGGAACATCTATTTTACAGTGAGGTGGTAGTGAGACTGTATAGAGATTAGGAATGAATAAAGCTCTGTCTGGCTTTTAGGGTATTTTGCTATAGGGAATGATCAGTCAATTCCTGTCCTTGGAATGCTATAGAGCATTTGCTTGGCTCTTCTGGGACAGAAGTTTGGTTCAGAGTTGTGATGTCTGCTTAGGCATGGCACATACATTTCCTTGAGTCACCCACCAGCAGAAACACCTCAGGATAAGAGGTGTGGGTCAGGGATTGTGTACAGCCACACCCACTAGCTACAGCATTGGGCATCTCCCCCCCTTTGTTTTTTCTCATTTCTCCTTAATAATATTCAGGGCTTGATGGGATTTGTTCAGGCAGGACTGCCTCTGAACAGACCAGCTGTGGGTCACCAGTTCCCAGGCACACAGCCTTGAGTACCAGCTGCCCATATACCTCATTTTTATTTTGTGTGTTTTGCTATATGTATGTAAGCTCACCCGTGCTATGCAAAGCATGCAGAAGTCAGAAGAGGGCTTCGGATCCCCCTAGAACTGGAGTTATGGGTGATCGTTTGCCGTCACGTGAGTGCTGGGAACCAAATCGGGTCCTTTGCAAGAGCAGTCAATGTTTTTAACCAACCACTGAACCAACTCTCTAGTCCCCTACCTCATGATTCTTGAAATATGTTTGGCAAGACTCCAAGAGGCAGCTTTTCCCAATTTGGGTCTGAGCAATTTCTGGGCTAGGAGCTGAGAGTATGTGTATATTCCTGAGGGCTGATATTCTGAAGAGCTATGCTACAGAGTTTTTGAACTAAGTTTTTGTGTGATTGTCTTGAGTTTGGGGTAGAACCAAGAATTATGGCAGCCAGGAGCATGTCGAGGATTATTTCCTCAGTCTTACCCTGTCTCCAAACTAGAGCCCTAAAAAATCTTTAGTCTTTTTAAATGAAGTTTACTAGGCCTGAGACCTATGTGGAAGCCACTAGTTGACAAAAATTTCACAAGTTTTAGAGATAAGGGATCTGCTTGGGGTTTGTAGGAGGAGAACACATACTGCTTTGATGAATAGTGGGCTGTTTTCTACTTTAATGTTAAGAAGCATAATCTAGGGGTCTGGAATGGTGGTTCAGTGTGTAAAAGTACTTGCTTTGCAAGTGTGAGGACATGATTTCAAATCCCCAGAAACAATGTGTGGTGGTTTGAATGAGAGTGTCCCTGCATAGGCTTTAAGTATTCAGACATTTTGTCTCTAGTTAATGGCACTGTTCTTGGAGGTCTTAGAAGGTGTGGCCGAGCTGGAGGAAGTATTTCACTGGGGGCAGGCTTAGTGAGTTTAACAAGCCTTGCAGTCTCCAGTCTCTCTCTCTCTGCTTCCTGTGCTCATTATGAGATGTGACCCTCAGCTTGCTGCTCCAGCCCCGGCCACCATGCTTCCTGCCACAATGGACTCTGATTTCCTGGAACCATCAATCGTAAGCTCAAATAAACTCTTCCTTGTATAAGTTCCCTTGCTCATGGTTTTATCACAGCAACAGAAAAGTGACATATACAGTTAATTGGTACCGAGAGTGAGGTGTTGACTGTGAAGAACCTGACCATGTGGATGTTTGGAGAAATGTGGAAGACTTTGGAACTTTGGGCTAGAAAAGCTGTTGACTGACTACTGTAAGCAGAGCTTAATGGGCCATTCTAGTAGAAGCCTAGAAGAAAGCATTGCTGCAAAAAATGTAGTTCCAGATGAAAGTAAAGACTTAGGCAGCAACTGGGATCTTTTATCAAAGAGTCTGGCCACAGTTTGCCCACAGCCCAAATGCTTGCCTGATGCTAAGTTGAAAAGCAATGGACTAATGTCTTTGATGGAGGATATTTCAAGACAGCCTAATGTAGAAATGGTGGCATGGCTATTAATGGTGAATATTGTACAGATCTACAGTGAAGAAGAGCAGATGGGGCCAAAAGAAATGCAGAATGTACAGTTTGGATCTGAAAACCGCACTAGGAAGATTAAAGGTGGGGCCAAGGCATGTGAAGGAGAGGTTCCTTTTGATAAGGAGATTAAAGTGATTAAGGAGAGGCCAAGCTATTTACAAGTAAACAAACAGAAATAGCACCTCCAGGGCAAGACCACACCCAGCTAATCCTCCAACTTTTGAAAGGAAAATACTGATAGGGTTTTCTGCTGCAACAAGTCCAGGCCAGAGAAAAGTTGCAAATGTGGTTGAAATAGGCCAGGGTCCATCCCAAACTTGCAGCCAAACTCGGCAGTTTCATTCACATGGTGCTGGCTTTAGAGGCATGAGGTTTGCAAGAGTGAAGGGGTCATCAGTTCTTCACGGTTTCAGAGAGCCACAGAGGCCAGGCAGAGTGCAGCAGGGGCGTCCCTGAATAAAGAAGGCCCTGATAGGCCATTGTGTGAAGCTGTGAATGTGAAGTCTGGTTGGCAGTGGAGACCCCAAGAAGACATTCGAGATTGCAGACCTGTGAGATATTTGCCAAGGAGAGCTGCATACAGGGAGTGGTACCAGCCTAAGGAAGATATCCATGTTGCATGCAATCCTGGAAAAGCTGAGCCATCTAAGTCCTTGGAAGTAAAGTCCCAGAAGTCGAACATGGAGCTACTGGACTTGGTGTTTGCCCTGCTGGTTTTCGGTCTTGTTTTGGTCCAGTATTTCCTCACTATGCCTCTATTCCTCCCTTTTGGAATGGGAATGTGTATTCAGTTCCATTGTACGTTGGGAGTATGTAATTTGCCTTTTGATTTTACAGGAGCTTACAGTTAAGAGATTGGCCTGCGTCTCAGAAGAGATTTTGGACTATAGACTTTTGAATAGAATTGAGACTGGTAAAGACTATGGGGACTTTTAAGGTTGGACTAAATGCATTTTGCATTTTATATGGCCTATGGAGGCCAGGGAGTGGAATGTGGTGGTTTGAATGAGAGTGTCCCCCTATAGGCTTTAAGTATTCAGAGATTTATCTCTAGTTAGTGGCACTATTCTTGGAGGTCTTAGAAGGTGTGGCCGTGCTGGAGGAAGTATGTCACTGGGGGCAGGCTTAGTGAGTTTAACAAGCCTTGCAGTCTCTAGTCTCTCTCTGCTTCCTGTGCTCATTGTGAGATGTGACCCTCGGCTTGCTGCTCCAGCCCTGGCCACCATGCTTCCCACCACAATGGACTCTGATTCCCTGGAACTGTCAATCGTGAGCTCAAATAAACTCTTCCTTTTATAAATTCCCTTGCTCATGGCAGTTTTATCACAGCAACAGAAAAGTGACTAATACACAATGTAAAAGCTAGGTATGGAATATGAGTGTATTTCCAAAACTATGGGGAGGTGGGAGGTAGAGACAGAAGAATCCCTGGAAGTTCACAGACCCTTTATCAATAAAGTGGAAGGCAAGGACTGACACCCAAGATGGACCTCTGACCTCCTTAGGCACAGCAGGACACACGTGCACCTGTATTCATACACACATACATGTGCATAATCTGGAAAGGTCTATATGCCTTCTGCACATGGAAATATTGGTTAATAGCAAATACTGTGAAAGATAGTGGGTGTAATCAGCTAGAGCTATATTTTTTGGCCAGCCCTTCCTTATCAGGAGGGACATAGATTGTATTTTACTGGGCCAGTGGAGGTTAAACAGGGTCAGGATTCATTCACTTAATGTGGGCTGAGGCCTGATTAAGAGCTGGAGTCTGTTGCTGTCCTTGGGTTGATAGTTCTCTATGTCTCCCATTCCCAGTCTCCTCTTGGTTATTAGCCAAGGTGGTTCTTGGCATGATGGGATTCCTACATACAAGTAACAGTGTGAAAAAATATTACCTTATTTTCTAATTATGAAAATAATTCAGATTAAAAAAATTGTGCTGGGTGTGGTGGCATGTGCCCTTAATCCCAGCACTTGGAGGCAGAGACTTGGTGAGTTCTAGGCCTGCTGGGAGTACAGGAAGACCCTGTCTCAAAAAGACAAGAAAAAGCTGGGTGTGGTTGTGCATGCCTTTAATCCCAGCACTTGGGAGACAGAAGCAGGTGGATCTCTTGAGTTTGAGGCCAGCCTGGTTTACATAGTGAGTTCCAGGACTGCTGGGGCTATAGGGAGACCTTGTCTCAAGACAAAAAAGTCCAGAAAAAAAAATGTTTATGTGTATGAGTGTTTTGCCTACATGTATGTAAGTGTGTACTTGTGCATGCAATCCCCATGGAGGCTACAAGAGGCCATCAGATTTCCTCAAACTGGAGTTACAAATGGTTGTTAGCCACCATGTGGGTGCTGGGAACCAAACCAGGTTCCTCTGGAAGAGAAGCCAGTCATCTCCTTGAATCATCTCTATAGCCTCAATAATGCAGACTCTTAAAAATACAGACAGTAGGGCTGGAGAGTTGGCTCAGTGGTTAAGAGCTCTGATTGCTCATGAAGAGGACCCAGGTTCAATCCCCAGCACCCACATGGCGGCTGAGAACCATCTTTAACTCCAGTTCCAGGGGAATCCGACGCCCTCTTCTGACCTCCTCGGCATTGCACGACACGGGTGCACCAACCTACATGCAGACAGTACACTCATACATACAGACATTAAGGGGCTGGAGAGATGGCTCAGTGGTTAAGAACGCCAACTGCTCTTGCACAGTACCCATAAAAACTGTCTTTAACTCTGTGCCCAGAGATGTGCTAGGCTCTGGGCAATATAGAGGAGATGGTTTCTGCTCTGAGTTTGTATTCTACTATGGGAAAGATGGACAGATGTATATTATAAAGCAGATAATGTAGGGTGATGTGACTGACTTGATCTAGCTAGAGTGGCTCGGGGCTTGATGCGTGGTGGCACACTCCTTTAATCCCAGCACTCAGGAGGCAGAGGCAGGTGGATCTTGAAGCCAGCCTGGTCTACATAGTTCCAGGCCAGCTAGGGCTGCTGGGAGACCCTGTGTCAAAAAGACAAAAAAAAATTACAGGTGAAGGTCAGAGGTCAGGATCTTTTGATAAATCCTGCCACAAAGGGTGTGTGGAGAGTTAGTAGTAACTGGATCTGAAGGAAAAGAGGCTGGCTTATTTTGCTACCTGTTTTCCTTGCCTAAGTAACAGCTGAGTGCTCATCTCTCTGCTCTACCATAGATGCTCTACGTGAGATTCAGAAGTATGATGATGTAACAGAAAAGGTGAACCTTCAGAACAATCCTGGGGCCATGGAGCACTTCCACATGAAGCTTTTCCGTGCTCAGAGGAATCTCTACATCGCTGGTTTTTCCTTGCTGTTGTCCTTGTGAGTGTTGTCCCTGTGTCTGCGGAGGGAGCATGGGGCTAGCTAGGGAGATAGAGCTGTGAATTTGGCTTTCTCCTATGGCTTCCACTCCTCAGTCTGTGGACTGGACCCAGAAATCCTGCTTGTATTTGGTAAGCCACATAATTGCCCCCTGATCTTCAGAGAGTCAGAGGGGGTTGATCATATTCCAGAAGACCATATCTTACACATTTTCTGGTAGGGCAAATGTATTACCATCTGTGTTCTGTTTGTAGACTGAAGTAAAGGACCTTTTGAAGTCCAGTGTATACAGGACTGATTGGCGGCTTTTTGTTTATGGGTTACTGACTTGGATAGAGTGAGCAGAAGTGGCTTGAAGGGGTTGAGACTGACCCTGTCTTTTTTTCTTTTTTTTTTTTTTTTTGTCTTTTTGAGACAGGGTCTCCCTGTAGCCCCAGCTGTCCTGGAACTCACTCTGTAGACCAGGCTGGCCTTGAACTCACAAAGATCCGCCTGCCTCTGCCTCCCAAATGCTAGGATTAAAGCCATGTGCCACCACGCCTGGCTTGACCCTGTCTTTAGGGCCAAGTGTACATCATGATCCAGGATGTCCTGAGTATTTCTGGTGGTTTCTTCCAAGCAAGACTGAGAAGCCTCTATTACGGCCACAGAGTGGCTAATTGGACAAGACCAGTTGAACGTGCCTGTTTAATCTTGGCATGGTGGCGCATACCTTTGATCCCAGCACCCTATGGATAAAACAGGGCTCCAGTATCTATAAACAGGCACTTTCGGTTTTTTTCCCTCTGTAAGCCAGCTGTCCTGGAACTTGCTCTGTAGACCAGGTTGGCCTTGAACTCAGAGATCCACCTGCCTCTGCCTCTCCAGTGCTGGGATTGAAGACGTGCACCACCCCACTTGGCTTTACCCATGGGCTTTGATTCAGGGGCTCTGGCAGAAAAGTAGACACATGCTCAGACTTAAGGAGAGGTGAAGGTATTATATTATCGATAATAGGGTGGGAATATAGCTGAGTAGTAAAACATTTTTCTGGTATGTGCAAGACCCTGGGTTTGATTCCTTAGCATTACAAAAACAAAAATGTTGGTTGCTCTGTGCGTGGTTTAGGCCCAAGTGTCTTAAAGTAGTTAGTCTGTTCTGTGGTAACAAAATGCCCAAAACTGAGTAAGTTATAAACAACAGAAATGTATTTGTCACTATTGTAATGCCTGGGAAGCCTAAGGTCAAGGTGTTGATAGGTTCGTTGTCTGGTGAGGGGTGCTCTCTGCTTCTAAGATTGTACTTTGATATGCTGCATTCTCTGGAGGGGAGGAACATTGTCCTCACATGGTAACAGGGTATAAAAGCCCAAGCTAGTTTCCTGTGGGCCTTTTATAAGACACTAATCTTTTTAAGAGGACAGAGTCCTCAAGACTAAAATAATTTCCTAATAGGGTCCACCTATTAATATTACCACAAAGGTAATATTAAGGAGATTTAATTTAAGCACATGAATTTTTTGGGCCATTCTGACAGTGGCACTCATTTTAATATGTGGATTTTCATGCTAAGTTCACAGATGGTAATTCAAACCTGGCTTTGGGCCCAGAGACTCAAAATTCAGTGCCTAAGGGAGTTTTGCCTTTTAATCACCTGGTAGGTCCTGCTTCTCTAGGCATTAGGATGATACCTGTTCAGATTTTAGCTTTGGAAATAGTCGTTCTCGGATTTTCTGGATCCAAGTTGGAAAGGTGAAGTGCGAGCATAGCAAAAGTGTGTAATTTTTTTCCCCATTTTTTTATCTTAATATTCATATATATAGTATATATAATATAATATGATTATTATATATTATATATAGTCTTTTTGAGAGAGGGTCTCCCTTTAGTCTCAGCTGGCCTGGAGCTCACTATGTAGACCAGGCTGGCCTTGAACTCACAGACATCTGCCTGCGTCTGCCTCTGCCTCTGCCTCTGCCTCTGCCTCCTGAGTGCCGGGAATCTCATTAGTATTTTAGTGTGCTGAGTTACCACCACCCCTTCTCTCTCACTGGGGCTTACTGCTACTACCTATATCCTCAGCTTTCAGAGATTTTTTTTTTTAATTAAAATTTCTACCAGGCATGGTGGTTGCACACCTTTAATCCCATCACTGGGGAGGCAGAGACAGGCGGGGCTAAGGGAGACCCTGTCTGAAAAACGCCAAAAAAAAATTCTTTTTTGATTTACTTTATTCGTATGAATGTTTTACGTGCATGTAAGTGCATCACATGTATACAATGACTGCAGAGGCCAGAAGAGGGCATTGGATCCTGTGAAACTGGAGTTACAGATGATTCTCTAGCCCCAGCACTAAGACTGTTTCAAGGGTTTTTTTTTTTTTGTGTGTGTGTGTGGTACTGGGGATTTAACTCAGGACCTCATGCATGCTAGACAAGTGTTTGAGCTTATATCTCTTGTTTTATTCTAAAATTTAAAATGGGGTATCTCACTATGTTGCCCAGGTTGGCTTCAAATTTGCCATTTTCCTGCTTCAGCTTCCTGAGTAGCTAAGACTATTGGGTATATTTCAGCTTGCTTGGCCCAGGGTAGAGTGTTTGATCACAGGTGTATTCTTCAAGCTTGGCATCCTCAAATTTAGGAGGATCAGGAAATGAGACTGCTGGGAGGAGTTGACATATATCCTAGAGTTTTAAAATTTTAGAAAGTTTCCCCAAACTAGTGATCTCTGGTTTGTGGCTGAAATTGGGAAGGGTACTCAGGACTGAGTCTCAAAATCAAGATTCTAAGCGGGAGTGCATGGAAGCCAAGGAAGGAAAGGAAAGGGAAGGGACCTCAGAAAGGTAGAGGGAAACAGGTCTACCGGGATGCCAAGCTGCTCCCAATAATTGAATGATGCTTAAGCATTATGAAACTATGTTCAAAAACTGTTGAGATCAGCTGCTGATGGAATTGCTATTGATGCTTGAGGAACTTTAGAGTGAGAGAAATGTTAGATGTCTACATCATGCCAGTTTCCTAATTACAAGTGGAGGTGGGTAAGGAAATGACTAGAATGGGAAGATCCCAAGCACTTGGGAGGCAGAGAGGCAGGCGGATCTCTGAGTTCCAGGCCAGCTGGGACTAAAGGGAGATCCTGTCTCAAAAAAAAAGTGTCTGAGTTAATGGAGAAATTCTGGCATTCTTATCCCTTGTGAGTTCAAACATTGGATTGTCAATAGTGTTTGCCAGGTCAAATGTTCTTAAGGATTGAATGCTGAAGTGTTGGCAGGATGCTGGCCTAACCAGTATAATTGTGGTCTTAACTTAAATGAGTTGCTACTATACAGATCAGTGCTGCTCAGATAGAAGCCTTAGGAGACTCACTGCCCACCCTTGGGCTATTCTGTATTTTTCTCCGTGAAGATATGGCAAGCACATTTGGGAAGTAGTAGACAGCAGAAATAGCAAGTAGGTTAATCTTTCAGAATCTTCAGCTGTCTAGATGGGGTGACTGATTAGGCTAGCTGGAATATGAGACTTGAATTTTTAATGGGAAGACATTTATAAATGTGCATGTAGATCCATCAAGGGTAAGGAAGACTTGAGTTAAACAGAATCACAAAAACTAGGGGATTGGGATTTGTTGGCAGCTTAATTGAATTAGTAGCAGAAGTTGATGGCTTAGGATGGGGGCCATAGCTCAGTGGTAGAGTACCTGCTTAGTTCAGTCCTCAAAGTGTTTATTAGAAAAAGGCACACAAACCTAAAACCTAGTCTGAACTTTGTGGCACTTCAGTGCAGCTCTGGACAGGCAGTTGCTGTGGGTGATGTTAGGGGAGGGTGGGGAATAAATGTGAAGGAGCTGACTACCATTCTATAAACTTTATAAATCCCGAACACTTAGACTATATTTTTCTCCCTTAATTAGTTTTTGCTTACTATGACATTTTTACTTTATAAACATTTAAAGCATGTTGCCTCCCACCCCTGGCTGACCCTTACCCTTTAGGGCCAGTGTACATCGTGTCCAGGATGTCCGGAGTATTTCGGGTTTGGGGTGGTTTCTTCCAAGCAAGACTGAGAAGCCTCTATTACGGCCACAGAGTGGCTAATTGGACAAGACCAGTTGAACGTGCCTGTTTAAAAAAGGTGGCGTGTGGGCAGGGTGGCGCATGGGGGGACCTTCTGAAATCCCAGCACACCTATGGAAAAACAGGCCCCTCCAGGTAATCATATAAAAAGCACTGGCGGTATGTTTTTCCCCTGTAGCCAGCGGTCCCGGGAACTGCCCTGTAGACAGGTTGGCCCTTGGAACGCAGAGAGCACAACCTGCCGCTGCCTCTCCACGTGCTGGGATTAAAGAACGTGCACACACCAACCCCACTATGGCTTTACCCATGGGCTTTGATTCAGGGGCTCTGGCAGAAAAGTAGACACATGCTCAGACTTAAGGAGAGGTGAAGGTATTATATTATCGATAATAGGGTGGGAATATAGCTGAGTAGTAAAACATTTTTCTGGTATGTGGCAAGACCTGGGTTTTGATTCCCTTACAGTACAAAAAACAAAATGTTGGTTCTCGGTGAGCGTGGTTTAGGCCCAAGTGTCTTAAAGTAGTTAGTCTGTTCTGTGGTAACAAAATGCCCAAAACTGAGTAAGTTATAAACAACAGAAATGTATTTGTCACTATTGTAATGCCTGGGAAGCCTAAGGTCAAGGTGGTGGTTGAATAAGGTTCGTTGTGCCTTTTGAGGGGTCTCCTCGCTTCTAAAGATTGTACTTGATATGCTGCATTTCAATGGAGGGAGGAAATTGTCCTCACATGGATAGCAATGGTATAAAGCCCAAGCAATAGTTTCCATGTGGGGCCCGTTTATAAGACCGAATCTTTTTAAGAGGACAGAAGGTCCTACAAGACTAAAATAATTATCCTAATAGGGTCCACCTAATTAAGATTAACCAGATCGAGACAGGGTCTCCCTGTAGTCCTAGCTGTCCTGGAACTCACTCTGTAGACCAGGCTGACCTTGAACTCACAAAGATCCACCTGCCTCTGCCTCCCGAGTGCTAGGATTAAAGGCGTGGGCCACCATGCCCAGCTCTAACTTTTGACTCTGTAATAACATGGTGTAAACACAAACCCAATTATATTTCTACACAAAAGTATTTTCTTTAATCATTTTATATGATAAATTTTGTTAACATTTTAAACTTTTTGTTGAAACTAAAATACAAACACACAATCAGGCTAGGGCTATGTAAGGTCAGAATCATCAGTATTACCATTTTCCACCCTCTAAATGGTCTTAGGGGCAGAATCACAGATGGAGCTGTCCTCTCCTGTGAGGATGATGTCTTCTGAAGGGCCTGCTTAAGGCCCTCCTTGAGGAAGTGTCGCTCCTTTTAGAAATACGCCCATGATGGCTTGCTTAGTGTGGTTTATTTTTATTTTTTGGTCTTTTTGAGACACGGTCTCTCTGTAGCCCCAGCTGGACTTGAGCTCACAGAGATCCACCTGCCTCTGCATCGCAAATGCTAGGATTAAAACCCACGCACCACCACTCTCAGCTATTTTTAAAATTTTATGTATATGAGTGTTACACCTGTGTGCAGTTGAATCCGTGTTGTGCAGTGCTTGATCCTCAGCCCAGAAGAATGCATTGGATCCCCTAGAATTGGAGCTCTGAACAGCTGTTAGCCACCATGTAGGTGCTGAGATTTGAACCCGGCTCTTCTTTTTGAACCCGGGTCTTCTGTAAGAGCAGCAACTGCTCTTAACCAATGATCGTCTTTTCAGCCCCCCCCCCTTTTTTTTTTCTTCTATCACAGGTTTGCTTATGCACCATGACTATTCCTTCCTATCATTAATGAAATCCTTTTGGGAGTTGAGATTGGTACTTTTAAACTTTTTTCATTGCCTGGAAAGCCAGAGGTTCTTCCATGCTGGCTATATACTCTACCTTTGAGCTATATCCTCTAGCCCTATGTTTTCAAACTTTGTAAATAGATTCTGTAACAGTTTCTGACTAATAAGAGTTGTAAATTTTGTTGCAAGTTTTAATTTTTCTTCTACAGTTCTTTTTTAAAGTTTTTTGTCTTTTTTAAAAATCTTTTTAAAATTTATTTTTATGTGTTTGAGTGTACTGTCTGCATGTAGGTTGGTACACCCATGTTGTGCAATGCCGTGGAAGTCCCCTGGAACTGGAGTTAAAGATGGTTCTTAGCCGCCATGTGGGTGCTGGGAATCAAACCCAGGTCCTCTACAAGAGCAGTTGGCGCTCTTAACTGCTGAGCCATCTTTCCAGCCCCAGTTTTTTGTCTTTTTGAGATAGGATTTCCCTTTTTAGTCCCAGCTGGCGTGGAGCTCACTCTGTAGACCAGGCTGGCCTTGAACTCAGAGATTCGCCTGCTTCTGCATCTGCCTCCCAGTGCTGGGATCTATAGTTCTTTTTTAAGCTATGTATTTTTTACTGTAGGCAAAAGAAGTTTTGTTGTAATCTAATCAGAGCCCTATCCTATACATGCCATTTGTTTGTTTGTTTTTGAGACAGGGTCTCCCTGTGGCCCCAGCTGTCTTTAGAGCTCACTATGTAGACTAGGCTGGCTTCAGTCACACAGATCCACCTGCCTCTTGCTGGAATTAAAGTCACAGCATGTCCTACCATGCCTGTCTTCATGGTGTGTTGACCAAAGTGTTTTATACATGTTTGGGGTTGGGGAGCTAAAGTTCAGTTTGGGTGCTCCATTGAAATATGTTTGTATAGTCCTAATCCTGTATTTATTGTGTTGATAGCCTATCTTGCTTTTTCTATTAACCTCTGTCTCCCTTTGACAACTATATAAGGCCAAATGGCTGGTTCCTTTTTTTTTTAATTATTATTTTTTTTATGTGTATGAATGTACTGTCTGCATGTAGGTTGGTGCACCTGTGTTGTGCAATGCTGCGGAGGTCAGAAGAGGGTGTTCGGATTCCCCTGGAACTGGAGTTAAAGACGGTTCTTAGCTGCCATGTGGGTGCTGGGAATCGAAGCCGGGTCCTCTGCAAGAGTGGTCGGTGCTCTTAACTGCTGAGCCATCTCTTCAGCCCCCTGATTCATTTTTTTAAGATTGCTCAAACAGCCACACGTGTCTCTCTGTCAGCTGCCTTGCTGTGCTTTTAGCACCCTCCTGTGGATCATCCAGTCACAAGATGGGTGTTATAGGACTTCTTGGAAAAGGAAACAGCAATCCCAAGGATCAGTGTGGGATCACCAGTTGCTTACAAACAATCTATTTGATTGTTTCTATAATTTTTCCAGAAATACATATTCTTCTTTAGTCCAAAGGTCAGTCTCTGATGGTGCCTGTGACCCTTAAGGAACTTTGATGTTTATTTTATTTATTTTCGAGACAGGATTTCATTTGGTTGTTGCCCAAGCTGGCCTCGACTTCATGGGCTCAAACGGTTTTCCTGTCTTAGCTCCCTGAGTAGCTGGGACTACAGGTATATGCTACTTAATTCAGCTGGAATTTCTTTTTTTAATTAATTAATATATATTTTTGTGCAAGATTGTTACAAATCAAATCTAGACTCATGTCCCCCTCCCTACCGTTCCAACCCCACCAGAGCACATGCATTCTGCCAAACATGTTTTTCATCTTTTTCTCAGTCTTTCTCAAAATTCTCAATGCAGAAGTTGACTGTTTCGAGCAGAAGTTCACCGTTTCAGTCAGTTCTTTGACACGGTCTTTTCTGTTGTTGTTGTTGTTGTTGTTGTTGTTCTTTCCAGTATGCGCCACTCCCAACTATTTGGACAAAAGCTCAAGGAGCCCTGCACAAAAAATACTTACAACTAGGTAACTGGCGCTAGCATCCACAGATGAGGGATACATTCGTTGTTTGTTTTTGTGGGACTGTGTTACTTCACTTAACATAATATCTTCTAGTTCCATCCATTTACCTGCAAAGTTCATGATGTCATCTTTCTTTACTGCTGCATAGAACTCCATGTAGATGTACCACATTTTCTCTATCCACTCATCAGTTGAGGGGTACTTGGGTTGGTTCCAGTTTTTTGCTATTGTGAAGAGAGCTGCAATAAACATGGCTGTACATGTAACTCTGCGGTAAGATGAGTCTTGTGGGTATATACCCAGGAGTGGTATGACTGGGTCAGGTGGTAAGCTCAGGAATTTCTTTCGGTTGTTTGAGGCAGGTTCTCACTTTGTATCCCACAGTGCCCTTGAACTCACTGTAGTCCTCTTGTCTCAGCCAGCCTCCCAAGTCCTGGGATTATCAGTGTGATAAACCATCCCCCTACTCCTGCTGGAATTTCTGTTTTTGTGTAATCTTAGCTACAAAAATATTATTGTCTATACACAAAACTTATGTTTCCCAAGAAACACTTAAAACACATCCATTCTCTTTATTTTCTTTTTTAATTTATTTTATATTTTTTTTTATTTTCCATGTGTATGAACGTACTGTCTGCATGTAGGTTTGTCCAACCATGTCGTGCAATGCCGTGGGGGTCAGAAGAGGGTGTCGGATTCCCCTGGAACTGGAGTTAAAGACGGTTCTCAGCCGCCACGTGGGTGCTGGGTATCGAACCTGGGTCCTCTGCCAGAGCAGTTGGCGCTCTTAACTGCTAGGGTATCTCTCCAGCCCTCTTTATTATTTTCTAGTTACAGAATTATACCTGGTTATAAACAAGTATAAATAAGAGTCCCCAGATTCTTCCAACAATAAAGAATTGTCACGCTGTGAGGCTGGGGAGAAACCTGCTCAGTGGGTAAGAGGGCTTGCTGCTCAAGTGTGAGGACCTGAGCTCAAATTCCTAGCACTCATGTAAAATGCTAAGTGTAGTTGTATTCCACTGTAACTCCACGGCTGTTGGGAAACAGAGACTGGATTGCTGGCACTTGCTACCAGCAGAGCTCCAGGTTCAATGAGAGACCCTGTTTAAGGGAATAAGGTGGAGAATGAGAACAAGATATCCAACATCTACCACCTCTGGCCATCACAGGCATGTGTGGACACAGTTATACATATACACTTGTTACAAAAGGAAATTTCAGGGTGGGATATGCTTAGATGTAAAGTCTAGCAAGTATTAAAAAAGTTCAGCATGTATGTGCAAAGCCCTGTATCCTTAGCACCATGTTTTTTGTTTTTTGTTTTTTGTTTTTAATTTTTTTATTATTTATTTCTGTATGTGTATGAATGTACTGTCTGCATGCAAGTCTGTGCACCCGTATCATGCAATGCCGCGGAGGTCAGAAGAGGGTCTCGGATTCCCCTGGAGCTGGAGCCCTCCTGGAACTGGAGCTTCAGACGGCTCTCGGCCGCCATGTGGGTGCTGGGGATCGAACCCGGGTCCTCTGCAAGAGCGGTCGGCGCTCTTAACCACTAGGCCATCTCTCCAGCCCCAGCACCATGTTTTTTATGTGTATGAGTGTACTGTCTGCATGTAGGTTTGTGCACCCGTGTCGTGCAATGCCAAGGAGGTCAGAAGAGGGTGTCGGATTCCCCTGGAACTGGAGTTAAAGCCGGTTCTTAGCCGCCATGTGGGTGCTTAGTACAAATAGAGAAATGGCAAGTAAATTCCCTTGTGGCCTTGTCCACAGAGATAGCTGTAGATCATAATAAGGATGTCCCTCTTAAAAAAAAAAGACAAAAAAAATTTTATTTATTTATTTATTTATTTTTTGGTATTTTTGAGACAGGGTCTCCCTTTAGTCCCAGCTGGCCTGGAGCTCACTCTGTAGACCAGGCTGGCCTTGAACTCACAGAGATCTGCCTGCCTCTGCCTCCCAAGTGCTGGGATTAAAGGCATACATCACCAGGCCCAGCCTAAGACGGTTTTTATCTGCCATGTGGGTGCTAGGAATCGAACCCAGGTCCCCTGCAAGAATAGTCACGATGCTCTTAACCACTGAGACATCTCTCCAGCCCTATTTTTTCTTTTTCTTTCTCCTCCTTCCTTTTTCTTTTTTTCTTTTTCTTTCTCTGCCTCCTCTTTCTTTCTCGTCTCTCTTTTTCTCTTTCTCTTTTCTTTTTTTTTAAATTTTATTTATTTTTTTTTTTATGTGTATGAATGTACTGTCTGCATGCAGGTTTGTGCACCCGTTTCGTGCAATGCCGCAGAGGTCAGAAGAGGGCCCTGGATTCCCCTGGAACTGGAGTCAAAGACGGCTCTCAGCTGCCATGTGGGTGCTGGGGATTGAATCTGGGTCCTCTGCAAGAGCAGTCGGCACTCTTAACCGCTAGGCCATCTCTCCAGCCTCTCTCTTTCTTCTTTTCAAAGGGTCTTGCTATGTAGCTTTGGTTGGCCTGGCACTTAATTTTTATAACCCAGGCTCTCAGGCTGGCTTCAAATTCCCAACAGTCTTTTTACTTCAGCCTCCTCAGTGCTGGCATTGATTATAAGTGTGTACTATCACTCCTCCTGTTCTGATTAGCTTGCTCTTTTTTTGGGGGGGGGGGAGGGTACAGGGTTTCACTATGTAACCCCACCTGGCCTGGAACTTGTTATGTAGACCAGGTTGATCTCAAACACAAAGATGTGCCTGCCTCTGCCTCTGAGTGCCCAGATTAAAGGCATGTGCCATTACGCCTGGCTGTTTATTTTTTTAAAGATTTATTATTTTGGGTGTTTTTTTTTTTTTGTCTTGTTTTGAGACAAAAGGGTCTCCCTTTAGCCCTTGCTGGCCTGTAACACACTATGTAGAGCAGGTTGACCTTAATCTCAGAGATCTACCTGCTTGGCAGTATGTTTTGTGTTTGCGTGCGTGCGTGTGACTGACTTCAGAGGCCAGAAGAGGCTGTCAGAGCTTCTTTACCTGGAGTTACAGGTGATTGTGAGCAGCCCAACATGGGTTCTGGGAACTGAACTCTTGTTTTCTGGAAGAGCAGCAAGCATTTCTAAGTGTTGAACCATCCCTCCAGCATTCTTTTCCCTTTCTATAATCATTGGAAGTAGTCTGCTGATACCTCATGCCTTAGCACCTTACTGTTTTGTGTCTCAACAATCTCAGGAATTTAAGTTTGCTAGGAGCACATCCTCTCAGGCCTGCTAGTGAGCACCTATGTTTGGATGAACTCTCTGGTGACCTGTGTAAGTCAGCAAAGCTTATGTAGCAGCACCTTCAGACCTCCTATGTCCATGATCCATAATCACCTTCACACAGGGCTTCTGGGCTGTGGAATGGAATGTACATAGGCCCGAACTTGTTCAGATGTGTCAAGGGACTATGTTGTGGCTATGCTTTGAATTTTGAAGCACTTTTATTTTATTTTTTATTTTTTATTTTTTTTGCATGTGTATGAATGTACTGTCTGCATGCAGGTCTGTGCACCCATGTCGTGCAATGCCGCGGAGGTCAGAAGAGGGTCTCGGATTCCCCTGGAACTGGAGTTCTCCTGGAATTGGAGTTACAGACGGTTCTTAGCCGCCATGTGGGTGCTGGGGATCGAACCCGGGTCCTCTGCAAGAGCGTCGGCACTCTTAACCGCTAGGCTATCTCTCCAGCCCTTGAAGCACTTTTAGAAGTATGTTCTTGGCATCTGTCAACACATGCTGTTGGTTCTGTTAGTAAATAAATAGGGAAATTCTTTTATAACCTAACCCTTTGTTTTTGTTCCACATATCCTCTTTTTTTTTTTGTCTTTTTGAGGCAGGGTCTCCCTTTAGTCCCAGCCGGCCTAGAGCTCCATATGTAGATCAGGTTGGCCTTGAACTCACAGAGATCCACCTGCCTCTGCATCTCGAGTGCTGGGATTAAATGTGTGCGCCACCACTCCTGGCTCCACATCTCCTCTTATGTATGCTCATGACTTAGGTCCTTTTTTTTTTATGTAACTCTGCCTGGCTTGGAATTCTGTGTAGACCAAGGTGGCTGAAAACTCGCAAAGATCTGCCTGCCTCTGCTTTCCGAGTGTAGGAGTTAAAGATACGCACCATCATTTTGCCTTTTTTTGTTTGTTGAGACGGCCTCAAATTCACAATTCTGCCTCACCCTCCCAAATGCTGGGATTATAGGTGCAAACCAAGATGCTTTGCTCTTACGTATATACTTTGTGTGTGTATGTGTCAGTGAGTGTGTGTGTGTATGTCTGGTGTATGCATGTGTATATATGTATACATGTTTGCATGCCTGAATGTAGAGGTCAGAGGTCACTGTCAGTTATCTTCCTTTTGTTACTCCAGTTTTTTGTTTGAGATAGGGTCTCTTCACTGAACCTGGAGATTTCTGTTTTAGCTAGACTGTCCTCAGAGAACACCCCCTGTCCCTCAAACACACTGGAGGTATAAAGGTTTGTGTCTGCATTTACCCGACTCCCAGGGTCTGTGTCTTGATTCTGCACCTCTTACCCCCTTTCCTTCGCTTGGACCCCAAAATTCCCCAGCAGGCTTGGGAGATTGTCTACAGATTGTCTACAGGTTTGTACCACTCTACCTGGCTTTTACATAGGCTCTGGGGGGTCAGAACTCAGGTCCTTATGCTTGTATAGCAACACTTGGCTCACTGAGCCATCTCACCAGCCCGTCTTACATGTAACATTCTTTTTTTTTTTTTTTTTTTTTTTCTTTTTTTTGAGACAGGGTCTTCCTGTAAACCCAGCTGGCCTGGAACTCAGATCTGTCTGCTTCTGCCTTTTGAGTGCTGGATTAAAGGTGTGCACCACTACACCCAGCATAATGTTCTTAATAGTTTATAGCTATGTGCATCCTGGTATGGAAGATCAAGAGTGATGTCTCTCTCTGCTGATGAAGTTTGGTTGTGTTAATGAGAATTTTTTTGTGGGGGTCTTAGTAAACCACGGAGTATTGTGTAAATTGTTCCCACAGAAAGCAAGTAAGGTACCATTGTGAGATGAGGACTCTTGAGTAGCCTTTTTCTTGGCTTTTGGTAGGCAAATGTCTACATAATCTGAGATAAATTTGACATCCCTGTTTGTCCTCCTTGTTAGTCCTGTAAGAGACAAGTTACTCTAAGCTCTTAGTACTTTTCATATATCTGAAGGTCAGGCAGTAATCTGGTAGCACGCATTTTTCTTAGTGTAACATGAGACTGACTTTTGTAGTGCTGGGAATTGACCTGGGGCCTTTTGCATATTGAACAAGTGTTCTTCAACTGATACGCATGCACATGAGGCTTTAAATGAGCAAACATAAGAAAATAACTTATCTGAGATGTTCTTATAACCACTGTGTGTGGGGGTGTATGTGTCTTGTGTGGATTCATAGCTACTGGGCTAGCCAGAGAAAGGCATTAGATACCCTCTTTGTCATTCTCTATAATATTTCCGTTAAAGGTGGGGTTTTTAGCAGCTAGTAGATAGGTTGGCATTCAGTGTTTAGGTAGCTAGCAAAGTCTCAGCAATTTCCTGTCTCTTGCCACTCACAGAACTGGGATGTGCATGTGGTCATGGCCAGCTTTTTTTTTTTTTTTTTTTTGGTCTTTTTGAGTCAGGGTCTCCCTTTAGTCCCAGCTGGCCTGGTGTGCCCCCTCTGTACACCAAGCAAGGTGGCCTTGAACTTACAGAGATCTGCCTGCCTCTGCCTCTTGCATGCTGGGATTAAAGGCATGTGCCACCATGCCTGGCTATACTCTCTATTTTTTTTCTGAGACAAGGTCTCACTATGTACTTCTGTCGGGCCTGAAACTGGCTATGTAAGACCACACTGGTATTAATCTTGTAGAGATTCCACCTGCTTTTGCTTCTATCTGCTTTGCCTGGGATTAAAAGCATGTGCCACAAGACCCAACAGTAGTCACTCTTGACATACCTTTGCCATATGCCTTTTTAGAGCCTTCTACATATAATAACAGTGACCATTCAACAGTATATATTGGACACGTAATACATTTTTACATCGATGCAAGAAGAACTGACATGCAGGATAGTTTAGAAGCTTCTCTGACTCACAGATCTAGTCACCAGCATTGTTGAGATTTCATATTTTCAATGCTCTGATCCATGTACCTGGATTATTTTCCCCTGCAGAATTTACCTAGTTTTTAAAAATAGGCTTGAGGGCTGGAGAGATGGCCTAGCGGTTAAGAGCGTTGACTGCTCTTGCAGAGGACCCGGGTTCGATCCCCAGCACCCACATGGTGGCTGAGAGCCGTTTTTAACTCCAGTTCCAGGGGAATCTGACGCCCTCTGCTAACCTCCGCAGCATTGCACAACACAGGTGCACAGACCTACATGCAGACAGTACATTCATACAAGTAAATAAATAAATAAATAAATAATAAATACAGGCTTGAACCTTACCTGCCACCTATGGTAACTTGAATTTTCAAGTTAGTTTACTTTGAGTGTTTTTCCAGGATAGTTCATGTATTTCTCTGACATAGTGGACATAAAGCCTGTTTTCCCTATTTTATTTTTATTTTATTTTATTTTATTATTTTTTGATACAGTCTCCCTTTAGTCCCAGCTGGCCTGGAACTTGCTATGTAGACCAGGCTGGCCTTGAACTCACAGAGATCCGCCTGCCTTTGCCTCCCGAGTGCTGGAACTAAAGGTGTGTGCCACCATGCCCGGTTTCCCTATTTTAAAAACTATTAACAGTGAAAAACCTTCTCAGTTGTTTGTTTTCCATGCCTTAGTTAGTTCCACTTTCTTTAGGCCTTCTGTGATGCTCCAGTTGACTGTCTCTATCCTTTCAGTGTTTTTACATAAGTCCTGGCCAATGAAGTGAGGGGTAAAAGGGTCAGGAGAGACAGGGGACAATGTCAAGTATTTCAGTAGCCCTGTGTTTTCCTAGCGGCATGGATTAAAGATTTTCAAGTGTGTATGGGATGGAGTGGACCAGGAAAGTCTAGAAGTAGGAAGGCTTTGTGGGAAGTCAGCATGGGAGGTACTGGTTCTTTTTTTTTTTTTTTTTTTTCTTTTCAAGACAGGGTCTCCATGTAGTCCCAGCTGGCCTGAAACTCACTCTGTACCCCAGGCTGGCCTTGAACTCACAAAGATCCACCTGCCTCTGCCTCCCTAGTGCTAGGATCAAAGGCATGCGCCACCACGCCTGGCTGGTACTGGTTCTTTAACCAGGGCAGTACTGGCAGGAGTTGGGGAGGAGACTGAGAGGCTGGGAAGTTCTACTCTGAGAATACTGAATGTGAGGACCAAGTCGCCTGCTGGAAAGGGAGTTCTGCATGCAGCTTCATATGTAGGGAGGGTGAATCCAAGGTGAGCCTCTGAGTAGGGAGTAGTCTCTGTACTTGCAGACAACAAGGAAATGGGCCAACAGAGCACAATGGGAGGGCATGGCTGGAGGAATAGAGCAAGCAAGATTAGACTCAGATATAATTGGAGAAGGAAAAGGCCTGGGAGCTGCAAAAAGAAAGTAAGTAAGGAAGACCAGTGGTGAGAAAGAGCCAGGTCCACCCTCAAAAAAGCCTGGAGGATAGCATGGCTTCTGCTAGGTAAAGGTCAGGATACATGGGTTTACCCCTGGTTCTGCCACTTGTTCACTTGGGCCACTTTCTTCCCTCTTGGATTCTCGGTTTCTTTTTCCTGTGCTGTGATAATGTTCCATGTTTGAAAACTACTGTTTCAACCGTGTTTCTCAACACAGGATCTAAGGATGCTCTATTTTGTCTCATCTCATTGGGTGGTCCTGTACAATTTTAATGGAAAGTACACATAATCGCACACTTGACATTGTTAAAATCTGGGGTATAAAAATATTGAGTAGTGTTAACAAATTTTCATGCTCTTTTGCAGTAGCCTCCAGAAACACTCCTTCTGAAAAGCTGAAACTATGTACCCATGACACAGCATTTGGGTCTTAACTCTTCCCCCAAGCCTCTCTTCCTCTACCTTTAGGCCCACCACCACAGCAGAGTCTACTGCCCTGCATAAACCCTGGCAGGAGAATCCCAACTAAATGTTCTACTTCCAGCCTTGTTTTGTCTAGTCTGTCTGACTTGTCACCTTTGGTCTAGAGACTTGACATAGATTTTTGGTGGTGTGATCCCAGTAGTCTCTGCTCTGATCTCTTCGTCATGGTCCAGATGTATGGGTCTCCTTGGAGAGCTTTGAGTTGCCTCTTCTGTTGAGCATTTTTGGATTGACCCTCCTGCTCCTTGACTTCCTTATTTTCACAACTGTAGATGTTTGAGATTGACAGGCCTACGACCGTGGAAGCCTTGGTACTACCACTTTGCTTCACATGAAACCTCCCTGGGTATCTCCTTTGAAGCAGCTTTTGGTTCCTTGCCAGAGTGGCCACGTCACTTTTTCTTCCAACAGCTGAGGCTTATTCACCCAGTGTCTCATGGCCACACCGGGACTTTCATGGACTGGGTAGCACAAGAGTCAGCAGGTGGTGCTGTAATACAGAGTCTTACTTGGCATGGGGCAGTGGTATACAAGAGCTTGTGTCACAGCTTTTGTTTGCAGGGGTGTCTTTTCACCTGATGCTGCTTTGGGCCACATTATGGGACCTTTCAGTTCGGACTTGCTCCTTCCCTTATTTCCTGTTACATCCATATTTTTCTATTCCTGTTTGCTCACAGGGACAGAAGATGAAAAATGCCTATGAGCTACATCTCTCTCTACTTGATGTGCTTGGCCCATTTCACTAGAGGTCAAAGAGAGATTCAGTTTCTCCTGCCTTCTCTTGTTTACTCAGCCTTTTATAAAAAGCATGATACCCTTGCTCAGTGTCCAAGAACATTTTACCAGGAACGCCAAGTTTAGTTCAGGTATTTGTCTGCCAAGGACACATCTGTATTATGTTAGGTTTTGTTCAGTGGTCTTTGCCTCTGTGCTTGGATTCAGTTAATCTGAACCGTGAGTTCTGTCAGTGACTACATTAAAATTTAGGAAATTTAACCTGTGGTTTATAAATGAATAGGTATGAACAGTTCATGTGGGTAACAGTCCTCAGGAGATAAAGCAGAGAGCAGTACATGATAACACAGCAAGAGAGAGGCTGTACAGCAGTCATTTCTGATTCCTGTAGGCTGTTGTATTTGGGCTCTCGGTATGGGAATTCTGAAGCTTGTCCCTGTTTATCATATCCCTCAGTCAGTTGAGGGAGCTTGGAAGCCCTCAGAGATATTGGAGAGAATGTCTGAGAGATATCCATCAAGTGGAATCTGGATAGGTGGCTAGTATGAGAGAGCACTAAAATGTTCCAGAAGGCTGGCCCCTGGGCTGGTAAATGCTGGCCAGACCAGTGTGGCTTCTCAGCTGCCACCTCGGCCACAAGCCATCATACTCACTGACTGATACAGGGCCTGAGTCAGCACCTTCCTACTGCTGTCTTCTGTCTCATCTTGTTAGACGGAGTGGGGAGTGCTATGTCTGTTTGTGCCTCCCTCCCACTCAATGCCAGGCCCTCAGGTGGATACGGATTTGGCAAGAAGAAAGGGCAAGCTTGGGTGTGACAGAGCAACCTCAATCAAACACGGTCCTTCACCTGTCATGGGAGTGCTTCCTATTCTGAAAATAGAATGAGGTGTGGAAGAGTAGAGATGAAAGGTTGCCGGCCTAAACGAATTTGTAGCCTGGTAGGGCAGCCAGATAACTGAACATCCTGAGAAGAATGACAGATAACAAAATCATAGGGTGTATTGTGGACTCCTCTGAGAGCACCAGAGGGTATCTCCTTAGCCCAGAAAGGCTTTCTCAAGGGAGGTGATGATTGAGCTGGCTGGAAAAGACATGGTGGCAGATGTGTAGCACCAAAACATGTTCTAGGGATGGCAAGAGTTTGACATTACTCCAGCTGTGGCTCAACCAGAGTACCAACCATTCAGATATTTCTGCTTTGGGTTGATGGGAACATTGTACTGATGCCAGTAAGGTGGAAGCATCAGACACTGTGAGTGAGATGACTGGTGGGTGTCCTATCCAGAGTTGACATGGAAAGCACTGGATAGTAACTTCGGCTGGGGGGGCAAGGAGGACAGAGTCCAAGGCAATTCATGTGCCTGCCACCACAGTAGGGACACGGACACACTTGGTAATTGGCTCTGATGGAGTAAGGGAAAGCTCATCTTGGCAGACTGTATTTGGAATGTTTGTGGTATCATCAGGAGCTGAAGCTTAATAGGTAATTGAGTTATGAGTCTAGTTGGTAGATAAAACCCTTTAAGGGATAAGTTTAAGTGGAAGAAAGTCCAAAGTACAAAGTAGACTCTTGAGGAACAGAGTACTAGATAGGGGGCATCTTGAGAGAGAGCTGTCAGCAGTGTTAGGTGCCAGAGTGCACATTTCTGAAAACTCAGGGGTAGTTCCAGGATGAGGCAATTAGGGGGCAAAGGCAGGGATGGTGGGAAGAAAAGAGGGAGGGAAGAAAAAGGACACAAGTGTGGAAAACTGCAAGAAACTTGATGGAGAGAGGTTGCAAGAGACAGCAAGAGATACAGTAAACTGGGAGAATGATCCCTTAGAGGGATTAGAGGCCGGGCTCCAATGTAGATGTTATTAAAGAGAACGATCAGTGTGGGGAGCAATAAGGGTGCCTGGGAATGGGTGGGAAACATTCATGACAGTCGCCCAGAGGAAGGAAAATCAAGGCTGTGTTGGTAGGGTAGCTCTGTTGTTAATGACTGAGAGGCAAAGGCCATACTTGTGACCCCTGTTGAACTGCCACTTTGGGGCTGTCATTAATTGGTTGGATGGTGGTCTGTGGTAACTGGGGTGACAGCCACCTGTGGGGCCTGGTGGAGCTGGCAACCCTTGGTTTGACTAATCTTTACTGGGACCCAGCAGTGCCTGCCAGCTCTATCTCTACCACCAGGTGGCACACATGCCCCCTATCCCATTTCTAGCTAGGGGTGAGGGGCCTCTTTGACATTATAGGGACCTGTTCAGGAGCTAGGAAGCTTCTGTGCTAGGAATTGGGGGTGGGCATACTTGCCTTTCTTTCTGGCTTCTCTGTAACTGTTGGCCACTGTGTGTCAGGCCCATAACTTCTTACTAGCTTCTGGGGTGCTTGGTAGTTCACTTTCACGGCTCCAACCCAGTGGGGGGCAGGCTGGTGGGCAGCTGGGGGCTGAGACAGGGAAACCTGAGCCTTAGGCCACGAGGTCCCAGCCGCTAATTTTAGAGAGCACATGTCATTGGAAACTCTCCTCTCCTGCCAGGAAGTCAACAGCCTGGTTCTCCCTGTGCCATCAGGGACCCCTGTAAGCTTCTTCCCAAACTAGGAACCAGAGAAGCCCCTCTAGGCCACATGTGCATTCCCCAAATCGGTTCTGCTAGGGCCCTTGTAGAGCCCTAGCTTAGGCCAGGAAGACAACTCATCTGCTCTGCACTCCTGGTTTCCTCCCCTGTTAAGGCTGCAAGTGGGGATGGGCAGAACCTGTCAGTGTGCAGCAGGCCAGAAAAACTAGCCTGGAAGCAGGCCATTAAGGCGGCTGCCCCTCTTCTGAGCAAGCACTTTTGTCGAAGCAACCCTGGGGCAGGCATGTTTTCTTCCCTTTCCCCCAAGTCTCTGCATGCATTTTGTCTGGCTCCAAGTGCTGTGGCTAGACCTTCTGAAACATGCCGGGAAGCATTCCCTTTTCTTAACTGCCTGAGCAGTGCCTTTTGCAAAGCTGTTTGAAGTCCTTTCATCCTTTCTCTGATGGCCCATTCTCACTGCCGAGGGACTAGTGCCTGTCCCCAGCTACCACTTGTGCCTTAATTCTTTTCTTTGTGCCCTCTAGTCCAAGAGAAATTTGTTTTGGGTGCTGTTATGTAACAGATACATTGTGACAGCTGGTTGTATGCTGGTTTGGTAAGGGGATTTGGGGGAGAAGAGTCCTTTTCACTCATCTGGGAGCTGAGAAAGTATGGTTCCAAGTGCAGGTTTTGGAGTCCTACCATGGGGAAGTTGGAATTAGAGCCCATGCACTTTTCTGACTCTTGACTTTGGACATGTTGCTTTACCCTGCTGAGCCTCAGTTTTCTTCTCTGTCAAATGAGGGTAACAGAACTATCTACTTCATAAGATAGCTATAAGGATTTCACCTGGGATGTTGGAAGGCTCCAAATTTATTAGCCATTGTTTCTCTTAGTTAGGGAGGCATGCCTGGCCTCGCAGGGAAAAAAAAAAACAGTGCTGAGGCCTGTCTAGCATGACCAGGCCCTTACTTGGAAAGTGGTGGTGTTCCAACACCTTGTACTATAGCTAGGCTATGCCCGAGGTGTGCTCCTGCTTCTGATCCCTCCCTGAGATACTTCCCAGAGCCCAAGGTAGCTGAGGGTGGGGGGAGGGGGTGGCAGAGGCCAGTTCCTGGGCTCCACCTTACTTCTTATATTGCCAGGTCCAGGCTGTAGGCAAGCTGGGCAGGTAGCAGCCAAGAAGAGTTCCTGCCAAGTCCTTTGCTCTCATGCTGCTTCTGACTTCTCCCTTCTTTCTGTAAACAATTGTAGCCTGCTTAGACGCCTGGTGACTCTCATCTCCCAGCAGGCCACACTGCTGGCCTCCAATGAAGCCTTTAAAAAGCAGGCAGAAAGTGCCAGTGAAGCAGCCAAGAAATACATGGAAGAGAATGACCAGCTAAAGAAGGTGAGCCTGTCTGTGCAACCTGAATGGGATGCCTAGGACTTCAGTACTAGAGCCACATTCCTCAGGGGGCCAGGGTAGCCACTGTCAGATTGGAGTCTGTGTGAGAATGCTGCTGCCTGACAAATAATGAGAAGTTTGTGTGTGTGTGTGTGTGTGTGTGTGTGTGTGTGTGTGTGTGTGTGTGTGTGAGAGAGAGAGAGCGAGCGAGAGAGAGCAAGCGAGAGAGTGTGTGTGTGTGTGTGTGTGTGTGTGTGTGTGTGTGTGTGAGTGACGGGGGTATACCTGTTGGAAGGATACAGGGTAAATGTGGCACCTTCTTCTAGCTCATCAGGACATGCAAGGAAAGAAGGTATTGCTGCTGTTGTATTCATGTGCTGCCTTCAGTGGCATTCTTCTCTATTGAGAATGAGTCCTCTGGGAGCAAGGACCCTATGCTGGGACCCTTAGCCTCTTTGAGAAGACCTTTGCTATTCAGAAGATGGCTGTCAGCTTCAGCTCTTCAAGAACTTTGGTACTAGGGAAGAAGCAGAGACTGGGTTGTTGGCCTGTTAATGAAGGCTTGCTGGAGAGGGTGAAGTGTGAGCCAACCTGGGAAGGAGAGTGATGGTGTGGAGATTAGTGGAGTACAACTGGATAGGTAGGCATAGATTTTGGGCTCATTGGTTGTAGTGAGCTGGTACAGCCCGGGAAG
This sequence comes from Rhizomys pruinosus, assembly GCA_009823505.1. Classification (NCBI taxonomy): domain Eukaryota; kingdom Metazoa; phylum Chordata; class Mammalia; order Rodentia; family Spalacidae; genus Rhizomys; species Rhizomys pruinosus. The sequence goes on from VZQC01005517.1 coordinate 1,056,074, forward strand.
AGAAGGAATAGCTGGATTATCTAGGTAGAAAGCTCCAGATAGAGCAAATTGAGTCACTAAACAGACAGGTAAACTCCGTGGAGCTCCATGCCTTGGTGGTGGGAGGGTTGTTCTGGGGCCAGGGCAGCCTGTGGGGCTGCAGCAGGTAGCCCTGTAGCCATTCCCTTTCCTTCAGCTGCCAGCCATGCCCTAATCTTTGCCTGGGAGTTCATACTGGCCCAGTTTTGAATTGAGATTTCTGAAAGGACAAGTAATTGCCTGAGGCATCATGAGGAACCACAGTTGGTGGAATGCACTGGATAAGAGCATCACTTTCCCTTGCTTCTGAGTAACCTGGGTGCTTGGCATTTTCCCCAGGGAGCTGCTGTGAATGAAGAGAAGTTGAAACTTGGGAGTGCTGAGGTGGAGGAGAACGAGAGCCTGAAGACTGAGCTGAAGAAGCTAAAGGATGAATTGGCCAGCACCAAGAAAAGTGAGGGTTGTCCTCTTGTTGTTATACCCTGTCCCCCAGGACCTGCTGCCCACTGCTGCCCCCTTGTACCAAGTATAAATGGCACATTTCATGTGTAAGTTCAAGAGCTGGGTGGAAACAAACACATGGCACTCTGTGCTTCCAAGCCTAAATGTGCCTGAGCTTAGCCCACTGCTAGGTACATCTCAGTGGTTTGAGTTGGTCTTGGAGCTCTGGCAGCTACTGTGCATGTTTTACTTAGTGCCCACTCTGGGTTTCCCGTCAGAGAGGTAGACAGGCGGAGCCTCAAGATGTCTTGGAGCTGAGAATGAAAGGAGTGTCAGGAAGGGTGTGGACAGGAATATGTGGTGTTTTTTTTTTTTTAATATATCTTAAACCATCTCTGAAGTGGTCTATTTTTCCTCACCGCTGCTACTCTTCAACGCATCACTATCACTAGGGGTCTTAACTTTGAGTCTGAGATATTGCTTCTTGCCTCTGTCAACGTCCTAAAAGGTCACTCCTTTGAAGGGACCAAGGAGGCAGATCATTGTTGGGTTTTTTTTTTTTTGTTTTGTATTTTTTTAAAAAACAACTCCATGTAGCTATAAGATCATCTATTCCATTATCTCTGCCATAGAAGTCTGTGAACACTAGAACCTGTCTCTCCAACCTCATTTGAGACAGGTTTGTAGTTTTCCAGTATTTTAAGCAGGAAGGTTATTTCCTACCTAATCCTAGTCCTTTAATTTCTTTTTTCTTCGTTCACATCACTGCCAGAACTTGAGAAAGCTGAAAATGAGGCCCTGGCTATGCAGAAGCAGTCTGAGGGCCTTACCATAGAGTATGATCGCCTGCTGGAGGAGCATGCTAAACTTCAGGTGAGTGCCAGTGTCTCCCAATATGTGCAGGTACAAGTTAGGGGTCCTGTAGTACAGTTTCTAGGAGGGCTAGGAACTTGCTAGGCCCTGCAGGAGATCCATGTAGTCTACTATCGTTGATTTCCTGCTCTCCCTTGCTGCCTCCTTTGTTGCTAAGTTTGGGCCTAGAGCAGACCTGGCTGCCAGAATGCGTCATGTAGGAGGTAGGGTGTAGCATAGTACTAGATGGCTAGCCTGGAACCTGTGAAGGGTAGCCCTTGTCAGTGGGTTTGTTTTCTCTTCTCTGGGCCTTTCCTACTTTAAACTCACCAATCTCAAGGGGGTCCTTAGGTTCTAGGCTAACCCGACTTATAGTATCAGGCTCCATCAAAAAGCATACAAGATGCTGGACATGGTTGTTCATGCCTTTAATTTTTTTTTTTAATGTGAATGAGTGTACTGTTTGCATGTAGGTAGGTGCACTCATGTTATGCAATGCTGCGGAGGTCAGAAAGGGTGTTGAATCAAGTTAAAGATGGTTCTTAGCCACCGTGTGGGTGCTGGGAATCAAACCCGGGTCCTCTGCAAGAGCAGTGCTCTTAACCACTAAGCCACTTCTCCAGCCCCGGTCGTACATGCCTTTAATTCCAAAATTTAGAAAGCATATGCAGGCTGGGTCTACATAGGAAGTTCCATGTCAGACAGGGCTACACAGTGAGGCCCTGTCACTAAATAAATAAATAAAAGCCACGTATGGTGCCATATACTTATAATCCCAGTATTTAGAGAGTACCGGGTCAGCCTCGGATAGTAAGAACCTGCCTCCAAAAAACAAAACCCCTCAAAAGCATAGAGACCTGCTTCAGCCCACATTCCTAAGGTACTGGGAGTAATTTTGGCAAAGCCTGAGGCAAGTGAGGAGAAAGCAAAGGGCACCTCACATGGCAGATGCCATTTGTTGCCATAGCCTGCTGCCCCAAGCCTGATGTGACTCCTGAAGCTAGCCTCACAATTCAGGGGGTAACTGGTATGTCGGCTGCTTAGGAATGTGGGTAGAAAAGTCCAAGTAAACGTCCCTAAATTTATGTAGCTTGGATAAGGTAGTGGGTGAGAGGAATGGCCTGGGTCCTTGGTATACACCAGGATATCTGGAACTTACTGAGTAGAGTAGACTGGTTATAAACATGCAGCCCAGTGCTTGGTCTTTATTTATATTTTGAAAGTTGAAAAGACGTCCTCATACTTGTGTGGCAAACACTATCTCCCCACCTCCAAGGAAATGGGTTTTTTTAGGGAGGGGAGCATCGTTTTGAGACAGGGTCTCCCTGTAGCTCCAGCTGTCCTGGAACTCACTATGTATACCAGGCTGGCCTTGAACTCGGAGAGATCTGCCTGCCTCTGCGTCCCAAATGCTGGGATTATAGGCAGGAAATGAGTTTTACACAAAGTTGGAAAGGTACTGAATTGGGGACTTGAAAGCTGGTCTGCTCTGTCTCCAAGAGGAGGTCTTGGTTCAGGTTCCCGTACAGTAAAAGAGAGATGCACTGGCAGCTTCCAGCTGCTACCCCACCTTCCATGGAGCTCATTCTACTGAGGTCCTGGTAGTACTCCCCTGGCATTAGGTCCAGGGTCTTTCCTAGTGGAAGGGGTGGGTTGCCTCCCCTACTCTGGTAAGCTTTGGGTGCTGGTAAGTGGGGGGCATCTTATGTGCCATGAACCAAGCTCAACCTTTGGGGCCAAAGACTAAAGAGAAGAATGGGATGGTGGACCCTGGCAACTTACTACTTTGGGTTTCTGTTCCTTTCTAGGCTTTAATACATGGTCCCGTGGACAAGAAGGACGAGTAACGGCTTGCCTCTTCCCTTGCCTGCAGCTGGCTTCCACCTGGCCCATACTTACTGCTTCCTGGGAGCTTAGCTTCTCCTTCCTGTATTTGGGTTCACTCCCTTCTACTTCACCACTCTTCTATAGCTTACAGGTCATCATCTTGGCCTTTTTCCACACATGCCAGCATACCACAAGGGACCTGATTTATGTTCATTCAGAGTGATTTTGCCACTGGCCTGTGTTTGAGCCCCTTTTGTTTTGACATGTTGATGTGTCCTGAAGGAGGCTGTGAAGCAGGCCAACTAGTTTTTTTCCCCCCACGGCCAACTAATTTTTTCGTGGGGGCAATAAAGATTGTTGTTATGCTATGATGATGTGTTTGCGTGTAACTGGGGCTGCAGGGATGTTTCTGCTCCTTCCCTCCCAAAGGTACAGAGTGGCCAGGGAAGGTTCAGAGGCTCTCATGGCGTTTTCTTTCCTTGAGCTTTTTCCCGGCTCCTGAAGGCCAGACTCCCACTTGCTCTCAAAGCTCCTGCCCTATCTGCCCCTGCCCTATCTGCCCCTGCCCTTCCCCCTCCTGTTGCCCCTTAGCTGGGTTAGGCCCCACTTTATGGCTCTTGGGGAGTGTCTGTCCTGTCAGTCTCCCTGGGGGTTGGGGGTTGGCAACTATCTGGGAAGCTTGGTAAACGGGCAAGACTTCCTGGTGGCAGGCTTGACTCCCTTCTGCAGGTTCCTGTTCATCACATTCAGGACAGATAGAACGTGGCAGAACGCCACCAGTCACTCCCTGCCCTACCCCCTCCTGAAGGTTTACAGCATGACCTCTGACTAATGCTGACTAGGAGAGGAGACTTGTCCTTGGTAGTGACCTAGAGCCGTCCAGGGCAGAGTTAGGCAGTAGAGAGGGGCTGTATAGGGTCTGGGTTCCTCTGCTGCCCACTAGCTCTAAAGACTTTCTGCATATGAACATCTTCTGCACTGGTTTGCTGAGTCCATACCCGCAACCCTTCGTTTCCTTGGTGCAGGAACAGCCTGAAGCTAAGCTGCTTTCCAGCAGGGCACAAGAAAGGACCTGTCCCTGATCAGGTGCCTGTCTTCTGCCCCTCTACCCCCCCCCCCAGTCTCCTATCTCAGGGTGTGTACCATGCCTGCTCTCTCTGAGGACTGGGGGGGAAAGATTAAGGAAGTGGATTAGAAATGTCTCATGAAATTGGGGTGACTCCTAAAGATTCTGATATTGGCCAGGTGGTTGACAGCCAGCCAACCACTCCTACCTGACTTGTCTGGAACTAGATCAGCAGCTGCCTTGAACATCCTGTCATACTTCTCCACCCTCAAACCATGGCTGCTTGTAGAGTCCAACCATTTCCTAGCAGTCTAGAGGGGATGCCCATGGGGGTAGAGGCATTAACGTGACACCCTCTGGTTGCTATGCTTAGAGCTAGTCCAGTTTTCCAGGAAGTGTTCTGGACTATGTTGGGCCTCCCTGAGCTTGCCTGTCTGTGCTTTGATAGGCTAAAGTCCAGATCACTTCTCTCGACTTTCTACTCTGACCCTGGCTTGGCTTCAGGGGCACCCTGTCTGATGGTGCACCACTTTCATTTTTTCAGTGTACTTGCAGTGGCTTGAGGGCCAAGATCACTTCTTGAACTTGGTTTCCTAACCCCTCATGAAGGAGCAGATTTCCTGAGTAAATACAAATAGGTCCTACCTACTGCTACAGGGCCCAGTTAACTGGCATACCTCTGTGAAGTTGCTTTTTTGTAATATTGTTTTCTGTCTTTGGCATTCTAACAGGTTGCTGTAAGGCCTTCAACCTGCAGGGAAGGAGAGACTAGCAGACCAGCACTCTCACTAGAATATAGACCTGGTGCAGAGAGCCTGAGGGTGTGGGTTCCTTCTCATGGGTGGAGTTGCTTGGGAGCAGGGTGGTTTTGGGGGGCCTGGAAAGAGTTTTCGTGGACCCTTAGGAAGAACTTTTGCAGCTGAAAGTTACAGGCTGGAGATTTTGGGGTAGGCAGCAGGCAAGAGTTTGGAGGTGGCACTCGTGGCAAGAGCAGGGGTCTCTGGAGGAAGAAAGATGGAAAGAAACTGAACAGTGCCAAGAAGTGGGCAAGAAGGCTAAGCATACTCCAGGTCATAACTGCTTCCTGCTCTGCATGGAAGAGAACTGCTCTGCAACAGAACAGAACCAGGGCTGTCTGGTCACCAGACACTGCCCTTCCAAGGCCTGTCTAGACTGAATCCTCTCCATCCCTTTTATATTGTGAAACATACATACATTTATATAGTCATAACACACGAAACATCACCTTCACCATTTTGTTTAATGAGATTAAGCACGTTCACTTGTGTGACTTAATACCCCCATCTGTCTCTAGTACTGTTCATCTCATACAGTAACTGTCTCCATTAAACTGTGATCCCCTAACTCCAGTCCTTGGTATTCACCATTCTACTGTCTGAGTTTGACTGCTCTAGGGGTCTTTTATGAGTGGACTTGTACAATGTTTTTTATAACTTGGTCATTTCACATAGCATCTTATCCTCGGGACCATCCAAGTAGCATATATGTTTGTTTCTTTTATTTATTTTTATTTATTTATTTTTTTTGTCTTTTTGAGACAGGGTCTCCCTGTAGCCCCAGCTGTCCTGGAATTCACTCTGTAGACCAAGCTGGCCTTGAACTCACAAAGATCCGCCTGCCTCTGCCTCCCAAGTGCTAGGATTAAAGGCGTGTGCCACCACGCCCGGCTTATTTTGTATTTTTTGAGACAGGGTCTCCCTTTAGTCCCAGCTGTCCTGGAGCTCGCTCTGTAGACCAAGCTGGCTTTCAAGTCACAGAGATCCACCTACCTCTGCCTCCCAAGTGCTGAGATTAAAGGCATGTGCCACTACACCCGGCACTAAAGACAGTTTTTTACCTGCCACGTGGGTGCTGGGAATCGAACCCAGGTCCTCTGCAAGAGCACTCAGTGCTTGTAACCGCTGAGCCATCTCTCTAGCCCCTCAACAGACTTTTAATAATGTGTATGTGTATCCATGCACTTGAATGCAGATGCCTACAGAGGGCAGGTGCCCGTGGAGGCCAGAGGTGTCGAATTCCCTGGAGTTGGAGTTTTAGGTGGTTGTGAGTCACCAATGTGGGTGCTAGGAATTGAACTCTTGTCCTTTTTTTTTTTTGGTCTTTTTGAGACAGGGTCTCCCTGTAGCCCTGGCTGTCCTGGAACTCATTCTGTAGACCAGGCTGGCCTTGAACTCACAAAGATCCGCCTGTCTCTGCCTCCCAAGTGCTAGGATTAAAGGCGTGCACCACCACGCCCGGCCGAACTCTTGTCCTTTTTAAGAGAGTATCTCTAGCCCAACTTCTTAAAATTTTTGAAGATTGAGTCAAGGTGGCACTAAGTTTTCCAGGCTGGCTTTGAAATCACTATGTAGCCCAGGCAAGAACTAATCTTCCTGCCTCAGCATGTGAGTAGGTGCATTGAATGTCCCCTGTGACCTGTCTTCCCCCCTACCTCCCCTTCATGCCTAAGACCTCTGTTGTCTGGGTCTTCACGATCTTGACACAGTGGTCTACAGCACTATCATCCTTGATCCTTGCAGTCAGTCAGGGCACTGTATTTGGCTGTGTCTCCTTCTGTGTCCATTCATGCACTACTTCCAGCCCTTCTGGGGCTTGTCATCTGTATGTGGCTAGAACTTCTGAAATTTTAGCTCCAGGCCAGAGTTTCTAGAACTGCAAACTCCTATATATATTTGCCAACTACAGATTTTTAATTGGATGATATTTCCCGGATGACATGCCGAAAGCCACTTCCCCATTGTCCCCATTGCAGAACCTGGCAGCACAATTCTTCCCATGGCTCAGGCCAAATGTCTGGAGTTATCCATAGTCCCTGCTTGCCCTGCTTGAAAAATAGGATCCAATCTAAAGATTACCCCCCCCCCCCAATGCTACCGGTAGCTGGGTCCAGATAGAGCTGCCTGGCCCCCGAACTACTGCTGCAGTCTATCTTAGTATCTGTGGCCATAGCATGTTTTTAAGATCTTAGAGGACTACCTGCTCAGAAACACTTTGGGGGGGGGGTTGTGAGACCAGGTCTTTAGCACAGGCGGATTCCCTTGCCTAAACTTCAAGAGTGCTAGGATTACAGGCCTGAGCCACCCCATGCCTGACTCGGTAACATTCTTGGAGGAACTCTCAGCTACAACCTACCCTCCCTGCTACATTTGTTTCGATTGAACTTATCACCCTCCTCTCCCCAAGTACGCCACCTCTAAGGGACTGAGGTTTTATGCCTGCTTTCCTTTCCTGCTCTATTTTCCATCCTTGGAATAGTGCTAGGTGCCTAAGAGTGGGACTTGCTGAGTGCCGGAGCTGGAGGAAGGTTCCCTCATGCCTCTTGCATCCCCACGTCATCTTCCTCCCAGAAAAGCGGAAGCAGGAGCCAGCTTTGGAAAATGATGTGTTTTTATTGCTATGTTTGCAGTGGCTTTTTAGCACAGTAAGAACATTCCCAAAGGCCTGTACCCTCACCCAGCCCCACCCCCTGATCTAATATCTGGACCTGTGTGAAGGAAGCTTTTCTAAGGGGCTTGAAGGGACACAGGCATGGGTTAAAGCTACACGGAAGACTTAAGATGTCGAAAGTATATCAGCCTTTAGCTTAGAGGTGGGAGCTGTGCCCAGGATCCCCTCCCTGGGCTGTGTCCATGGGTGATCCCTGCAATCATGCCCAGCCCAGGGAGTAGGGTATGGGCAAGCCTGAGCATGCCAGGTGAGCAGACCCAGATCTCTGGGACAGAATGCTATAGCCTTCCACCTTTAAGACTTGGGGGCAAAGGGTCACTGTGGGGACACCCTTGAGGCCCCTACCATGCACTTTTCCTCTCCAGTCTGGGACTGGAGACCACACACACACATCCATACAATAGACTTGCATACTCGACAGCCCGAAGCTTTTGTTTTGCCTATGAAAATTAAATCTATAAATTCACACTCCTTGGCTAGGGGTAGAAGGAAGGTGGGGCTGTGAGGGAGGGGAGTGATAAGGAGAGGATGGTTTGGGCTCTTTTTAGAAATATACAAGCAAAAATCTCTCAAGTTTTTTTTTTATATAAAATGTGCAAAATACAAGCCTCCTTTGCCTAGAGGCACCATTTACTTCTGGTATTCACCTTCACTAAGAGATAAGAGATCTACATGTTCTCTACACACTCACACACATGTGCACTCAGACCCAAGCTCATACAGTTGATATTGGTGGCAATTGGCGCAGGAACCATAAGGTTCCACTGCTGGCTGGCTCTCTAAGCATCTAGAATAGGGATGGGAAGAGGGGTCTAGTCCAGCTGAAACATTCACCTTGGTTCTACTTTCCCTCTCTTGCCTCCCACCTTATTCGTTCCCTCCTCTCCAGTTCCCCAAGCTGCTGCTGCTGTCTCTAGGGTGAAGGTGTGTAACAGCAGAGCTTGTGAAGCAGGCAGGTAAGCCTGGCAGGGCTAGGAGATGGGTCCTGGGCACTGGGAGGAAGGGCAGGAGGTGGGGCCTTGAAGCAACACAAGGACCAGCTTGGCTATAGTGGGGAGGAGAGGCATCTATTTTTGGTGGATTGTGATATTTTTGGTGTTTTATTAAAAATGGAAAAAGTTACTTTTGTTAGCACTCATGGTGCTTCCTTCCCTCCCCCCAGGCAGACCCCCAAAACTGTGGAGGAAAGGCAAGCCCCCTGGAGGGGTGTGGGAGGGCTAAAGCAGGGGCTGCTATGGCTACCAGAGGATGAGCTGGTGATTTGAGCTGAGGGTGTCTATCACATGACACTCTCCACTACGACGACCTTGCTGCTCTCTGACACTGGGGTCAGGGTGGTCAGGCCCCTGACATCCGCATCCTGAGCTCTGTACTCCAAGTGGTGGAGGCCCCAAATAGGCTGGGTCAGGTGTTGCCAGCGCTGCGAGAGAGGAGGGCACGGTGAACCTCCTCGTGGGTCACTTACTCCACCCCATGGCAACTATGCCCACCTCTCTAGCTCCCACTATCAGCCACCAACGAGGGCTGCTTCTCCTAGGGCACCCTTCCAGGCCCATTCTCTGCACTGGGAGACAAAAGTGGGCCTTGCTTCTTTCCCAAGACGTGAGGTTGTAGGAGATCCACTTTCCTTCTACCCACTCCTAGTCTGAGCTGGTCAGGCATCTGCCCCTCCAGGGGATGGCCGTGGTGGTGGGGTCTTACCTCAGCCATGGTTCCCTTTGCCCTGACGAGACAGCCCAGCAGGTGGAGGGGCACACACAGCATGGAAGAGAGTGCAAAGACCCAGCCCATGGCTTCGCCCCACCACGGGTACACATACGTGTTGTTATAGACCAGTGGCTCGTAGTATATGATGTTGAAGATGAAGATGCCCTGTGAACAGAGATGCCTGTAGTCATTGGCCCCTACCACATAGTCTCACCTTTCTAGGTTCCCCAGCCTTACCAAGCAGACCAGCGGGGTGAAGAAAGACCAGCACCATTTCATCCAGGGGCAAGGTCGGTACCCAATCATACAGGCAATGTCGTCCATGAAGCGGTCAGCTCCTGGAGTGATGTAAGGTGCATGTGAAGGCTGGAGTTGGAGACCACCAACCTCTCTACTCCACCTCACAATTCCCAGCCCCACCCTTGCCCCTGACCTACCGTAAACCCAGGCCACCACCACACACTCCCAAAAAGCCTGCCAGAGCAGGGTAGTGCCACTGGCTGAGTAGTAGTCAAACAGCTGGAAGACGTACATCCCACCCTGAGGAACAGAGGCAAGTCAGGGAAGAGGTGGCCTGTGGCTAGAGACTAGCAGTAGTAGCCCACCCAGCCCCCACTCACATCGGTCACCATGGAGAGATCGATGACAAAGCAGAGGACACAGCAGAGGGCCACGGAGATCTCCCTTTGGAAACGGAAGTAGTAGGAGGCCGGGAGGAGATCCAGAAGCCCGGTGATGAAGCCCTCCACACCTACGAACTGTGGCCAAGGCACCTCAGGTCCAGGTCCTCTCACAACCTTTTATACCTTTTGCCTAATGTGCCAAGCCCCCTACTGACCACCCCTACCCCACTCCTGCAAACCTGGCTGTCCAGACCGAGCAGCAGCAGCATGAAGAAGAAGAGGGCAGCCCAGAGTGGGGCCACAGGCATCAGCGTGACAGCCCTGGGGTAGGCGATAAAGGCTAGGCCAGGCCCTGAGTACAAAGATCCAGGGTGAAACTGGCAGCCTGCACCATCCTTTGCACCCTAATGCTCAAAGTCACCCCCCTCAGATGCCAGAACAATGGATAAGGCCAGGACATGCGGGGAAGAATTCTTGTCTGAGCATGGCTAGGCCTGTTGCAATCCTGCAGGCATCTGTACACCAGGGGCGGGAAGGACTATTATATTTCCTTGTAGCCCCCACTGTAGAAGTACGGCTCAACACTCCTTTCCCTGGCTCTAGTAGCTGTGGCGGTTGCTGGTCAACTAGGGGTGACACAGTAGGGACTGGAGGACTCTCTCCCTTTGCATCTGTAGCACTCACAACTACAAGGACACACCCTGCAAGCCCTAGGAGTGGGTGGAGGGGGGGCCCACTTTGGAGAGAACAGCCGCGCTTCAGCTGCTTGGAGCCATCTGAACAGCTAGCTGAACTTGTCTGTCACGTTTCAATTTGCATGCGAACCTGACATCAGGGTAGTGCTACTGCTCTGGAGGTGGGCTGAGATTGTGCAGCTTACCTGATTCTGCCACCTTGGAGATGTGCACACCCTGCTCTGTGGCCATGAAGCCCAAGATGGAGAAGACCACAAAGCCAGCAAAGAAGCTGGTACCACTGTTGATGAGTGCCAGGATGATGGCGTCCCTAGGGGTGGAGGGCCGGTAAATCCCAGTTTGTTGCCCGCTCCTTTAGGGCACAGCAGGACAAGGTAGGGAGGGTAAAGGCGGGTGCCTACTTGTAGCAGTTGTTGTTGAAGCGATTGTAACTGCCCAGGGCTGTGAGGGCCCCCAGGCCGATGGCATAAGAGAAGAAAATCTGGGTCCCAGCATCTATCCATACCTGGAGGAGATGAGCCAAGAGTGGGGAATATGAAGGGTCCTGGTCAACAGGCCACACCTCCCAGCCCTGCTGCTACATATATGTATCTCCTCACCTGAGGGGACCCCAGCTTTGACCAGTCAGGCTTGAGATAGTAGATGATACCATCCAAGGCTCCAGGCAGCAGCACTCCACGCACCAGCAGCACAACAAGTACCACGTAGGGGAATGTAGCAGTGAAGTACACGATCTGGGGAGCCAGGCTGCTCAGAGAGGCTCTAGGCCTCTACTCCCATTTGGAAAGCCCCTGCCTGAGCCTGCTAGCTGGCTCCCAGTGCTGCTGTGAGCTGACTACAGTTGCCGCATGCTCAGAGCTCAGGGGTCAGAGCAGCCAGCAGCACTCATTCTATTCCTGAGTCAGGGGTGCCACCCAGAGAAGCTAGCGCTGAAGCCAGGGACAGGCACCTCATAGCAACACTGGTCAACTGTAGATGGAGTGAAGGGACTGCCATGGGCTTTTAAAGTGAGGGTCTCTAGGCCTGTCTGTTTTTATAGGAAAGAAGTTCATGGGATTGGGTGACCCTACATGAATTCTCCCGAGTGACAGCTTCTGGGGCATGCCCGTCGGGACAGGAAGGTGGGAGTGTGAGCAATGAGTTTGTGGCAATCTGACATGGGGTAACAATAAATAACATGTCCCTCTGAGCCCTGCGGCCCTAGACTCCAGACCATCCTCGATAGAGCAGTTGAGTCTTTAGCAGTTAGAGAGGCAAGAGAAAGACAGGGTGAGGTGTTGGGGTTGAAGCTTGGTGATATTGCTAGAGACCGAGACACAGACCCAGCCCATCATCCAAGCACGGGGACTGTGCTATGAATGAATTGTGATGCATTGGAGTCTTGCCCTCCAGGGACCTGACTGTCACATGGCTCAGTATTCTTATACGCCCATCTTTCTATGTAACCTGAAAGGGAACACCTGAGGGAGGGACGTGTGGAGTTTTCCTATGGAGCTTGAGGGTCAGAGAGGCAGGGGAAAGACCCCCATAGGGGTCAACTCAGTCACAAAATCAAATGGGCATCGAGGGAGGACTAGAGGGAAGCAGTGAGAGAGGGAGGAAAGGGAAAGCTTAAGAGCCAAGGCAGAGTGGTGGGCACAGGAAAGGATGGCTAGTGCCTGGGACTTTCATCCTCAGGACTGAAGGCAATAGAGAGGGAATAAAACGGTATGGATTTAAGGACCTGCCCCCACTGTAGGCCAGAGCCTCTTTCTCGTCACCTACTGACCTTGTGTACTTTGCAGACATGCCAACCTCCCAGGGCATGGTAACCCCACCCTGCCCACTTCCAGGTGTACCTTTCCCGTTGACTTGACTCCCTTCCACACACAGAAGTAGACCAGGACCCAGCAGGCCATCAAGCACAGGGTTACCTCCCAATTGAGGGCCCCTGGCACCTCTAACCCTGCAGAGAGCCTCAAGACTTTGTTCCTAGGGTAAAGAAAGAAGGAGGGCACCTGACGGTTGTGTCAGCAGAGGGGCACAGGGGCTGGGATGTGCTTTGGAGTTGGTGGATCTTCCCTCACTACAGCCCTAATTCAGGCTCCACCACCAGATATCAAGCCCAGAAGGTCCTGGTCAGCTGAGCATGGATGGAGGATTACCCCTGACCACTATCCTTTCCCCCACCCTCTGCATGTGTGCTCTCAGCTCCTTTACAGGTTTGCATGACAAAGTAACAAATGTTATGTTGCTGGAGGAGCAAGGCCTATTCCAGACTTGGGACTGGCTTAAGCATTCCTGGAGGACAGAAACAGATAAGGCCCAGGAGTAGCTGTTCTGTCCCTGGTTATGTGTGCTCAGGGCTGGACTACGTCTGGGGGCCCAAGGGATGAGATATGATGGGCTTGGCCCATAGGTGCCTGACTCACTCCCAGAATTCGATGACAGGGGACCGGCGATCAGCAAGCTGGTCACATGTGAGGTTGGCCAGGCTGGCATTGGCACAGTCTTCGTGGCGAAAGATCTCCACACAGTCAGGAGTGTTCCAGGTGTGGCCACACGTGGCCCAGGGCAGAGTGGTGGTGAAGGACTTGACCAGGTAATAGAAACCCCAGGCCAGCACCATGATGTAGTAGGTGTTGCAGTAGAAGACGATCACCATGGAGGCATAGCCCAGGCCTGCGGATGAGCCAGAAGTCTCCCTCTGGGCTTCTCTGTGACAACTTTTCTACCACTTCCTTTATTTCCCTTTTGAGAGCTGGTGCTGAGTTTCTGCTGAGCCCCTAACAGCTTGCTCCCTGTAGCACTTGTCCTCTCCCTCCCTCCATCCTGCCAGAGACTTCCCAAGCTTTTCAAGGCCCCTTGTCTGTGTTTGAACACTAGGCCACCTCCCCCATTTGCCTCCCACTAACACTTGTCCATTTACAGGCCAGAGCTAAGGCAGCCCCTCCTGTAATACTTTATCTGGTTATTAAAGTCCTATTGATTGTCTAGCTTCAAATGCCTGGCTCTCTCCCAGGTCCTTCTGCCCCCCTGCAATCCAGAAGGCAAGACTGCACCCCTGTCCCCCAGTGGCTTCCAGTACGTATCGGCTGGAAGAGCTTTCTACTAACCTGAGGAAGCATAGGAAATGGGACCTGTTCGGTGGACAACTTTTCCAAATCACTGCATTCCTCTATACCAGCTTCAAGGACAGCAGTAGCACCTCTCTAGTGAGTCAGTTGTGTCCAACAGGTCCTGTCCCCAGCCTGGCTATTTCTGCTCCATCCTTTCTCTTGTATGAAAGCCTGCTTTAACTCCCCTGCTACTTCCTGACTCCCCAAGTTAATTGTGTGCTCTACATGTCCTATAGGCTCTCCCCTAAGCCTAGGAGGGTACCACCTGACGCCCAAGTCTGCTGCTCAGGGTAAGACAAGGTTTCTTCAAGTGGGTCACAGACATCCTCTGTTCCCCAGTAGCAGTGAGAAAGGGGAGTGCTGAGAGCTGGCCCGGGGCGGCTCACCTTTGAATAAGGGACAGATGTTCCAGACATTGATGCTTCCGGCCTTCATGAACTGGCCCAGTGAAATTTCCAGGAAGAAAATGGGAATTCCTCCAACCAGGGCGATCAGGACATAGGGAATAAGAAACACACCTAGGGGAGGAAAGACAGTGTGGGCTCAGGAAGCCTCCTAATGACCCCATGAAGTTCACGCACTTGCACACAGGGTGGCCCCGTGTAGCAGCCGGGCACTTGTCCAGGCCTAACAGACCAGCCCAGACTCCAGAAGTCCTGGGAGGTTCAAGCAGAGCCTCAGCTGTAGCCTGCACCCCAGCCCCATGACTTCTCACTGGGTGAATCAGTGCAGGGGTGGCCACTGACTCAGAGGCCCAAGGTGAACAATTCAGGGAGATGAGCTCTAGCTCTCTTGAGAGGAGCAGCAACAGCAGTATCTAACCATTGGACCCTGTTCCCTGAGCTATGGTGCGGGGCTTCACTCACAGATGGACCATGGACACCTAGAGTGACCTAACAGGGGAGGGGAGCATCAAGAATACGTGGGCTTGCTGGGCATGGTGGTGCACTGGGGAACCAGAGGCAAGTGGATCTGAGTTCAAGGCCAGCCTAGTCTACAGAGCAAATTCTAGGACAGGAGGAGGTACAGGGAGATCTTGTCTCAAAAAGACAAAAAAAAAAAAAATACATGGGCTTATACAGGCCATTCCTTGTGCCGCAGTCCTGTTTGCCAGGCAGCAGCACAGGAAGGAATGGCATGTGTGTGTGTGTGTGTGTGTGTGTGTGTGTGTGTAGCGTGCACGCCAGGCTAAGTGCTCAAGTCTGGGGGCTTCTCTAAAGGCGGTGAGCCCAACTGCCCTGTACTTTGTACTCATGAAGTTTCCAGGAGGAGCCTGGGTGGGTGGCAATCCTCTGTTTATAGGGGTGTTGGTGTCGTGCAGAGGGAGACAGGTCAAGGAAAGGGGCCGGAGACAGGCTCTGGAAGAGGCAGGCAGGACTGGGCCAGAGACAGGATTCCCCCAGTAACTAGGTGGGGTAGAAGGAAGACAGAAGAGATGAGCAGTAGTAGCTCTGGCCTACTGCACCCTACTGCTCTCTAGGATCCCTGCTCTTGTCCCTGGCTCAGCTGTCTCTACTTCTGAGTGACAGAGTGCTAGGCTCCTGCTCCCAGCATCTTTGTGTGTGACCTTGGACAGAGGCCTTCCCTCTGGGACTCAGTTTCCCACCCATCACCTGGCTGCTTCAGCTTTCCAGCAACCCCGTGCTGCTTTGCAGTCACAGGACACACGAGTGCCCACTGCTGTTGCTAAGCTGGGCTTCGGCAACTGGGCATGGGATGTGCACGCAGCATGTCCAGTGGTGGTGCCAGGCGGGCCAGGCCGCAGGCTTCCCAAGCCTGGCTCAAGCACCCAGTGTTCCAGGCCTGGGCCAGAGGGGGGGGGGGGAAGGAAAGAGGGGAAGGGAAAGGAAGGGAAAGAGAAGGGAGGAGAGGGGAGGGGAGAAGAGAGCATGGGGGAGGGACAGAGTGGCCCATTGTGCGTGTGTGTTCCTGTGTGCACACGTGGGGGGCCCACACAATGTGCCACTTGTGTGCCTGACCCATGAGGGCAGCCAGGGCTCCTCACCTCCTGGAGCTGCCCCCCCCCCCCAATCCCACTCGGGGCAGGCCTTTCCTTCCCACCTCAGTGACCAATCACTCCCAGTCTGGGGTAGAAGTCTAGGAGGCAGCCCCTCATTTTAGCAGGAAGCTCTCCCTGGTTGCCTCCCCCAACACTGCCAGGCACATGACTGGTGAGGGGGGTGGAGGCCGCCAAGCTGGGTCATTGGAGTGCTTGGTCGGTGAGCAGACACCCGGGCCCCCACGCTAGGCGGGCCTCCCCCACAACCCCTCACCCCCCGTCTGGACTTCGCCCCACTGCTCTGGGTGGGCTGGTGGTAGGCTGGGGAGGGAGACCAACCCCTGAGGAGAAGCTACGAAGCTCAAGGGTGGGGGCGCTCACCTCCACCGTTCTTGTAGCACAGGTATGGGAAGCGCCAAACGTTGCCTAGGCCCACGGCGAAGCCCACGCACGACATGATGAAGTCCATCTGGCGCGTCCAGGTCTCTCGAGGCGGGACCGCGAGGCGGCTGCCCGGCGGCCCCAGGCCCGCGGGGCCATCGCCCTTGGCCGGGGCACCGTCGGGTCCGGGCACGATGAGAGGACCCTTCTTCTCCTCACCAGACACGCTGTAGATTCCGTTCTCGGCGCTCTTCTTCGCCATGGCCCCTGGGGCCGCGAGGCCGGGCCGGGGGTCGCGGCTCCTCGTGGGGGGCAGGCGGGCAAGGTGCTCCTGTGGAACCTGGAAGGAGGGCCCCGAAGGCGCGGGCCCGCCCGGGGGCCTCAGGGGCGGCCTGGCCGGGGGACGGGGCGGGCGGGGTGCGGGACGGGGAGGGGGAGGCGGCGCAGTCAGAAGCAGTCCACGAAACACTTGAAAGTGAGCCTGAAGAATCTCATGTGTGTCGGGGGCCCGGGGGCACGCGAGCGGCGGCGGGGCCCGGCCGGGCGGCGGTGGCTCCCTAGACTCCTGCCTGCGGCTCGGGCGGAGGCTGAGGCTGCAGTGACCGCGGGTGCTCACCGGGCCTAAGTCTTACCCTAGCGGGACACGGGAGACATCGGATGCGTACGGTCTGCAAGCGGCGGCCGGAGCAGGGGCCTGTGGCCCGCGCCCCCCGCCCCGGCCAGGTCCCCGCGCTTCTCCTGCTCGATCGCCCCTCGGGTTGCACCGCCGGCTCCGGTGGTCCGGGCGCGCCTCGCCCCCTCTTTCCCGGCGGCGGCTCCAGCCGCTCTCCGGGCTGTGGCGGACTCACGGATTCACCACCGCACTCCGACTGGCCCTCTCTTCCCCGGCGCGACCGGCAGCTGCTTAAGAACCGACTCTGGGTGATGTCACTGTCGCCCCACCCCCACGACCGGGCTAGTCCCCCTCCCCCCCTCCATCCCGCCCTCTCCGTCACTCCGCCTACCTCCTCCCGAGGAGGAGACGCCTGCTCTAGCGGGGAGCAGGAAGGCTGCTACCTGGAGCACCCGCCAGCACCTCCTCCTCAGTGGGCCTATCAGCCACCCACGCCAGCCTCACCTGGACCGCCTGGCTCGAGTTAGACCAAAAGTCCCCCCTGCCCCGCCCCGGGTTTCCTGAACCCCTCCGTAGCTCAAGCAAAACGTTTTCCCTGGCCAGCTTCCAGCCATCCTTAGTCCTTCTCCCCTTCTCTCTGCTCCTAGCCTGGAGTCGGCCCTTCCCGGTGACCCATCCTTCCCAAGGTCCCTCCAGTCTGCCTCACATCTCTTCTCTGACCCTTATCTACGACCAAGGGACTGTGGGGTACCTAGACACAAAGCTCCTTAGCCCCTACACCAAACTCAGTACCGGTGCAATGGTCTTCTGAAGGCCTGGGCCTCCAATGGCGTGGAGAGGGGAGATTGCCCCCCGAGGGTTCTGTGGGACTTTGCTTGAGGCACTCCGCTGCATTCCCAAGATAGTCAGCCCTTCCCAAAGGTAGAAGGCCTAGAGGCTGAGGGTCAAGGTGTCAACCCTGGGCGGGACAGATTTCTGTTTGTTTCGAGTGGGCAAACGATAGCTTGCTCGCTTGAACATCAAGGTTGGAAATACATTTGTTACTAAGGTAGAGAAGGGGACTACAAGAGAACCCCTGTCAGCCCTCCCTTGCCTGGTGCAGGGTGGGTAGGGCTTGTGATCTGTAGAGACTGCGATAGGAATAGGGTAAGGCTGCCCCCTGGTGCTTGGTGGCTGCACAGACCCTCCCTCAAAGGCCACTGCTGAGAGGCGAGCTCAGCACCTGCTTGCTGTGCTCCTCAGGGACATCCAAGCCTCCCATCTGCAGCTAAACAGTCTGTTGAGAATTTTCCAGAGCCAAGACTACCCTGGGGTGCACTGGGAAGATGAGGTGTGCCCATCTCAGTTCCAAACTCCGTGATCTGATCAGACACCGAAGTTTCCAGATGGCTCATCCTGTCATGCTAAGCCTGCAGCCATCAGGCAGCTTTAGGAAGAAAAGCAGTACCAGCCAGAGCCAGATTGAGCTTGGTAGGTAAGGGAGGGGCAGCATCTCCACCCAGGCTGTGTATGTGTTGGGGGTGAGGTGGCAGAGTCACATTGCTCATCATAGGACCGTAACTTGAGTCTTCTCTGGCCAAGCCTGGGACTAAAGCCCTCCCTCCTGGAAACAAAAAGACCTTAGAGGAGTTACTGCATACACATCCTGGAAGGGCCAGGATAACTTGAGCAATGGGGCAAAGGGCATTTGAGAGAGGAGAGAAAAGGACCTTTTGAAGTGGCCCCAGAAGACTCCATTGAAGCACGAGGACAGAGTGGAGATGTGAGACCTGCACCGGTGCGGGAACAGGTGCTGCCTTCATGACCTGTATGAGGTGTAGGCAGAGGCTAGACAGTGCCAGGAAAATCAGACTGGAGAATGAGCTTCCACGGGAGTGGAAGCTGGGTGCAGGCCACAATTGAAGGTCCTAAGCCAGGCGTGGTGGCGCACGCCTTTAATCCTAGCACTTGGGAGGCAGAGGCAGGTGGATCTTTGTGAGTTCAAGGCCAGCCTGGTCTACAGACTGAGTTCCAGGACAGCTGTAGCTTCAGGGAGACCCTGTAAAAAAAAAAAAAAAAAAAAAAAAAAAAAAAAAAAAAAAAAAAAAAAAAAAAAAAAAAAAAGAAAAGAATTGAAGGGTCCTGCTTGTCCAGGGAGCAGAGGTAGGACGGAGAGAACACAGTGTCTTGAGAAAGATGTGGGTGACCTGGTGGCACTTTAAAGAGATGATAGACTTTGTGACGAGGGCTGGGGGTGAAGATGTCAAGGCTGAGAACCAAGAGTGAAGGCCTCCTCCCATCTCAGGCTTGCGCTTAAGCAGCTGGGTGGGGAGGCAGGTGTCAAGGCTGAGGACAGGGACATGAAGGAGGGGTAGCACCTCCACCCAAGCGCAAAGAGGAGCTTGCAGAGAAGACTCATGCATGCATAGGCACTGGGAGTTGCAACTGCCTTTGTGGGGTCAGAGGGTGGCCAGGGTGGAGAGCACCAGGAGACAGAAGTGAAAGGCTACTGAGAAGAGCTCCTGTGACCTTGAGCGTTCCTCGGCCTCTGTATCTCAGAGGAACAGGTCCAACAGGTCCCCAGACCTGACTCCACAGAGCCCAACTCTGTTTTGCCTGGTATGGTACCACGTTCCAGCTCGTCTCTAGTCCGAGACTCTTCAGAAGCTCGCTGTAGCCAGCCCTTGTGCACCAGTCTTCATGCTCACCCTTTCCTTTTAGGGTATGTACCTCTTCACACTGCAGCAACTATCCCCTGGGCTCTGGGCCTGCTGGCCCCCTTGCCCTCCACCTTGCTCCCACTGATGGTCAGGAGGCTAAAGAAGGAGGCACAGGTACCTGCTCCAGCATCCTCAGCCGCCAGCGAGCCATTTCCGAAGAAACAAAGAAGTGGAGGCAACTAGGAGGAGCCCTGACAGGCTCCTCGGTGCCTGCGGGTGTGTGCCTGTGCTCAGACCCAGCCGCTGGTGGGAGTGTGTGCTGATGAGGACAGTTTGTGGTTCTAGGGGTAGGTCCTAGATTGTGCAAGCACCAAGGGAAAACAAAGGCACTGTACTTTCCCAGCACCGGGCAGGGTCTCTCCAGGATCTCGGCTCATGAACACAGGTACTTCCCAACCTGTGCCCTTGCTGTTCCAGTTGTGTAGGCAGCTAACTGTGCTGAGGCCTCAACTGGGGGCTAGGGGCGAGGGGATAGGGCAGGGTGCAGGTGGCAAGCTGGAAGAGGGCTGCCACAGGGCCCTTGTTGATGGTAGACGCAGGGTTGGACCTAGGACCCATCCAGCCCTGAGGTGCTATAGACTGGGAGAGGGCTGGATAGAGGTCACTCCCGAAGGGGGTAACAGTTATTCTGTAAGGAGCTAGGCAGCTGGAGACACGGTTGGGGGACCTCTTATGGGGGCCTGATACAATGGGCTTTGGAATTACAATGAGCTGGAAACAAAGGGGAAGCTGAGGGCGACCTGGCAGGGCTTTACACTTCCAGCAGGCAAGGGGGACAAATGGAGCTAGGGTCAAGGTTCATGGAGTTGGGGGTCCAATCTGAGAGGCCTAGGTCTGCTGAAAGGCAGAAGCCCCCCCCCCCAGCACAGCACCTCACGCCTACCAGCTGTGAACATTCACACAAGCCCACTGAAAGCACTTTCTTACATTTTATTTACTTTTTATTTTATTTTTATTTTTTGTCTTTTTGAAGCAGGGTCGCCCTGTAGCCCCAGCTGGCCTGGAACTCACTCTGTAGACCAGGCTAGTCTTGAACTTAGAGATCTGCCTGCCTCTGCCTCCTGGACATTAGGATTAAACTCGTGTGCCACCATGCCTGGCTTAAAGACGGTTCTTAGCCGCCACGTGGGTGCTGGGGATTGAACCCGGGTCCTCTACAAGAGCAGTTGGCACTCTTTACCGCTGAACCATCTCTCCAGCCCTGCTTTCTTACATTTTAATACAATCTTTATACTTAACTGTTTTGTGGCGGTGGTGACTTTTTTGCCGGGGCTTGAAGGAGATGGCACAGTGTACCATACTGTAACTCGTCCAGCCTTGAACTTGAATAGATCCTCTTACATGAACCTCTTGTGTGTTTGCATTACAGGTGTGAGCTCCCACACCCAGTTTACTGGCTTATACTACTTAAAAAATATTTTTTGCCAATGTTTTGATATAGGGTCTCATTTATTAGCCCAGGCTGGCCTTGAACCCCAGTATGTAGCCAAAGATGATTTTGAACTCCTGACCCTCAGGCCTCTGGATTACAGGTGTGCAGCACCATACCCAGTTTAGACTACTTGTATTTTTAAAAATTTCTTTTATGTGTGTAAGTGTTTTGCCTGCCTGCATGTTAACTCTATCTGTGCTGTGCAATGCTTCTGCATGCATGTTAACTATATCTGTGCTGTGCAATGCTCCTGCATGCGTGTTAACTCTGTGTCGTGCAATGCTCCAGGTGGCCAGAAGCATTGCATCCTCTGGGGATGGTTGTTAGTCACCAGGTGGGTTCCAGAAACCAAATCCAGGTCCTGTGCAAGAACTCTTTGTGACCACCGAGCCCTCCCTTCAGCCCCTACATTAATTTCAGATTTACAGGGAAATTGCTGAGAGAGTACTTGGGGTTTTCTAAAGTCCCTTTGCTCTACCAGAATCCAACATTGAATTTGGTTGTCATGTTGACTGTGACTTTGTCAGAGTGCTTTGTTCTGATGACCCTGACGGTTCTGAGGTGGGTTGGTGGGTGTAGAATATTCTCTATTGGTCTCCCACCGTTTCTTTCACGGTTAAGTGGGCCTTAGGAATTTGTAAAGGCCTGTTCATCCATCTTTTGGATAGCAGTGCTTGTGATCCCCTTGACCATGGCCAGCGTTGACAATGCTGGATAAGGTGTGTTGGATCTCTACACCTCAAAGGCCCCTTTCTCCCCTTTCCATTCTACACCTTTTGCAAGAAAGGCATTATACCCACCTTCCTGGGGCTGTGCCAGTCACTTTTTTTTTATTTTTATTTTATTTATTTATTTATGTGTGTGAATGTATTGTCTGCATGTAGGTTTGTGCACCCGTGTCGTGCAATGCCGCGGAGGTCAGAAGAGGGCGTCGAATTCCCGTGGAACTGGAGTTCTCCTGGAATTGGAGTTACAGACGGTTCTCAGCCGCCATGTGGGTGCTGGGGATCGAACCCGGGTCTTCTGCAAGAGTAGTCGGTGCTCTTAACCGCTAGGCTATCTCTCCAGCCCCAAGCTAGTCACTTTTCATTCCTCTAACAAACACCTCTGCTCATCAGCTTACCAGGAGTCTAGATTAGTTTTAGCTCATGATTTCTAGAGTTTTAAGCCACAGTTACTTGGCCCTGCTGCCTTTCTCATAGCAAAGAGCATGTCAGAGCAATGCTGTTCATTCTGTTTTGTTCAGAAAGCCACAGAGGGCCCCACTATCCCTGACAAGGGCATACCTCAGTGATCTAACTTCCTTCACTAGGCCTCTCCTATGAGCAGCACAGGTCTTTGATGGACTTGGCCGCTGAGGCCACGTGGCATGCTCCTGCACAAGGGATTTATTTATTCTCCTACATTTATTTGTTACTCATTGACTGACTGTAGTATAGACTCATGAATTTGCTGAGTATTAAAGAGAGAGGAAACCTATTTAACTGTATCACCTACTGATACTTTCCCTAACTCTGTTTCCTCTCCTCGCCAAGCCTCTCATAAATGCTATTCTTCTCTCGACTTTCATAAATCACTTTTGGTAGGTTTCACATATGAGTGATATCGTACAATATTTGTCTTTCTTCCCAGATCTCATTTAATTAACAGAAATGTGCTTTGTGCTTTTTTTTGTTGTCTTGTTATTTTGAAACAGTCTCAATATTTAGCCCTGGCTAGTCTGGAACTTCTCACGTAGACCAGGCTGACCTTACAAAACTACAGGGATCCTCCTGCCTCTGCCTCCCAAGAGCTAGGATTAAAGGTGTGCAGCACCATGCCCGGCCTATAAAATTTTTAAGAGATTTGAAGCTGGGGCGTGGTTTCGTGTGGTGGCACGTGGTGGCACACACCTTTAATCCCAGCACTCTGGAGGTAGAGGTGAGTTCAAGGTCAGCCTGGCCTACAGAGTGAGTTCCAGGCCAGCTGGAGCTACAGGGAGACCCTGTCTCAAAAAGACCAACAAAAAACATTAATTTTTGGAACTGGGTGTGTTGGTGCATGCCTCCCAGCACTCCGGACGCAGAGGCAGGCAGATCTCTGTGAGTTCAAGTCCTGCTTGGTCCACATAGGGTGTTCCAGGTCAGCTGGGGCTACAGGGAGACCCTGTCTCAAAAAGACCAACAAAAAACATTAATTTTTGGAACTGGGTGTGTTGGTGCATGCCTCCCAGCACTCCGGACGCAGAGGCAGGCAGATCTCTGTGAGTTCAAGTCCTGCTTGGTCCACATAGGGTGTTCCAGGTCAGCTGGGGCTACAGGGAGACCCTGTCTCAAAAAGACCAAAAAAATATTTTTTTTTGAACCGTGGAAGGAAACCAGAGCTTCGTGCATTCTAAGTTGTTTGCCCTACCAGTCAGCTATACTCCCAACCCACTTCTTTGTGCCTTTGACACCTGTCCCATTGTGTGTGTGTGTGTGTCCCCATGCACTCACGCCTGTTTGAGTACTTCTTTGCTTTCTGGCTATATGCCCAGATTATATATATTTCCTGCTCTGGATCTTGAATGAGCTATTTCTCCAAGGAGTCATTCATTAGAAATGCTCACTGCTGTAGACTAGGGTTTCTAGGCCCTCTCAGTGGACAGAGCAAGGAGACTTACACAAGTCATTGTGTGGAGGCTCTTATCTATAACAGACGCATTTTGGTGTTTGTATTAAGCTAAACGAGTTCTAATTGATACTTCCAATTCTAATCTATTACCACACGGTCATTCTAGCCTCTTTGTTTTACTTCTTTTTTTGTGTTTTATTTATTATTTTTATTTTATGTGTGTGTTTGTATTGCCTGCATATATGTAAGTGCATGCATGTCATGCAAAGCCCGTGGAGGTCAGGTTAGATTCACTGGAATCTGGACTTACGGATGGTTGTTAGCTGCCATGTAGGTGCTGGGAATCGAAGCCGGGTCCTCTCTAAGAACAGTCAGTACTCTTAACCCCTGAGCCATCTCTCCAGCTCCTTTCTTTCACTTCCTTGAAAGTGAATAACCTGGCTGCCACCATTGGGCACCAGGTGCATAATTGTTTATTTGCATTATGAACATCTAGTGGTCTCAGAACTATTAATTCATACCATCATGGAGAACAGCTTTATCAACCAGACTACAGTTGCTTTTACTTTTAATTCTTTTGTTTTAATTTTTGAGATCAAGTCTTGCTATGTAGCTCAGGCTGGCTGAGCTACATAGTGGAACTCATGATGTCGCCCACACTGGTTTCAGACCCATAGCGGTTCTCCTGCCTCAGCTTTCTAAATGCTAAGAAAAGAGGTGTGAACCACCACACTCCATCTGCCTTTAGTCTGTGTGTGTGTGTGTGTGTGTGTGTGTGTGTACCATGATGTGCATGTGCAGGTCAGAGGACAAGTTGTGGGAGTTGGTTTTCTCTGTCCACCATGTGGGGTCCGGGGATCAAACTCAGGTCTTCAGGTCTGTCAGCCAAGGCGTTGACCTGCTAAACCATCTTTCTAGCCCTCTACTTTATTTTTTGGGTACAGGGTCTCTTACTGAACCTGGTGCTCACTGGTTCAGATAGACTAATGGACTGGCAAGCCCCACAGATCTTGCCTTTACCTCCCCAGGGCTGACATTGCAGATGTACACTGGTGCCCCTGGATGTCTATGTGAGTTCTGGGGATCCCAGCTCAGGTCCTTCTCTTTGTATGATGAGCATCTTACTGACTGAGCCATCTCCTCAGCTCTAGTCTTAGATTTGTTTATTTTTTGATTTGCATTGTTGGAGATGGGAACCAGGGCACTATGCATGCTTGGCAAGAGCTTGGTTCCCAGGCTCGTGTTTATTCTTCTAGGCCTTACTCTTGCCGGTGTTGATATAGATCATCCCCTCTCCCTGCTTCAATGATGCTGCTTATACATTTGTGACACAGTTAAGCTTTTTTTTTTTTTTGGTAACAGTCGGTGTTCTGTATTGTGCCTCCTCAGCCTCCTGGACAGTCACCAGGGCTTATCAAATACCTCTTCTTCCATCAAAGGCTTTCAGTTTTGGGAGTGTTAGCTGCCTCTCATTACAGGTCACGTCACAAAGAATTGTTTTGCTGCCCTCAAGATCCCCTACCCTTTTCCTAGTTAAACTGTCCCATCTTACTCCCCTGCTAACTGCTATTCTGTTTCTTGTATCTATAGTTTTGGCTCCCAATGACTCATTTCACTTAACAATATGTTGCGGTTTGAGAGGAGACAAGGTTTCACTATCCCAGGCTGGCCTCAGACTCAATATGTATCTGAGAATGACTTTGAATTCCTGATCTTCTAGTGTCTATCTCTCCAGTGCCACCATGCTTGTCTCAGCAAAATGTTTGGAAGAACCATTGGTTTCTTTGTGTGGCTCTTTTCTTTTCTTCACTGAGTAGTCTTCCATTGGACTATATGCTACTGAGCTACTGAAGGGTAGCTTGGTTCTAGTTGTCACTAATTATAAGTAAAGCTGCTATAAATTAAGAATAACGCTGCTGATTTTTGTATAGATATAAGCTTTCAAGTCTGTGAAGTAAACAGCAAGGAGAATCATTACTGGATCATGTGGCTAAAGTATATTGAGCTTTGTAAGAAATAGCCAATGTGTGCGTGGGGGGGGCTAGCTCACAGCTAGAATCCAGGCACTTGGGAGGCTGAGACAGGAGGATTGATGTGACTCCGAGGTCATTCTGGCTTACACAATGAAATTCTGTCTCTATGAAAGAAAAAAAAAGAAGAGCCGGGTGTGGTGGCGTGCGCCTTTAATCCTAGCACTTGGGAGGCAGAGGCAGGCGGATCTTTGTGAGTTCAAGGCCAACCTGGTCTACAGAGTGAGTTCCAGGTCAGCTGGGGCTTCAGGGAGACCCTGACTTGAAAAGACCCCCTGCCCCAAAAAGAAAATACATGGATATGCCGAAGAGATGGCTCAGCAGTTAGCAGTTGATGCCCACTGGCTGTTCTTGTAGAGGACCTGGAATTAGTTCCCAGTTCCCACAGAGTGGCTAACAACCATCTGTAACTCCAGTTCAAGGGCGTCTTCTGGCCTCTGTGGGGAACGTGTAAGAAATCATTTTAATCATTTTGGTACATTTTCTTCTGTTGTGTGTATAGGTATTATGACACCTATATTTTTGTTTAAAATATTTTATTTATTATTATTTTATTTTGCATAATTTTTATTGAATTTTNCTCAGTGATCTAACTTCCTTCACTAGGCCTCTCCTATGAGCAGCACAGGTCTTTGATGGACTTGGCCGCTGAGGCCACGTGGCATGCTCCTGCACAAGGGATTTATTTATTCTCCTACATTTATTTGTTACTCATTGACTGACTGTAGTATAGACTCATGAATTTGCTGAGTATTAAAGAGAGAGGAAACCTATTTAACTGTATCACCTACTGATACTTTCCCTAACTCTGTTTCCTCTCCTCGCCAAGCCTCTCATAAATGCTATTCTTCTCTCGACTTTCATAAATCACTTTTGGTAGGTTTCACATATGAGTGATATCGTACAATATTTGTCTTTTTCCCAGATCTCTTTTAATTAACAGAAATGGTGTTTGTGCTTTTTTTTGTTGTCTTGTTATTTTGAAACAGTCTCAATATTTAGCCCTGGCTAGTCTGGAACTCTCACGTGACCAGCTGACCTTACAAAACTACGGAGATCTCCTGCCTCTGCTCCCAAGAGCTAGGATTACGGTGTGCAGCACCATGCCCGGCCTATAAAATTTTTAAGAGATTTGAAGCTGGGGCGTGGTTTCGTGTGGTGGCACGTGGTGGCACACACCTTTAATCCCAGCACTCTGGAGGTAGAGGTGAGTTCAAGGTCAGCCTGGCTACAGAGTGAGTCCAGGCCAGCTGAGCTACAGGGAGACCCTGTCTCAAAAAGACCAACAAAAAACATTAATTTTTGGAACTGGGTGTGTTGGTGCATGCCTCCAGCACTCCGGACGCAGAGGCAGGCAGATCTCTGTGTGAGTTCAAGTCCTGCTTGGTCCACATAGGGTGTTCCAGGTCAGAGGGGCTACAGGGGCCCCTGTCTCAAAAAGACCCAAAAAAATATTTTTTTTTGAACCGTGGAAGGAAACCAGAGCTTCGTGCATTCTAAGTTGTTTGCCCTACCAGTCAGCTATACTCCCAACCCACTTCTTTGTGCCTTTGACACCTGTCCCATTGTGTGGTGTGTGTGTGTCCCCATGCACTCACGCCTGTTTGAGTACTTCTTTGCTTTCTGGCTATATGCCCAGATTATATATATTTCCTGCTCTGGATCTTGAATGAGCTATTTCTCCAAGGAGTCATTCATTAGAAATGCTCACTGCTGTAGACTAGGGTTTCTAGGCCCTCTCAGTGGACAGAGCAAGGAGACTTACACAAGTCATTGTGTGGAGGCTCTTATCTATAACAGACGCATTTTGGTGTTTGTATTAAGCTAAACGAGTTCTAATTGATACTTCCAATTCTAATCTATTACCACACGGTCATTCTAGCCTCTTTGTTTTACTTCTTTTTTTGTGTTTTATTTATTATTTTTATTTTATGGGTGTGTTTGTATTGCCTGCATATATGTAAGTGCATTGCATGCAATGCAAAGCCCGTGGAGGGTCAGGTTAGATTCACTGGAAATGGACTTACGGATGGTTGTTAGCTGCCATGTAGGTGCTGGGAATCAGCCGGGTCCTCTGCAAGAAAACGTCAGGTACGTCTAACCCTGAGCCTCTCCAGCTCCTTTCGTCACTTCCTGTGAAAGTGAATAACCTGGCTGCCACCATGTTGGCACCAGGTGCATAATGTGTTATTTGCATTATGAAATCTAGGGTGGCTCAGAACTATTAATTCATACCATATGGAGAACAGCTTTATCAACCAGACTACAGTTGCTTTTACTTTAATCTTTGTTTAATTTTTGAGACTAGTCTTGCTATGTAGCTCAGCTGGCTGAGACTACATAGTGGAACTCATGATGGCGCCCACACTGGTTTCAGACCCATAGCGGTTCTCTGCCTCAGCTTTCTAAATGCTAAGAAAGGTGTGAAACCACCACACTCCATCTTCCTTTAGTCTGTGTGTGTGTGTGTGTCGTGTGTGTGTGTGTACCATGATGTGATGTGCAGGTCAGAGACAAGTTGTGGGAGTTGGTTTTCTCTGTCCACCATGTGGGTCGGGGATCAAAACTCAGGTCTTCAGGTCTGTCAGCCAAGGCGTTGACCTCCTAAACCATCTTTCTAGCCCTCTACTTTTTTTTTTTGGGTACAGGGTCTCTTACTGAAACCTGGTGCTCACTGGTTCAGATAGACTAATGGACTGGCAAGCCCCACAGATCTGCCTTACCTCCCCAGGGCTGACATTGCAGATGTACACTGGTGCCCCTGGATGTCTATGTGAGTTCTGGGGATCCCAGCTCAGGTCCTTCTCTTTGTATGATTGACATCTCTTACTGACTGAGCCATCTCCTCAGCTCTAGTCTTGATTTGTTTATTTTTTGATTGCATTGTTGGAGATGGGAACCCAGGGCACTATGCATTGTGGCAAGAGCTTGGTTCCCAGGCTCGTGTTATTCTTCTAGGCCTTACTCTTGCGGTGTTGAAAGACTCACCCTTCCCTGCTTCAATGATGCTGCTTATACATTGTGACCACGTTAAGCTTTTTTTTTTTTTGGTAAACAGTCGGTGTTCTTGATTGTGCCTCCTCAGCCTCCTGGACAGTCACCAGGGCTTATCAAATACCTCTTCTTCCATCAAAGGCTTTCAGTTTTGGGAGTGTTAGCTGCCTCTCATTACAGGTCACGTCACAAAGAATTGTTTTGCTGCCCTCAAGATCCCCTACCCTTTTCCTAGTTAAACTGTCCCATCTTACTCCCCTGCTAACTGCTATTCTGTTTCTTGTATCTATAGTTTTGGCTCCCAATGACTCATTTCACTTAACAATATGTTGCTGTTGAGAGGAGACAAGGTTTCACTACCCAGGCTGGCCTCAGACTCCATATTGTATCTGAGAATGACTTTGAATTCCTGATCTTCTAGTGTCTATCTCTCCAGTGCCACCATGCTTGTCTCAGCAAAATGTTTGGAAGAACCATTGGTTTCTTTGTGTGGCTCTTTTCTTTTCTTCACTGAGTAGTCTTCCATTGGACTATATGCTACTGAGCTACTGAAGGGTAGCTTGGTTCTAGTTGTCACTAATTATAAGTAAAGCTGCTATAAATTAAGAATAACGCTGCTGATTTTTGTATAGATATAAGCTTTCAAGTCTGTGAAGTAAACAGCAAGGAGAATCATTACTGGATCATGTGGCTAAAGTATATTGAGCTTTGTAAGAAATAGCCAATGTGTGCGTGGGGGGGGCTAGCTCACAGCTGAATCCAGGCCTTGGGATGCTGAGACAGGAGATTGATGTGACTCCGAGGTCATTCTGGCTTACACAATGAAATTCTGTCTCTATGAAAGAAAAAAAAAGAAGAGCGGGTGTGGTGGCGTGCGCCTTTAATCCCTAGCATTGGAGGCAGAGGCAGGCGGATCTTCTGTGAGTTCAAGTGCCAACCTGGTCTACGAGTGAGTTCAGGTCAGCTGGGGCTTCAGGGAGACTGGACTTGAAAAGACAAAAAAAAAAAAAAAAAAAAAAAAAAAAAAGAAAAAAAAAAAAAAAAAAAAAAAAAAAAAACAAAAAAAAAAAAAAAAAAAAAAGCTGGAGAGATGGCTCAGAGGTTAAGAGCCTGGTTGCACTATAGAGACAAGGTTTGTGGGGCTGGAGAGATGGCCTAGCGGTTTAAGAGCGCCGACCGCTCTTATCAGAGGACCCGGGTTCGATCCACAGCCCCACATGGCGCCGAGAACCGTCTGAGACTCCAATTCCAGGAGAACAGTTCCAGTTGGGAATCCGAGACCCTCTTCTTGACCTCCGCGGCATTGCACGACACGGGTGCACAAACTTGCATGCAGACAGTACATTCATACACATACAGAAATAAATAAAATTAATAAAAAAAATTAAAAAAAAAAGACCCAGGTTTGAATCCCAGCACTCACATGGTGGTTAACATACCTGTAACTCTAGTTCCAGGGATTTGACAACCTCCATGGGCATTGCAGGGCATGGGTGCACTTGCAGACATGCAGGCAATGCATTCACACACATAAAATAAAAAATAATAAAATATTAAAAAAATAAGACAAAACCAAAACCTTCCAAACTGTATTCCAAAGTGGCTGTTCCAAGTCTTCACTGTTCCAGTCTTCATTCTCACTCTGCAGTGGACGAAGGATGTCGTCTTGTGTCGTGTCCCCCCGACCCCCATCCCGTTGGCATAAGGTGTTATCAGTGCTGGAGGTTGGCTATTCTAAGAGGTGTCCAAGAGCATCTTGTGGTTTGAATTTGCAATTCCCTTACAAGAGATGGTGTTAAACACTTTTTAACATGCATATTTGCCTGTTGCATTTTGTTGGCAAGTTGTCTGCTCAGATCTTTTGCCAGCCTGATCTACAGAGTGAGTTCCAGGTCAGCTGGGGCTACAGGGAGACCCTGTCTCGAAAAGACCAAAAAAACCCCAAAAACAAAAAACTGGGTTGTTCATTTTCCTATTTGAGTTCTCCTAATATCCTTTAAAATATTTGTTTCACAGCTGGGGAGATGGCTAGTGGTTAACAGCACTGGCTGCTCTTACAGAAGACCCAGGTTTGAATCCCAGTACCCACATGGTGGCTAATAGACATCTGTAACTACTCAAGTTCTAGGGGATTCGATGATCTCTTCTGTCCTCCATAGGCATTGCACAACATTGGTACGCTTACATACATGAACACATAAAATGTAAATAAATATTTGTTTCAGCTGAGCATGTCATACATGCTTTTTTTTTTAAGTCTTTTCAAGACAAGGTCTCGCTTTAAGTCCCAGCTGACCTGGAACTCACTAAGTAGACCAGGCTGGCCTTGAACTCACAGAGATCCAGCTGCCTCTGCCTCCCCAGTGCTAGGATTAAAGGTGTGAGCCACTATGCCCGGCAAGAGATTGTTTTAAATTTTATTTATTTTTTATGTGTACAAATGTACTGTCTGCATGTAGGTTTGTGCACCCGTGTCTTGCAGCTGGCCTGGAACTCACTCTGTAGACCAGGCTGGCCTTGAACTCACAGAGATCTGCCTGCCTGTGCCTCCCGAGTCTGGGATTAAAGGCATATGCTACCACGCCTGGCCTATTTTTTTTTTAATTTTATTTATTTTATTTATGTGTATGACTGTATTGCCTGCGTGCTTGTAAAATGTCCCTGTGTTGTGTGCAGTGTCTAAGGAGGTCAGAAGAAGGTATTGGATCCAAGGGAACTGGAGTCATGGACGGTTCTTAGCTGCCATGTGGGTGCTGGGAATTGAACCCGTGGCCTCTGCAAGAGCAGTCAGTGCTCTTAACCGCTGAGCCATCTCTCTAGACTCCAAATTTATTTTATTTTTAATTGTGTGTGTGTGTGTGTGTGTGTGTGTGTGCGCGTGCAGGTTCCCCAGGGGGGTGGGCAGAAGAAGATAGTTGTGATGTGAGCTGCCTGATGTGGTTCTGAGAACTGAATTTGGGTCCTTTGAAGGAGCACCCCCATTCTCTTAATGGTTGAGCCATCTCTCCAGGCTCTTAGGTTGATTTGGGCATAAGGCATCCCCTGTAAGGATTCTGAAAGCTTTTTATTTAGTATTCCTGACATTCACCATGCATTCATATTTTGAAGTTGGCATCTACAGTAAGTATTTCAATGGGAGTCCAAACAGTTGCAAGTGGCATAATTAGTAAATACTGGTGTCAAAAAAAGTGGGATACCATCTTTTTGGAGACAGGTTCTCATGTAACTGAGGATGACTTGGAACCCTGAACCTCCTGCCTCTATGTTACAAATGCTGGGGTAGCAGGACTGCACCCGCACCCAGCTGGTGACATTCTTTGTAAATGGAGTCTTAGTGTGTTGCTCAGGTTGCTTCTGAACCCCTCAGCTGCCAGCTTCTCCGGTGGCCATGACTGCAGGCTCTTGCTACCGCACCAGGCATTTGCTTTTCCACCTGAGGCCAGATGCATCGAAATTAGTCCACGAAGACTGAGGACATAGCTCACTTAGTAGCATCCTTATCTAGCACACAACATCCTGCATTCTACCTCCAGCACTGTGGAAATGTGGTCTGGATGCACACCTAGAATCCTAGCACTTGAGAGGTGGAGGCAGGAAGATAAGAAATTCTAGGTCATCCTCAGTTTCATAGTGAGTTTAAGGCCATCCTGGGACACAGTGTACTCTGTCTCAAAAACAAACACCCACAACAGCAACAAACAAAAAGAAAAACCAAGCCAGGCGTGGTGGCTCACGCCTTTAATCCTAGCACTCGGGAGGCAGAGGCAGGTGGATCTTTGTGAGTTCAAGGCCAGCCTGGTCTACAGAGCGAATTCCAGGACAGCTGGGGCTACAGGGAGACCCTGTCTCGAAAAGACCAAAAAAAAAAAAAAAAAGAAAAACCAAAACCCCCAAAGAAGCCTCATGTTCTGATACCATCTCCATGTCCAAGTCAGGAAATGGGTCTCCAGTTGACATCTGATGCCTTCAGGGCACCTCTGCTCTACCTCTCCTCAACTGGGCAGTCTTCAGTTAGTCAGAAACGGTCATATGAAACAAGCCTGAGAGATGTATTTGTGAAATGCTGAACTTACAGAATAGCCATTCTTTTATTTTACTGCTTTCCATTACTCTCCAATCCTGACTCCTCCCTTGTCTTAAGCACGGCAACATCAGGGTGTGAGAAATTCTGAGGTTCAAGGATCTGCAGAAAAGCCGCACTTCCTGTCACATACCTTCAACTCCTGACCTTTCCAAGACATCTGACCAGGCCTGGGCTGTCAGCAAACCAGGAATGGTGCTTGGGGCAGGTCAGTGGGCCGAAGCCATGAAGACCTGAGCCAGCAAACTATTCTTAGTCCATGTGACATGGCAGAGGCCTTCTGACCCAGGCTCATTTGAGTGTGCTCGTGTGCCAGTCAGTAGGCACCCCCTCTTCTCACCCTCCATCCCACTGTGATGGGGCTGGATGTGGTTGGAACAGTGTGAGGGAATCCTCTAATTGTTGGTAATTGTTGGGCGAAGGTTGACTTCAGTGTTTCCAGAGTGCCTTACCTGGGCTGGGTCAACACAGACAGTTTGTGGGAGTGTGTGCTTTGGTGAGGATGATCTGACAATAGATGATTGGTATGATGGGTGTTAAGAAGGGGGGCAGGGTCATGTTATACAGAACTGTCAGGCAAGGCAAGGGAGGCCTGTCTGAGCAGGCAGCATGCCAGACAGATTAATGGGGTGAGGGCTAAGCTGAGCAGACATCTGGGCAAAGAGGGTCAGTGTATGCAAAAGCCAGGGGGCAGATGAACCCATGGCCGAAAAGGGGGAGCAGAAAGGCTGGAGAGTCATCAGACCCTGCAAAGACTCACACGACCTGTAGAGCCCCCTGGGGCGACCTGAGCTCTGTGCAGTGGAGAAGAGCAGGAGGACCGGGAGGAATGGCTAGAGGCAGAGGGAGGCCGCCAGACAGGGTGGTGTTACCAGGCTTGCAAGGGGCCTGTGGGGAGTAGGAAAGGAGGCTGCTGTACCCCCAAAGGCCTGGACGGCTTGTTTGTGGACAGACGGTTAAAGCACAGCTTTAATCACACTAACATACTGCTGTACTTCTAGACGAAGTCAGCAGTGGTGGAAAGGCCGTGGGGCCAGTCACTGGGCCACGAGGGTACTGCGGCTGCCAGGAGGCAGCAACCATAACCGAGGATCAAGACCGTGGTGGCCAGAAAACAGGAATTGCCTTACAAGGCGTCCTGCAGCGCCGCGACCGGCAGCGCCGCGACCGGCGACTGTGCTCGGCCACCGCGTCCTCGGCCGCTGGCCGGCGGGGGCGCGCGCGGAGGGGGCGGGGCCGGCGGAACGCGGGCGGGGGGCTTGGCGCCAGAGCCACTGCGCGACGCGACGCTGCGGCATCCGCTCCAGGTCCGCACCTGCTGCTTGGGGCTGGGGGCGAGCAGGAGGGCGGGCGCGGGCAGACAGGGTCCAGGCCGGCAGCCGCCTCATCTCCGCACGCCCCCGCGCACACCTGTCACGCTCGTCGTGCCCTCTGCCCACGCAGCTCGGGCGGGACGCGGGCGGTCGAGTCTGCCGAGGCCCACCACGCTCCAAGGAGCAGGCAGTCCGGCCGCGGGTGGGCAGCTGCGTGGGTGGCCGTGGTCCTGACAGGTGGCTGTCAGCCTCGTTGCAGGTGCATTCGGGCGGGTCGGTGGCCTAGTTGGTGCGTGCCTGTGGCGCTGTGCCATGGTGGCAGGTCTGGTGGGGGAGGGGCATGGGCCCTGTGGATGGAAGTGGGCTTGGATGAATCAGGGTGGAAGAGTCTAGACCCTTCTGGAAAACAGCCTGTAGTGGCGGCTCGATGTGTGGAGGCGGAGAGAGGGTGTCTGAGTCGGTGGCCATTTGCGTACCCAAGAGGTGGAGGGTCAGCTGGCAGCAGCATTCCTGGGCGGGAGGCGGACATACAGCCGCCTACCTCGGTTGCACTGCGGCCTTGGCCAGGGGAGGAGGGGAGATGGGGTGCTTGGGCTGGGAAGTGGGGTCCTTTGGTTCCAAGTGGGGGACCATCTCGCTTGGCGGGTGAGGGAGCTGCCGGTTGCCAAGGACCCTCGCTCCACCCCCTCCAGACATGCTGCTGCTCAAGAAACAGACAGAGGACATCAGCAGCGTCTATGAGATCCGGGAGAAGCTGGGCTCGTGAGTGTGCACGCTGGGCCGTGGGAGGGAAGGCTTACATATGTGAGGCGTGTACACATGTGAGTGAATGTGTGAAGAGCATGTGACAGATGTCTGTGGTATGAACGTGAGAACATAGGAGTGAATTTTGAGGTGTGTGGATGTCTGCGTGGGAGGTGGTCATGTGAATGTTGGTGAATGTGTGAGGTTGTGTGCGGATGTGCTTGTGCACACCTGTGGGTGTGTGCTGGGGAGATATGCCTGACGGCCTCCCATTTTTGTCCTCCTCCCTCCTCTCACTGGCTCCCCCTCCTTTCTTGCCTCCTGTCATCTGGCTGTGTCGCAGGGGTGCCTTCTCTGAGGTGATGCTGGCCCAGGAGAGGGGCTCCGCTCACCTTGTAGCCCTCAAGTGCATCCCCAAGAAAGCGCTGCGGGGCAAGGAGGCCCTAGTGGAGAACGAGATCGCTGTGCTCCGAAGGTGCGCCCACCGGCCCTTGGGCCTTGCTCGACCAAGCCTGGCTGCCAACCTGCACGGAGGCCTTGGGCCTCTTTCCCTTTGAGTCTGCATGTCTCCATGGCGACATTAGAGGCACACTATCCATCTGTGCTTTGCAAATGGCCTTCAAAAGTGTGTCCTTAGGAAGGCCTGGGCTAGCAGCAGGCCAGTGGAGGCAGGCGTGATAGAGAATGCGGAGAAAATGATGGCGCAAAAGAAGAGGGAGGAGGCACAGGACAGAGCTCTTACAGACGAGCCTTTTCTGTTCTGTTGCAGGATCAGCCACCCCAACATTGTGGCTCTGGAGGATGTCCATGAGAGCCCTTCCCACCTCTACTTGGCCATGGAGCTGTGAGGAGGGCTTTGCAGGAGGGGCTGGGCAGGAGGGAGGCAATGCCCAGGGTCCATGCCTGCAGCAGCTGATCTCCTGTCCTGCAACCCCCACCCCAGGGTGACAGGTGGTGAGCTGTTTGACCGAATCATGGAGCGGGGCTCCTACACGGAGAAAGATGCCAGCCACCTCGTGGGGCAGGTCCTCGGTGCTGTCTCCTACCTGCACAGCCTCGGCATTGTGCACCGGGACCTTAAGGTGCCTGGCTGTGCCATGACGCTTCCTGTCCCCACACCATCACCTGACCCCAAGTACCATCTTTCTTCGCATTCATTGCCATGAGGGTTTGGGGAACTTGAGGGTGCTGAGTCTGCACCCTGTCCCAGTGCTCTAGTAATTCAGGGACTGATAGGACCCTTTCCCTGACCCCATGTGTCAACAGCCTGAAAACCTCCTCTATGCCACACCCTTTGAGGACTCCAAGATCATGGTCTCTGACTTTGGCCTGTCCAAAATACAAGCTGGAAACATGCTAGGCACGGCCTGTGGGACCCCAGGATATGTGGGTAAGAGGGAAGGTGTTCTGAGTCTCACAAGAGGATGGGAGGGGCCAGGGACCCGGGGGATGCCAAGGCTCCAGGGCCTAGGGCAGCTGCTCCCTGCGGCAGTGTATTCCTGGGGCTGAATAGGTTCACCAAGTGGCCCTCAAGGGCACATGTGTGCGTGCGTGTGCAGACGTGCCTGTCTGTCTGTCTGCCTCTGGCCGCCAGCCCCAGAGCTCCTGGAGCAGAAACCCTACGGGAAGGCCGTAGATGTGTGGGCCCTGGGTGTCATCTCCTACATCCTGTGAGTGACCGCTGGGACGGCTCAACTCCTACCTGCCTGCCCCTGCTGGGTTGGGGAGGGGTGGACAGCTGGGTGATTCATCTGTGGGTGCCAGGCTGTGTGGGTACCCCCCCTTCTACGATGAGAGCGACCCTGAACTCTTCAGTCAGATTCTGAGGGCCAGCTACGAGTTTGACTCTCCTTTTTGGGATGACATCTCAGAATCAGGTGAGCACAAGGTTAGGGTACTAACCCTGTCCTGGGGAGTGACAAAGGGCTCCCAGGGGACAGGGCAAGCTGACCTTGTCCCCTGCTCCAGCCAAAGACTTCATCCGGCACCTTCTGGAGCGCGACCCTCAGAAGAGGTTCACCTGCCAACAGGCTTTGCAGCATCTTTGGTGAGTGGGATGACTGGCGGGCGTGCAGGGTTGGGAGAAGCAGCCATGCTCATTCCCAGCCTTCCTCTAGGATCTCTGGAGACGCGGCCCTGGACAAAGACATCCTGGGCTCTGTCAGTGAGCAGATCCAAAAGAATTTTGCCCGGACCCACTGGAAGGTGAGCGTACCCTTGCTTCAGGTGTGGCCACTGATGTCCTTGGAACTAGTGTTGGTGCTGGGCCTGGCTGGGCCTAAACCCACTCTCTTCTCACAGCGAGCATTCAACGCCACCTCTTTCCTGCGCCACATCCGTAAGCTGGGACAGAGTCCAGAGGGTGAGGAAGCCTCCCGGCAGGGTATGACCCGCCATAGCCACCCAGGCCTCGGGACTAGCCAGCCCCACAAGTGGTGATACCCAGGTGTGTGGACCCTGTACCCCTGGGAACCGGCTTCTGGGGGAGCCTACAGGGTGGTGATGCTCTGTGTGGCTAGCACCTAAGTGGGGTCTAGAGGGTTGAAAGCAGGGAGTCTTGAGAGCAGTGTGCCAGTGGAGGAGAAGCTGGGCAGAGGGGCCAGCTGGTGGGGTGGGGGCATGGCCGGCCCCACAAGCTGCTATTAAAAGAAAGCCTCCTGACACTTCTATCTGCTTCTCCCTCCCATCCCCATCATTCCAGGTGGATGCCAAAGAAGACCAAGTGGACTGACACTCCTGCTTCTCTTCCTTCGGGCCCTTTTGGTCCCTTCCCCATTCCTTGTCTCCCCTGGGCTGGCCTCTGCTGGAAAGTTTGAGACTGGGTGTGGTGCATGGCATTGGGACAGGGGGGTACCCCAGTCTGTCCCCCAGGCTCTACCCTCACCTGGGGTGGAGGCTCCCCTCCGCTGTCCCTGCCGCCCTGTCTGGAAGCTGAGGAGGTATTAGCAGGTGGACTCAGGGGCCATCCTTCCTGCACTTTGCACGCACACATGCACCGCGTGGCTGTTCTGTGCTTTGCTGACTGTGGGTGGTCCTGCTTGTGTTGTGGCCCCCCCCCAGCCCCCTTCGGTTCCTCCCCCTCCTAAGCCAACCAATAAAGATGGACAGAGCAATTGCCTGGTGCTGAGCTGGGCATGGGATGGGTGTGGGTTTGTGGGAAGGACCTGAACAAAGCAGGCGTGCTCGCTGCCTGTGGACCTACCACTGGGTCTTGTGCTCAGCCCCCTGAACCTCTCCTTGCTGGGTTCACACCATTGCTCCAGATTGTCCAAGAATTCCCTTCTGCTGTCGTCTGGAGTGCTAGCCAGGAAGACGCTGCTTGGTGGCCCTGGGTCTGAGAGAAAATGGCTGCCACCACCGTCTCTTGGGCTGCCAGCAGAGGGCGACAGCAGGAGGTAGAAGGCACCCCTACTGGCAACGCTCCAGGTCCCTAGGGCTGTACAGGTGCCTTGGGGTGGGAAGGGCTTGAGGCTGTGTGGACTGTGACCAGAGTTCCGGGCAGCTGTTTCCTTCACTGCTGCTGCCCTCGCCCTCCTCCTCCCTCCTTCCGGTTCCAGTGCACACCTTGTCCCAATCCTTGGAGACACAGAGTGAGGACAAACCCTGGCCAGAGGGTCTCTACATCTGTCCCATGCTAGGACTGCGCTCCAGGCCTCTTGGCTGGGAGCTGACAGGACAGGGAGCTGATAAGACAGGCAGGATTCCCAGATGCGCTGATGACAGGCTTCTGGTGTAAAGAGCTGTGGCGTGTCCTCTGGTTCGAGTGGTCCTAGCCCCCAGTGTGTGATCTGGATGACAGAGCCTGAGTGCGATGGGGGAGAGGGAAGTCTCATCTCATCAAATCTTGGGACCCAAAGCTGGCCCATGTTTCTGGGGCAGGCTATATGGGTTCCGTGTTGGAGCCAGGTCTGGAGGCAATCAGGCAGCTTCCTTCTCTCCTTGTGGTACCCCCAGGCTTTGGGCCACACAGGCCTAACATCCTTGCCCAGCTTCCTGCTGTCCTTCACACCAGGCCAATGGAGGGAAACCTCTGGACAGCCAGTAGCATTAACTGGGTCTCAGCAGCGGGCTCCGCTTACCTCCAATGACCTGTTCTGGAGCACCATCATGTTTCGGTCACCTTTGCCAGCCTCCTTTTGGCTAACTCTGCATCTCATCTTTTCCCTCATTCACACAGGACACCTTCCATTCTTGTGTTGTTGGTGCAGTACTGACTGGGCTGCTAGGGGGCCGGTCCTTTCGGTCCTCTACACTGCAATGGGAAGCTGTTGGTGAGGGAATTCGGGGAAGGATGTTTTTATGGGGATGGCCTGTGCAAGAAAAGCACTCTGCTAGCTGCTCCTGCAGCCCTGGAAGTGTGCACCAGAACCAACCTTTCAGAAAGAATTAGCACTCACTCCAGGGCTGCTTGCTCTTTCAGAGCAGGCATCCAGCCAGATGTCTTCTGCAGAGTTGGCCCCGAGCTTTGTGTGGCCTTGGCACAAGGTGCAGTTTGCTCTCTTCCCAGCAGGTCGAGACACCGACACATGTTAGACATCCACACGCCCCTTCTGGTTCCTTCAGCACCTGGGGCAGCGGCTCTGCTGGGCCTTTTAAAAGTCTGGATTAGGAAGAGAGGTTCTGCTTATGTGGGAGTGGACCACAGGGGGCTGAGGCAGAGGCAGCAAATCCTTCTTCATCCTTCCCAGATCTTCTCACTGGAGGGGGGCAGTTTGGAAGCATGGTGCCTTGGGTTATGGAGCAGAGAAAGGAACTGGCTGTTTCCCTTGTCTGTTATGGGACAGCAAGTCAAGTCCAGAAGCTGAGGTTGCTCACAGGAAGAAAGAACCACACCAAAGCCTGGCCTGTAATGCAGGGAGCTACTGGTGTGCTCTTCACAGGCAGCTGTGGAGATTGGGCCAGGAGCTGAGCTTGAACTGGGTGTAAAAACCAGGTACTGTGAATCAGGGGTGGAGTCCAACCTTCCCAAGGGTGCTATTGTCCCTCTCAGTGTCAGGGGACAGGCAGGGATGCAGGGAGAACATCATGGATGCCATAAGAGGATGACACTGCTCCCCTCCCCTGCATCTTAGCCAAACAGGGGACTCACAGTCCATCTTAGAACAAACATGAGCGGTAGCGATTTCAGAAAAGGTCCACCTGTAGCAGCACACTGGGGATGGTGACACGTGGAGAAAACAACTTTGTTGTTTTGTTTTAAGATTCCGTCTCATGTAGTAGCTCAAACTTGGTATGTGGCTACGGATGGATTTGAACTTCTCATCTGCCAGCATCCACTTCTTGACTATTGGAATGAAAGGTGTGTGAGACCACACTCGGCCTTATGCAGTGCTAAGAATTGAACACAAGGTCTCGTGTATGCTAGACAAGCGTTGTACACACTGAACTGCATCCCTAGCCTAGGATAAGAGCTCTTTGGGAGTTGTGTGGACAGGCCTTGGCAATGGATCCGAGAAAGGTTCAAGTGGGTTGGCTTTGGAGGAGATGTAGTAAGATGAGTTTTGGATATATTGAGTCGGAGATGAGTGGGAGACCCAAAAGTACGGGAAAGGTGACTTATTCCTTACCTTTCTCTTTACCAAATTTGTATCTAGTTTTATAGCTAATATTTATGGAAGGGTTCTTTTCTGGAATAAAAAGGAAGTTGATAATGGTTCTCTATTGGGCACTCACTGTGTGCTAGGTATGCAGACTCACCTGGGAACGAGGCAGCTGCTGTTGTCATCAGCTCTACCATCCACATGGAGAAACCGAGAGACAGAGAAGCTGAGCCCTTGAGCCAAGGCCGAAACTGTTCATTCACCCTGTTTCTGTGCAAGGGAGAGGGCTTGCTTGGGATGTAAGGCCTGGGGAACTAGGAGAGAGAAGAAGACTTCCTTCCACCCGTCTCAGTGTGCTGAAGGAGAAGACAGTGCTTGGCTGGATTTCAGTTTTGTCTTTGCAGGGTATTGTGTCACTGTCACGATCCTCTGTAGCTTAATTGCATGTCCCAGTAAATGGGAACCAGGGAAATCTTTCCATGGTGGTTTGGGTGGGGCAGGAGATCTGGGCCCTAGAGACATCCTTCTGGAGCTCACGGTGAAGGGTGGCCCAGAAGTAGAGCAGGCTGGGAAACAGACAGAGCTGAGTCCCTGTGAGGAACAAACAAGTAACACGGAGAACCTCTATCAAGGCACTTGAAGAGGGACTCAGGGTAGGTGGGCTAGTCAAGGATTTGGCCAGAGAACCAGGAAGAGGCCAGTGATGAATGGTCCTTGAGCAGGCAATGGCTGAGCTGGCATCAGCCCCACACTGCTGCTAGGCATATGTCCAGAGGACTTGGGGCAAGCATGTTCTCCACCCAAGCCTGCCTTTAGACAGGCTTCCTTCTGTCCATCCCTAACTCCAGATGAGCAAGGTAGAGAATACCCGGCATTTGAAAACCAACAAATAACCCTGGATTTAAGGGTGCTCTTCTAAGAAATGATTAGCCTGGAAAGTGGACTTTCTGAAGAGAACACGGGGAGTCACTGAACAGTTTTAAGTGGGATAGGGACAAGAATATGTGTGTGTGTATGTGTATTGTACATAATATATGTATTATACATAATATATATGGAGGAGTTGAGATAAGGTCTCCCTGTAGCCCCAGCTGGCCTGAAAGGCCTCAGTCTCACAGAGATCCCCCTGCCTCTGCCTCCTCAGTACTGGGATTAGAGATGTGCACCACCACACCCAGTACATTATATTTCTAAAAATTATTTGTTGTTGTGTGTATTTGTGTATGGTGTGTGTGCATGTGTGTGTGCGCGTGGGTGCGCGTGTGTGTGTGCGTGTACACGTGTGCATGCCACAGTACGTATGTGGACGCCAGGCTACAGCTTTGTGGGAACAGTTCTCTCCTACCTTCACATGTATTCAAGGAACCAATTCAGCTTGTCAGGCTTTCACCTACTGAGCCATCTAACCAGCTCAAGGTGCTTTTCAATATTTTCAACTGTATCTGGCCGTGTTGATACTTATTAAACTCTTACCCCCAGGTCTCCTCCCTCACACTCCAAGGAGATTTTGACAGCTCCCTGTCCCAGGGAGCTGGGTCTTGCCTGACATGATATTCCGAGCAGAAGCCCAATTGCTTTTTGCCAGTTTCTCCTTGTAGTTCTTTTTTCTTTGGTCTTTTTGAGACAGGATTAAAGGCATGCACCATCACGTCTCCTTCAAGTTCTTTATTGTTTTATGGACTTTTCACTTATGTTAAGTGCAACTATATGTCATGTAGGTAGAACACTTTATTTAAAAATAAGCTGGGTTGGGGCTGGAGAGATGCCCTACCAGTTGAGAGCATCGACTGCTCTGGTAGAGGACCCGGGTTCGATCTCCAGCACCCACATGGCAGCTGAGAACTAGCTGTAACTCCAATTCCAGGAGAACTCCAGTTCCAGGTGAATCTGACACCCTCTTCTGACCTCTGCGGCATTGCACGACACAGGTGCACAAACCTACATGCAGGCAGTACCTTCATACACATAAAAAATAAATTAAAATAAAAAAAAATAAGCTGGGTGTGGTGGCACATACCTTTAATCCTAGCACTTGGGAGGCAGAGGCAGGCGGATCTCTGAGTTCAAGGCCAGCCTGGTCTACAAAGTGAGTTCCAGGACAGCTGGGGCTACAGGGAGACCCTGTCTGGAAAAAACCAAAAAAAAAAAAAAAATTGTACAGGGCTGAGTGTGGTGTCGCATGCCTTTGATCCCAGCACTTGGGAGGTAGAGGCAGGTGGATCTCTGACTTCAAGGACAGCCTGGTCTACTTATTGAGTTACAGGATGGCTGGGGCTACAGGGAAACCCTGTCTCAAAAAGACAAAAAGAAAATTAAAAAGAAATATAGCACAGACTGGAGAGATGGCTCACTGGTTAAGAGCACTGACTGTTCTTGCAGAAGACCCAGGTTCAATTTCTAGCATCCATAAGCGGCTAACAATCATCTCTAACTCCAGTTCCAGGGGAATCTGACGCCCTCTTCTGACCTCCTTGTACATTGCATAACATGGGTGCACTTACATACATTCACACAAT
The DNA here is from genome assembly GCA_009823505.1 of Rhizomys pruinosus. NCBI lineage: Eukaryota > Metazoa > Chordata > Mammalia > Rodentia > Spalacidae > Rhizomys > Rhizomys pruinosus. The sequence continues at coordinate 1,098,803 of VZQC01005517.1, forward strand.
ACACTCATACACATAAAACAGAAGCAAATAAAATATTTTTAGAAATGTACTACTATGATGCTTTTGCATTATAATCTACTGAGTGTACTAGATGAATATGGCAACTATTACATTTTTTGTTTTGGGTCTTTTTGAGACATGGTCTCCCTGTAGCTCTAGCTGGCCTGGAACTTGCTATGTAGACTAGGCTGGCCTTGAACTCACAGAGCTCCACCTGCCTCTGCCTCCTGAGTGCTAGTATCAAAGGTGTGCATCACCACACCCAGCCTGTTACATTTTATTCATTTTTATGCTGTCATCTAAAGTACGTTTCCTTTCAAGATTAAAACTTTTGTTGAGGTAGAATTCAGATACCATTAAAAAAAAAGAATTCAGATACCATACAATTCACCTTTTATTATTTTTTTTCAAATTTTAATTTTTATTTTTATTTTTTATTTATTTATTTATTTATTTATTTATTTATTTATTTATTTATTTTTTTTTGTCTTTTTGAGACAGGGTCTCCCTGTAGTCCTGGCTGTCCTGGAACTCACTCTGTAGACCAGGCTGACCTTGAACTCACAAAGATCCACCTGCTTCTGCCTCCCAAGTGCTAGGATTAAAGGTATGTGCCACCACGCCCGGCACAATTCACCTTTTAAAATGTAAAATTTAGCCAGACATGGTAGCACAGGCTTCTTGTCCATCCCAGTACTCATGAGTTGGCAGCAGAAGGATCAGGTGTTGAAGGTCATTCTGACAACATGGTAAGTTTCAGGCCAGCCTGGGATACACGAGACCCTGCCTCTACCACCCTCCCAATAAAATGTAGAGTTTAATGGGTTTTAGTGTATTTAGAAAGTTTCGGGCTGGAGAGGTGGCCTAGTGGTTAAGAGCACTGACTGTTCTTGCAGAGGACCCAGGTTTGATCCCCAGCACCCACATGGCGGCTGAGAACCGTCTTCAACTCCAGTTCCAGGGGAATCCGACACCCTCTTCTGACCTCTGCAGCATTGTACGACATGGGTGCACAGACCTACACGCAGACAGTACATTCATACACATTAAAAATAAATAAATATACTTACCTGGCAGGGGAGATACCATGATCAAGAAGGTGGTTTTCCCAGGGTGAGGCTTATCCATTGCACTTGGGATATGCTGACCCCTGTGATTTCCCCAAATGCAGGAAACTCGACCGCATAATTTGTGGTAATGGGGGACTGTGTTTGCGCTCTCCCCTAGGGAAAAAAATAAATAAAAATTAAAAAAAGAAAGTTTCAGAACCATCACCACTAACTCTAGAACATTTTCAATAATAGAAAAGGAAACCCTGTACCCATTAGCAGTCAGTCCCCGCAGCCCCTGCTTCAGCCCCTAGCAGTCATGAAACTACCATCTGTTTCTGAGAATTTGCTTATTCCAATATTTCAGATAAACTCAGCCGTGCCATGTGTGGGCGTGTGACTGACTGTGTCAATCTGCTTAGCCTTAGCATGATGTTTCATTATAGATTGTATTAGGACTTGATACCTTTTTAAAAAATTAAAAAATTTATCCCAGCGCATGGTGGCACACACCTTTAATCCCAGCACTTGGGAGGAAGAGGCCAGCAGATCTCTGTGAGTTCAAGGCCAGCTTGGTCTACATAGTGAGTTCCAGGCTAGCTTGGGGCTACAGGGAGACCTTGTCTCAAAAAGCCCTTCAAAATTAAAAATTTATTTTATGTATGTGTTTTCCCTGTATGTATGTTAGTGCACAGATGCTATGCAATGCCTGTAGAAGCCAGAAGAGGGCATCAGATCCACTAGAACCAGAGTTAGCTGCCATATGGGTGCTGGAACTGAACTTGGGTCCACTGCAAGAGCAGCCAGTGCCCTTTACTGCTGAGCCATCTCTCCAGTCTCTTCTTTTTCTTTACAGCTGAATAGTATTCTGTTATATCAGTCAGTCATACTTTTTATTCATTGGTGGACATTTAGGTTGTTTCTGGATTTTATCTTGGTATGAACATGTGTGTACAAAGTTGAGGTGAAAATCCATTTTGTATTATCCGTTCTTTTTGAGATAAGGTTTCCTTTTCCTGGCTAGCCTGAAACTTACCATGCTGGTCTCAAACTCAAAATCCTCCTGCCTCAGCCTCCCCTGTGATGGATTATAGCCATACATCATCATACCTGGCTTAACTATCTGCAGCATAGACCTAGAAGTGGAATTCTTGAGACACATGGAGATTCTACTTTATGTCTGAATGAAATGGCAAGCTGTTTTCCAAAGCAGACATTCCATTTTACACAACAGAAACATTCCTGCTTCTCCGTTGCCCTGCCAATGCTTGCTGTTGTCTGTGACTTTGTTTTAGAGCCATTTGAAGATATCTTGAGCCTTTGATTTGCACATCTCCAGTGACTAAGGATGTTAGACATCATTTCATGTATTTACTAGTTATTGGATCTATCTATCTATCTATCTATCTATCTATCTATCTATCTATCTGTCCATCTATCATTTAGCCCAGCCTGGTCTACAGCTTGTTATGCAATTAAGCCTGGATTTGAACTCCTGATTGTCTACCTCCGCTTGTTTAATTTTTGAGTAACTTGTCTTTTTGTTAGTAAACTGAGCTCTTTATATTCTAGATAGTAGATCCTTATCACATATACAATTTGAAAATATTTCTTCTCATTCTGTGGGTTCTTTTCACTCTTTGATAGTGTCCTTTGATACACATTTAAAACCTGTTATAAACTGAGTTTTCTTTCAGGCCTGTGCTTGTGATGTCTGCTGTGTGACTCTTCCCAGGGAGACACGAACAAATATCTGTTCATTCCAGGTGGGACACCCAACGACAGACCAAAGAAAGGATTCCACCCAAGTAGAACTTAGTGAGCTGACACTCCTTACAGGCACACAGGTGAAGGGTGACTTACAGGAGCATAAGTCACTCCAAGGCAGCTGCATCACCAAAAATCCCAACATGGGAGATGACTCACCAAACTACATCCTCGAACTTCCTTCACAACTTGCAGGCTGCTCAGCCACCAGTTGTTTACCACCTTGCTAACCTTGGGGAAGAGCTTTATGGTTCTTAGAGCTTTCTGAGCTCCCTGAGCCTTAGCTGTTTGCTTATTTCCCTGAGCCTGGTAAATGGCATGAGCGTCTCTCCTCTTTCTAGGAGGGAATGTTTCAATTTGGAGGAGACAGCTCTATAACAGTGTTATAGGTAAGAAACTGTTATTTAATCCTGGTCACAAAATTTAAACCTATATTTTCTCCTCTGTTGCATTGAGTTTTCAAGGAGATGTGAATAAACATATATTCTCCCCGAAGAAGGCACCAAGAGACCAAAGAAATGATTCCAACAATGGAACCAGTGAGTAGAACAAGTGCCTACTCACTCCAGACAAGGAACTGACGACAGACCAACATCAGGACATCCTCAAAGTGCAAGTTGGTGAATCGGTCAGTCTATTGGGGTTACTTTCAGGAGGGCAGCTAAGAGGTCACTTACAGGAACACAGAGGACTCAAAGACAGCTGCATAAGCAAAAGACAGTTAAGCCAGGTACGGCGAGGCAGGAGGATTGTGAGTTTGAGGCTGACATGGTAAGTTTCAGGCCAACTTGGAAAAGGAGACCTTATCTTAAAAAGAATGGCCAATAGAAAATATATGCTCACTCAAAACCTTGTAAGGCTGCCACCAAAATCCAGCTTGGTGAACCATTGTGCTTACTGGAGCGATTTTCAGGAGTATGGGTAAGCACCTGATGATAGCTGCATCACCCCAAACCAACCCCAGCATGGGTGACAACTCATGAAAGTGGGAATCCTGGAGCTCCCTTGTGACTTGCAGGGAGCTGGACAGTTCATAAAGTGTCCCTTGTCCCACAGCTCTTAGTGCTTATATAACCTTGGGAAGGAAGGAGCCTTGTGAATCTGGTAAGCTTCAGGAACATTTTGAGCCTTCTGAGTTCTGAGTCTTACTTCCTGAGTCTTCTTACTTCCTGAGTCCTAAGGAGCTTCCCTTTAGAACTTCCTGAGTTCTAATTAGCGAGCTTCTCTCCAGGATGGAGTTTTAAGTCAGAAGAAATTGCTACACAAAAGTGTGTGTGTGTGTGTGTGTGTGTGTGTGTGTGTGTGTGTGTGTGTGTGAGTTGTGTATCTGGTATGCATGTCTAGTGCATGCATGCGAGTCTGCAGGTGGCTAGAGTAGGACTCTGAGTATCTTCCTTAATCCCTGTCTCCTTTATTGCTTGGCAGTAGGGCCTTTCACTGAACCCGAAGCTTGCCATCTTGGTTAGGCTGTCTGGCCAACAAGCTCTAAGGACCCCTGTCCCTGTGCCTCCAGTGCTGGGGTTACATGCACATATAGCTCAGCCCAGCTTTTTCTGTGGGTGCTGTTGATTTGAACCCAGGTCCTCATGCTTGCAGAACGAGCACTCTTATCTACAGAACCGCCAGCCTCCAACTTCTAGTTGTCCTACACCATTCCTGAAAATCCTCTTCTTTGTCATGGACTTATCTAGATAGCATTCTTGAAAATCAACTGAACATAGATCTAAGGGTTGACTCTCAGTCCTAGTCCATGATCTATGTCTAGCAGCACAGTGTCTGCATTACTATAGCTTTGTGATGTTTTGAAATCAGGATATGAGTCTTCCAAGTTTGTTTACTTCAAAATTGACCTGGAGGGGCTGGAGAGATGGGTCAGTGGTTAAGAGCACCAACTGCTCTTGCAGAGGACCCGGGTTCGATTCCCAGCATCCACATGGCGGCTAAGAACTGTCTTTAACTCCAGTTCCAGGGGAATCTGACACCCTCTTCTGACCTCCGCAGCATGGCACGACACGGGTGCACAAACCTACATGCAGACAGTACATTCATACACATAAAAAATAATAAATAAATAAAAAAACCAAAATTGACCTGGATATTTAGGTTTCTTGCCTTTCCACACAAGTTCTTAACATCAGGTTGTCAATTTCTGAAAAAAAAAAAGCAACTAGGGTTTTGGCAGAGATGTCACTGAATTGTCACATAATCTGTGGCTTGTGATGAACTAATTAAATGTGTTCACTCCTCAATCATGTGCTGAAATCCTAATCCTCACGTGACTATGTTTGGAAACTGGACCTCTAAGGGAATAATTAATGAAATCATCAGGATGGGCCCCCGTTTGATAGATTAGTGTCCTTATAAGGCATACCAGAGAGCTCACTTGTCCTTTTATTCCACAAGCACATACTGAGGAGAGGCAGAGTGAGGCCATAGGGATACGCCAGCTGGCAGCGAGCCACAAACAGGGTCCTTGCCAGCAACTGAACTGCCTGGAACATTGGTCTGAGCCTGAGAAGATGGAAGGGAGACCTCTCACAATCCAAGACCTCTGTGGTAGACAGGGAACCCAGGATCTTTTGTATGCTAGGCAGCCATCTACTGTTCAGCCACATCCCTAGTCCTTAGGCTACCGTAACCTGTTCAGTTAATTTTCTATTTTCATTACACTTCTTTCTTACTTTTCTTGCTCCACCTTTGTTTTTAATTTTTTTTTATCGTACACTTTTTTTGTTAAAATTATTCATCATTTTATTTTTCTTCTGGTGATCTTGTGAATAGTCTGTCTCTCTCTCTCTCTCCCCATATATATAAATAAATAAATATATATATATATATATATATATAATAAATATATATATATATCTCCCCCAAAGGATTGTAGGAAGCTCACTGAGGCTAGCTTTGAACTCACTTTGTAGCCGCTTGAACTCCTCACTCCCAGGTGTTCGGATTTCAGGTGTGGCCACCATGCCCAGCTCCAGAGTTGTTTACTTGGCTTCATTTTTTAATTGTTTGTTGCAAATGTCTAGAACTAGCTATTGATTTCCTTTATATTGATCTTGTTGAACTTTGTTTTTTTGACATTTTTGGTATTTTTTTTTGAGACAGGGTCTCCCTGTAGCCCCTTAGCTGTCCTGGAACTCACTATGTAGACCAGACTGGCCTTGAACTCAGAGATCTGCCTTACCTCTGCCTCCCAAGCTCTGGAATGAACTTTTTTTAAAATTAGATTTGATAGGTTTTAATTTTGTGTGCTTTAAAATTTTATTTATTTATTTATCTATTTATTTATTTGTTTGTTTGTTGGGATGTGCCTTGCACACGTGGCAGTCAGAGGACAACCTGTGGGAGTCAATCGTTCCCTTCTACCATATGGGTCCCAAGGAGATTGGATCAGGTCATCAGGCTTGCTGGCCATCACCTTTAATTCCCTGAGCCATCTTGGTGGCCTGGATTTTTTTTTAGTGCAAATGAGACAAAGTCCCACTATATAGCTTCATTCTTTCCTCTTCTTCTTCTTCTTCTTCTTCTTCTTCTTCTTCTTCTTCTTCTTCTTCTTCTTCTTCTTCTTCTTTAAAAAAACAGGTTTATTTTTATATGTATGGGTGTTTTGCCTGAGTGTCTGTATGTACACTACATGTATGCAGTGTCCACAGAGGCCAGAAGAGGGCATCAGAGTTGCACGTGGCCACAAGACTTACGTGGGTGCTAGGAACTGAATCTGGGTCTTCTGCAAAGCAGCAAGAACTCTTAACTGTTGAACTATCCTCTCCACAATTCTTTCTTTCTTTCTTTCTTTCTTTCTTTCTTTCTTTCTTTCTTTCTTTCTTTCTTTCTTTCTTTCTTTCTTTCTTTCTTTCTTTCTCTCTCTTTCTTTTTTTCTTTCTTTCTTTCTTTTTCATTTTTTTGGCCTTTTTGAAACAGGGTCTCCCTGTAGCCCCTCAGCTGTCCTGGAACTCACTGTAGATCAGGCTGGCCTTGAACTCAGAGAGATTTGCCTGCTTCTGCCTCCCAAGAGTGCTAGGATTAAAGGTGTGCACCACCACGCCTGCCTTAAAGGCAATTCTTAGCTGCCATTTGGGTGCTGGGATTTGAACCCGGGTCCTCTGCAAGAGCAGTCAGCACTCTTAAGCCCTGAGCCATCTCTCCAGCTCCTATTTCTTCTTTTTAATCTAATCTTTTATGGGCTGCAGATGGAATCCAGGACCTTCTGCATGCTACTGAGCTTATACTCTGTCACTGAGCTACACTAGCAGCCCACAACAGCTTTGCTTCTTCCTTTCGAGTCTGGGTGCTTTTTTTGTTTGTTCGTTTGTTTTTTTGGTCTTTTTTGAGACAGGGTTTCCCTGTAGCCCCAGCTGTCCTGGAACTTACTCTGTAGACCAGGCTGACCTTGAACTCACAAAGATCCCTTTTCCTCTCCTCCAGAGTGCTAGGATTAAAGGCGTGTGCCACCACACCCTGCTGCAGTATGGGTACTTTTAATTTCTCCATTATTTTAGTGTGTGTGTGTGTGTGTGTGTGTGTGTGTGTGTGTGTAGTCATGTGTGTTTCTGCACATATCGGCAGTCTTCCTCAATCTTTCTCCACCTGATTTCTTGAGACAGAGTCTCTCAATGAACCTGCAGCTCACCAGTCCAGCTGTCCTAGCTGGCTAGCCAGTCCCAGGGCTCCTCTTGACTCTACCACTTCACTGCTGGACTTCCTGCCACTCACCACAGTGTGCAGCTTTTTACATGGGTTCGGAGGGGTCAAACTCATATCTTCATGCTTGCACGGCAAACATTTTGCCTACTGAGCCATCACCCATCCTCATTGCTATAGAGAGAATCTCCAGTGGCACGCTAAGTACTCTTGCTGAAAGCACAAGGTCCTTGTTGTCAGCATTAGGAGGAAAACATAGAGTTTGTCATCACTGAGCCTGATGTTAGCTTTGGAGTTTCCTTACGTCATCACTGGGTCTGATGTTAGCTTTGGAGGTTCCATATGTATTCTTCCTTATCTTGAGTAACTTCTTTTGTGTCCCCAGTTTGTTGAAATGTGTTTGTTTAAAAATCATAAAAACTGGGCTGGAGAGATGGCTCAGCAGTTAAGAGCACCGCCTGCTCTTTGCCGAGGATCCGGGTTTGATTCCCAGCACCCACTTGGTGGCTAAGAACCATCTTTAACTCCAGTTCCAGGGGAATCTGATACCCTCTTCTGACCTCCGCGGCATTGCACGACATGGGTGCACAAACCTACCTGCAGACAGTACATTCATACACATACAAAAATAAATAAAATTTAAAAATAAATTAAAAAGTAAAAAAATTGCTGGGCGTGGTGGCACACACCTTTAATCCTAGCACTTGGGAGGTAGAGGCAGGTGGATCTCTGTGAGTTCAAGGCCAGCCTGGTCTACAGAGTGAGCTCCAGGACAGCTGGGACTACAGGGAGACCCTGTCTCAAAGAGACAAAAAAATATAAAAAAAAATCATAAAAAGTAACTGGCTATAGTGTCGCACGCCTTTAATCCCAGCACTCAGGAGGCAGAGGCAGGGGGATCTCTGTGAGTTCAAGGCCAGCCCTGGCCTATATAGGGAGATCTAGGCCAGCTGGGGCCCCAGGGAGACCTTGTCTCAAAAAGATAAAAAAATCATAAAAATGTTGATATATAAAATCATTTCCCATACCTATTGAGATAATCTTGTGATTTTTGTCTTTTATTCTATTAATATTATATTGATTTTTCAGACAATATCAACTAACCTTCAATTCTTTTAGAGGGAAATAACAGAAAGTTTTGCTTGTTCTGTAGCCTAGGTTGGCCTTGAACTCATGATCCTCCTGCCTCAGACTCCTAGGTACTGGGATTACAGGTATGTACCAACTAGGCCCAATTTATGACCTTTAATTTTTTTTTTGTCTTTTTGAGAATGGGTCTCCCTGTATTCCCGGCTGTCCTGGAACTCACTCTGTAGAATATGCTGGCCTTGAACTCACAGAGACTTGCCTGCCTCTGCCTCCTGAATGCTGGAATTAAAGGTGTGTGTCACCATGCCCAGGTGACCCTTAATTTTTTTTCTTTTCATAGTTTTGGAGGGGGGAGTCTTGTTATATAATCTAAGCTGGGCTTGAACTGTTAACCTTCCTGTCTCAGCCTCTTAATATCTTTTATTTCATTTATTATTTATTTACTTATTTATTTATTTATTAATTATTTTTTTTCGTGTTTTTGAGACAGCATCTCCCTGCAGCCCCAGCTGGCCTGGAACTCAGAGATACTCCTGCCTCTGCCTCCCAAGTGCTGGGTTTTAAAGGTGTAAATAACAGCTGGGCGTGGTGGCGCACACCTTTAAAGGTGTGCGCCCAGCTGTTATTAATTTAAAAAAAATTTTAAGTTTATTTATTTTATGTGTATGTACTGTCTGCATGTAGGTTTGTGCACCCGTGTCATGCAATGGGGCGGAGGTCAGAAGAGGGTCTCGGATTCCTCTGGAACTGGAGTTCTCCTGGAATTGGAGTTACAGACGGTTTTCAGCCGCCATGTGGATGCTGGGGATCGAACCCTGGTGCTCTGCAAGAGCAGTCGGCGCTCTTAACCACTAGGCCATCTCTCCAGCCCCCCAGGTGTTATTTTTGAGACAGGGTTTCACTCTATAGCCCAGATTGGCCTGGAACTCACCATGTAGCCCAGGCTGGTGTTGAACTTGCTATGTAGCAGAGGATGGCTTTGAACTGCTGATCCTTCTGCTTCTACCTCTTAAGTGCTCAGATTAAAGACATCTGCCATCACACCTGGTTCTATGCAGTGCTGTGAATTGAACTCAAAGCTTTGTGTATAGAAGGCAAGCACTCTACCAACTGAACTATATATATCCATCTGTAAACCTTTAAATTTTCAAAGCCATGTACGGACTTTTCAGTTGATAGTACTGTTTGTTTTTTTCTGCACTTTGACTGTGTCACCCTACTGCCTTCTGGCCTGCTTTGTTCTTGACCAAAAGTCAGGCATTGTTTTGGTTGTTCTTCATTTCTACGTGAATCTTACTGCGTTCATAGTTTGTGTCTAATTGGCTTTAAACACTTTGACTCTGAAGTGTGTATTCGCAGCTGTCTTTGTGTTTGCTATGGTTTGGACAGTTTATTCATGTCTCCCTCTAAGGTTCATGTGATTAAAGATAATGGTCTTCAGGGTGCTGCTACAGGAAGATGATGGAACCTTTAAGAGGTGGAGCTTGTGGGAGGTCCTCAGGTCATTTGGGGGCATGCTCTTAGGAGGTACTTTTGTGTGAGCGTTAGAGTTCTGTGATGGGTTATTGTAGAAGGAGGAAGGCCAATCCCTCTCAGCCTCTTTGCTCCCATCTTAAGGTGTGAAACTTGTTCCTATAAGCTGTGATGCAATCTACATCATGAGAGGATGCAGCCAGGGTGGCCGTTGCCTCAGAGTCTGCACTTTCCATCTTCAGTTTCCAAAACTGTGAGCTCAATTCATGCTATTCTCATTAGTAGCCTGTGTGAAGTATGTCTTTACAGTGAAATGTTGACTACTCATCCAGTTTTTCTTATTAAGGTTCACTGAAATAGTTTTTTCACAAAATTTGAAAGTATTTAATTATTGTTTCTTTAAATATTTATTCTGCCTGTGTTTGCAGTTATTTTCTCCAAATCGAAACATTTCTTCTGGGGCTAAAGAGATGGTTCAGTCCTTCCACAGGACCCAAGTTCAGTTCCTATCTCCCACATGGCAGCTAACAATGGTCATAACTCCAGTTCCAGGGGGATCTAATGCCCTCTTCTGCCCTCTTCTGGCATTACATGGACATAGTGTACTTACATACGTGCAAGCAAAACACTCCTACACATAAAATGGTGAACGAATAATAATAAAACCCCCCAGCAACATTCCTTTGAGGAAGGCTAAAATAACTTACAAGGCTCATGAGGTTTACAAACCTTATAAGGTCTAGGAAACTCACAAAACTTCCAGGACTCCGGGCTGGAGAGATGGTTCAGTGGTTAAGAGTACTGGCTGTTCTTACAGATGACCAGGGTTTGGTTCCCAGCACCCACATGGCAACTAACAACTGTCTGTAACTCCAGTTCCAGGGGATCTGACACCCTCTTCTGACCTGGCAGGGCACGGCAAAACACAGGTGCACTACCATGCATGCAGGCAATACACTCATACACAGAAAATAAAAATAATGAGAAAAAAATTCATTAAAAATTTTTTTTGGTCTTTTTGAGACAGGGTCTTCCTTTAGTCCCAGCTAGCCTGGAGCTATTTAAAAAAAAACGTACTCGGGGCTGGAGAGATGGCTCAGCAGTCAAAATCACTGACTGCTCTTGTAGAAGACGTGGGTTCGATTCCCAGCACCCACATGGCTGCTAAGAAATGTCTTAGGCCAGGCGTGGTGGCACACACCTTTAATCCCAGCGCTCTGGAGGCAGAAGCAGGCGGATCTCTGTGAGTTCAAGCCCAGCCTGGTCTATATAGTGAGCTCCAGGCTAGCGGGGACTAGAAGGGAGACCCTGTCTCAAAACAAAAACAAAAACAAAAAAGTACACGACTCCCAAGTCCTTTCTCTAAAGTTATGTAAGCAATGAACGGTTTATGTGGTGAGGAAAATCTGCAGCAAGCTGAGCTGCCTACAAGCTGTGCAGGGAGCTTCAGAGATTCAGCTTTTGTGAGTTATCTGCCATGCCAAGCCAAGGAGTCTTTTTGGTGATGTAGCTGTCTTTGAGTCATCGTGCTCCTTTAAGCAACTCCTTAACAATGCTCCTCTAAGAAGCTGCTTAGTTTGCTAAGCCATAGTTGGGTGGAATTCTCTCATTGCTCTGTTGTCTGGGGTGAATAGATGTGTGTTCTTATATCTGAAGGAAAAGTCATGCAATAGCTTGTTTAATCTTTCTCCTTCTTCATGTCTATAACTCCATACCTTGGGTGATTAATGCTGCTCACACATCTCTGAGGCTGTCCACTTATCCTTAATCAGTTCATTCTTTGTTCTTCAGATTGGGTAATTGACATTGACCTATTTTTAAATTATTTATTTACTGTTCATTGATTTATTTATATGTGTCTGAGAGTTTTGCCTGCATGTATGTAAGTGCGCCCATACATGCAATGGCTATAGGGGTCAGAAGAGAGCTTTGGATTGTGTGGAACTGGAGTTACAGCCTCCATGTGGGTTCTGGGAACAAACCTTGGTCCTCTGTAAGAACTGTTGAGCCATCTCTCCAGCCCCTCCTTTGATTCTTAAATATGGTTTCTTAGCTAGGCATGGTAGTTTACTCTTTTTTTTTTAATTTATTTTTTATGTGTATGAATGTACTACTGTCTGCATGTAGGTTTGTGCACCTGTGTCGTGCAATGCGGCAGAGGTCAGAAGAGGGTGTCAGATTCCCCTGGAAATGGAGTTAAAGACGGTTCTCAGCTGCCATGTGGGTGCTGGGGATCGAACCCCGGTCCTCTGCAAGAACAGTCGGCGCTCTTAACTGCTAGGCCATCTCTCCAGCCAATGTAGTTTACTCTTATAATCTCAGCACTTGAAAGGGACATAAGCGAATCATTAGTTCAAGGTCATTCTTACTACATAGTAAGATTGAGGCCAGCCTGAGCTACATGAAACCCTGTCTCAAAAGATTTTTTTAAATGTGCTTTAGCAACCCCCGCCGCCCCTCCTTGCGGCGCAGGGCGGGGTGGGGGCATGTTTAAGCTGCAGCGTCATAGCATATTGCTTGCTCATAACTTGGGGCCGCCTGCCCATCGTGGGCGACCCTTTTAATCCGCTAGGTACAGGTTCTCGGAAAAAAATGTGGTTTAAAAATATGGCTTCTTTGAGCCGGAGAGATGGCCTAGCGGTTAAGAGCAACGACCGCTCTTACAGATGACCCAGGTTCGATCCCCAGCACCCACATGGCGGCTGAGAACCGTCTGGAACTCCAGTTCCAGGAGAACTTCAGTTCCAGGGGAATCTGACACCCTCTTCTGGCCTCCGCGGCATTGCACGACACGGGTGCACAGACCTACGTGCAGACAGTACATTCATACACATACAGAAATAAATTTTTAAAAAGTTAAAAAATATGGCTTCTTTTCTCAGATGAAAACATTTGTAGTACTTGCTTTGAAGTCTTCTTTGCTGATTTTAGCGTCTAGGAATACTTACTTAGAGGCAATTTCTGTCAATTGACCATTTTCTTGAACGTGGGCCATGCTTTACTGTTTCTTTGCCTCTTGTATTTTGTTTGCTTGTTTTTGTTTTTGAGACAGGATCTCTCCATAGTCCCAGCTGTCATGGAACTCTCTTCGTAGACCAGGCTGGCCTTGATCTCTACCTGCCTCTGCCTTCCCCGAGTGCTGGGATTAAAGGTATGTGATACCATGCTTGGATCTCTTGTATTTTTTGTTGTTGCTGAAAACTAGATATTTTATACAGCAACTCACAGTTCTGATGCTTCCTTCCCTGTGGGAACTTATTATTTCTGTGTGTAAGATGTGGTCATTTAAAAAATTATTTATTAGTTTTATTTTATGTATGTAAGTGCCGAGGACAGAAGAGGCTGTTGGATCACCTGGAACTGGAATTACAGACAGTTGTTAGCTGTCATTTGGGTGCTGGGACTGAAACTCAGGACCTAGGGAAGAAGAGCAAGTGTTCTAAACCTCTGAGCCATCTATCTCTCCAGCCCTGTGGTCATTTTTTTGTTTAATGTTTCTGGACTGGATCAATGATACCTCTGCTATGCAACACGCAATCATTGGTACCTTTGGTCTCTTTAGAAGTGCAGCTGGGCGTGGTGGCACACGCCTTTAATCCTAGCACTTGGGAGGTAGAGGCAGGTGGATCTTTGTGAGTTCAAGGCCAGCCTGGTCTACAGAGTGAGTTCCAGGACAGCTGGGGCTACAGGGAGACCCTGTCTCGAAAAGACCAAAAAAAAAAAAAAAGTGTATATTCTGGGGCTGGAGAAATGGCTCAGTGGTTAATAGCACTGGCTACTCTTTTAGAGGACCCAGATTTGGTTTGTAGCAGCTACAATGTTACTTACAATCATCTGTAACTACAGTTCCAGGTGATCCAATGCTCACTTCTGCCTTCCACAGGCACTGAATGTAATACATACAGAATAAAAGTAAACTCGTACACACAGAATAAAAGTAAACAAAGCTTTAAAAATATTTTATTGAAAATTTTAGAATTCCATACAATGTATTTGGATCATATTCAGACCCTTACCCCTATCTATACCCCTTTACCCCTATCTGTACCCCTTTACCCCTATCTACATCCCCTTATCCTTATCTATATCCCCTTTCCCCTATCTGTACCCCTTTACCCCTATTTACATCCCCTTATCCTTATCTACACCTCTTACCCGTATCTGCACCCCCTTACCCTTATCTATACCCCTTACCCCTATCTGTACCCTCTTACCCATTTCTATACCCCTTACCCCTATCTGTACCCCTTTACCCCATCTACATCCCCTTATCCTTATCTACATCCCCTTACTCCTATCTGCACCCCTTTACTCCTATTTACATCCCCTTATCCTTATCTACACCCCCTTACCCCTATCTATACCCTTCTTACTCCTATCTGCACTCCTCTCACCCCTAGCTATATCCCCTTCCCCATCTGTACCCTCTTACCCCTATATACACCCCCTTACCCTTATCTTCACCCCTTTTACTATCCCCCAGCCCAATTTTGTGTTCTCTATTTTTTTAGAGGCCTATCAAGTTAAATTTGTGTTCCCAAAGGCCCTTTGGTGTGGTACATCCTGTGGATCTGGGTTAACCTATTGAGCATCACACCCTTAAATAAGTCTGACTCTCCATCTCCCATCCATCTCTTAGCAGCTATTGATTGCCAAAAGTTCCTCAGCTAGGGTGGGGGCTCATCCTGCCCCCCACGTTGAGAATTTGTCTGCCTTGAGCCCATGTAGTTCTTGTGCACGATGTCTCAATTGCTGTGAATTCATATGAGTAACTGCTCAGCTGTCTGGAGAACACTGTACTCTTGTGCTCATCCACCAGCTCTGGCTCTTACAGTCTTTGGCGTCCTCTTCCACAATGATCCCTGGAAGTCAAGGGTTTGATATGCCTGTCCCATTCAGCCTCTTGTTCTTTGCACATTGGCCAGTTGTGGCTCTCTTCATGAATTACCATCTACTGCATATGGAAGCTTCTCTGGTGAGAATCGAGAGATGCATTAATCTATGATGCATAATGATAAGTCATCCAGAATCAGTTTAATAACATGTCCATTCAGCAGAATAATATTAGATTTTCTCCTATGGCTTGTGGCTTGCCCACAGGTTGTTAGGCCTGATATCAGTGTCAGGTATGGGCTCCATTAAATAATTTTTTTTTGGTCTTTTTGAGACAGGCTCTCCTTGTAGCCACAGCTCTGTAGACCAGGCCGGCCTTGAACTTACAGAGATCTGAGTGCCTGTGCCTCCAGAGTGCTGGGATTAAAGGCATGTGCCACCACACCCAGCTGTAAGTCTTTATTTTTAATCAATATTTTATTATTTTTATTTTATGTGCATGAGTACATTACCTGCATGTATGTGAGTGCACCCATGTTGTGCTATGCCTCGGAGGTCAGAAGAGGGTGTTGGATTCCGCTGGAAGTACAGTTAAGGACAGTTCTTAGTCGCCTTGTGGGTGCTGGGAATTGAACCCAGGTCCTCTGCAAGACCAGTCAGTGCTCTTAACCATTGACCCATCTCTCCAGCCCCCATAAATCTTTTTTTTGAAATTTGTTATATATTTTGTTTACAATGCATCTATATATGAAACTTTTTTTTTAATGCTCTTCATTTTCAGGTCAGTCCCGAAAGATGATTGCCATCATTTCACGAAACTTTTTTTTTTTTTTAACTGTACATTTTGGTTGAAAAAGCTAAGGTTGGTTTGATAGGACCCACCCTCACATCTGCCAGGATTCATGGTCAGCCAGAGCTTGGATGGCTGTGCTCAAATGTCTTGAGCCACCAAAACTTATATTGATGAGGGGTCTGTGTGGGTAAAGAAGGCCTGTCAGTGTGCAAGGTATCTGTAGGTTTTCCTGGGTGCTTTTTCCACCAGGTCCTTCTGAGTCCTCTTGGCACATGTGTACACAAACCACATGAGACCCCTCCAGGCTCTGGTCAGCGGTGCTTGCTACAACCATGTTCACAAGCATAGATGCTACTTGGCTACCTTAGACTAGTCAATTCCATGACAACGCCCCTGGGTGTGGCTATAGCCCTTCACTTCAAACTGAGTTCTCTTCAAACCTAGAAAGAGAAGCTTCTAGACTCCCTGGCCTTTCAGGGTGCCTGTGCTAGAATGTGGGAGAACAGCCTAGGCCAGAATGCTACAGGTTCCTGCTGTTCTCCTAGGAAGCTCAGTGGCTCACGTTGTTCTGTATCTTTCACTGATTTCCACACCACCAAGTTTGCTTTTGCATTGCTTTAGGGGGAGATTATTTGCGGATATCTTCACTTGCCCACAACTGGAAGTCCTGCCCTTTCAACCTTCCATAGTTCCACTCCTCAGATGGACCTCTTATAAGCAGAGTAGAGTTGGATTAAAAACAACCCTGCCTGGGCTGGGCACTGGTGGCGCACGCCTTTAGTCCTAGCACTTGGGAGGCAGAGGTAGGCGTATCTTTGTGAGTTCAAGGCCAGCCTGGTCTACAGAGTGAGTTCCAGGACAGCTGGGACTACAGGGAGACCCTGTCTCAATAACAAAAACAAAACCAAAACAAAAACCCAACCCTGCCCTTATCAGGAAAATGTAGTTTATTTCTTTTGCTTATCAATGTTTGGATCTGTTTGAGTTCTTTCTTTCTTTCTTTCTTTCTTTCTTTCTTTCTTTCTTTCTTTCTTTCTTCTTTCTTTTTTCTCTCCTTCCTTCCTTCCTTCCTTCCTTCCTTCCTTCCTTCCTTCCTTCCTTCCTTCCTTCCTTCCTTCTTTGTTTCATTTTGTATGAATAGAGATTTCCTTCATGATTTTATGCTCTCTTCTACTAGTTTGGAAGTAGCATACTCTTCTCTTTCTACGGGTTGCCCTAGAAAACTGCTGTGTGGTCTGGTGCAGAAGCACCTGAGAAGTCATCTCCATGCTAAACAAGTAAAGGTAAAACAGCTTCAAATACATCAGTGATTCTCTCCTGGCCAGACACACACAGGGACCCAAGGTGTGGGCAAGCCCCTTGGGCTGTGCAAAGACCTCCCCGTGAAGGTTGCTGAATTGCAGAGGCACAGAGTGGGGAATCTGGACAGCTAAAACCTGTGGCCTTGCATGGTGTTAGGTATTTTCTCTTCATGGGCCCTACTAGGTTCATACAAAGAACAAGCTCATGCTTCTGACATAGGGAAGAGAAGCTAGGCATTTTGTTTATTTATTATTATTATATTATTATTATTTTGGTCTCCCTGTAGCCCCAGCTGTCCTGGAACTCACTCTGTAGACCAGGCTGGCCTTGAACTCACAAAGATCCGCCTGCATCTGCCTCCCAAGTGCTAGGATTAAAGGCGTGCGCCACCAAGCCCGGCTGAGAAGCTAGGCATTTTGAAACATGTCCAAATTATTCTGTTTATAAAAAGCTCTGTCCGGTCTCTTGCTGCAGCAATGTAAGTGGGAGCAGCAGGAGTGTGCGGTGTTCGGAGCCCGACTTTACAGATTGTTGTAAGAATATAGCAGACAAGCTTCCATAAGGCTAAGCTGAAGCAAACCCAGACCCAGGAAAAGAACACCCTGGTGACCAAAGAGCCCATTGAGCAGGGAAAGGAGAGTGACAGTTCCTAAAAGCCTAGACTGGAGGATTTCCTCACCCCACTCCTGTGATCTCCAAGACCCTCTCGTGATGTGGAGGAACAGCCACTTGCAAGACGGACACTACAAGTTGCACTGTGAAACCCAGGCACTCCGTGCCAATGCCATCGGCCGTGGGTCTCTGAAGGGAGACCCCTCCCAATCAGACTGCCAATTTTCAATGGTTTGCCCTGGGATGTTATAGAAAACTAATTGAATGATTAATGAAACTAAAACAGTCCCAGGCTAGAGGCTCTCTAAGACACTAGGCCTAGTTAGAGTCCTACAGAAAATGTTCTCTCCCTTCCCCTTTATCACTGAATCACAGATGCCAATCAAAGCAGCTCCTTTCTCCCAGGACACCAAGTCCAGCTTTCAATAAGAAAGCGTCCCTCCTGTGAACTGGAGCTGTGGTCCCCTCCTGTTACCTGGAGCCGTGGTCCTCTCCTGGGCACTGAAGCTGTGGTCCCCTCTTGTGAACTGGAGCTGTGGTCCCCTCCTGTGAACTGGAGCTGTGGTCCCCTCCTGTGAACTGGAGCTGTGGTCCCCTCCTGTGAGCTGGAGCTGTGGTCCCTCCTGTGAACTGGAGCTGTGGTCCCCTCCTGTGAACTGGAGCTGTGGTCCCCTCCTGTGAGCTGGAGCTGTGGTCCCCTCCTGTGAGCTGGAGCTGTGGTCTCCTCCTGTGAGCTGGAGCTGTGGTCCCCTCCTGTGAACTGGAGCTGTGGTCCCCTTCTGTGAACTGGAGCTGTGGTCCCCTTCTGTGAACTGGAGCTGTGGTCCCCTCCTGTCAGCTGGAGCTGTGGTCCCCTCCTGTGAGCTGGAGCTGTGGTCCCCTCCTGTGAGCTGGAGCTGTGGTCCCCTCCTGTGAGCTTGAGCTGTGGTCTCCTCCTGTGAGCTGGAGCTGTGGTCTCCTCCTGTGAGCTGGAGCTGTGGTCCCCTCCCGTGAGCTGGAGCTGTGGTCCCCTCCCGTGAACTGGAGCTGGGGTCCCCTCCCGTGAACTGGAGCTGTGGTCTCCACCTGTGAGCTGGAGCTGGGGTTACCTCACATGAGCCTGAAGCTTTGGACCCCTACTGTGAGCCACAGTTCCACATTCCTCTGGCAGCAAGCAGGTGATGGAGCAGATGAGAGCATGGAAGGCTTCCTGATGCTGGGCAGCAGGTTCAGTCTTCTCTGAGTGACAGCATTCTCCACAGCCCCGTCCCCTGACGTCCCAGGCTGTCCATGGCAGAAGTTGTGCCTCTTATTCTGGGGCAGGGGAGGCCTCTGTTATTGGCAGATTTTGGTCTTGGGAGGACTGATTCTCTGGAACAAACTTGCTACCTCCCCCGAGGGCCCGGCTGCGCTCCTCACTGCACCCTTGGCCCTGGCCATCCAGGTCCTGATGTTGGGCCTCTCCCATTCCGAGCACCAAGAGGTTTCCCATTATTTTTCTATTCCTCTTCTACAGCCGCAGTGTGCCTTCACCTATGCCCTAAATGAACTTCTAGAGATAAAAATCACAGTCTGGAAAGTGAGAAAAAAGCAATAGAAAATATTGTAATAACTAAACTGATAAAATCTTCAGAGTACAATATGTAATTATATCTTAGAATATAAACTGGAAATTCTATATGTCTACTATAATTTTTGAATATTACTGACAAAACTGTACTCACAACCTCCAACCACAATGAAATTCATCACAGTTCCTATAATGTGAGTTTGCTATTCATTCCCTTTCCACATTCTCCAAACCATACAAAGTCAATGCAATCATGATACTTCTTTAAATTTATTTATTTATTTTTATTTTATGTGCGTGAATGTTATGCCTATTTGTGTGTAAGTTCAGTGTCCATGGAGGACAGAAGATGGCATCTGATCCCCTAGAACTGGAGCTATAGATGGTTGTTAGCCTCCATGTGGGTGCTGCTAATCGAACTGGGTCTTCTGCAAGAACAGTCAGTGCTCTTAACCACGGAACCATCTCTATAGTCCCATGTAATCATGTTATTTGTTTTTATTTCTAATTTTTGGTGTTTTTGAGCCAGGGTCTCCCTGTAGCCCCAGCTGGCCTGGAACTCCCTATGTAGAGCAGGCTAGCCTTGAACTCACAGAGATCAGCCTGTCTCTTTGTCCCGAGTGAGTGGTGGCATTAAAGGTGTGCAGTAGCACGGCCGGGTTTATTTTTTTTTTTTTATTTTATGTGTATGATTTTTTTTTTTTTTGCCTGCATGTAGATAGAGCGATGCCAGTGAAAGTCAGAAGAGGACCTCAGATCCCCTGGAACTGGAGTTACAGACAGGTGTGAACCAGCACGCAGCTACTGGGAACCAAACTTGGGAATTTACAATAACCAAAATGCTAGGCTGGGAAGATGACTGTCAATGAACTTACAAGCATGAGCCAGAACTCTCAGCTTTTAATTTGGATTCTGGAGACTTGAACTCAGGTCCTCCTATTTGCTTGTAAGTCCATTGCTGGGGAGATAGAGCCCCGGGGCTTGCTGGCCAGCTAGCCTAGCCTACTCAGAAAAAAACAACAACCAAGGTGGACACTGCCTGAGGAATGAATGACACCTAACCTTGTCCTTTGTCCTCGATTTACACTTATACACAGAACACACACACACACACACACACACACACACACACACACACACCCACCCACACCACAATGCTAAGGTGCTACCAGAAAGGTAGATAATGCACAGGCACAAGAGCACAACTGGCACGAGGCAGGGCAGCAAACGAGCTCTGTAGCTAGGAAGCCTATACCTTATTGGCTTTTGGTCATTTGATTTCATAAAGGGTGAAGGGGAGCACAGAGTCTGGAGGACACTGAGCATCTCCGCCAGTCTTTCTCTAGTGGAAGATAAGGCCCAGACTAGCTTTGAACTCCTGGTCTCCCTGTCTCCATCTCCAAGTGGTGTGATTACAGGTATGTGTTACCACACTCAGTTTAAACTACTATTTCTTTTTCTTTTTTTGTTTTTGTTTTTTGAGTTGAGCCCCAGCTGGCCTGGAGCTGCTCTATAGACCAGGCTGGCCTTGAACTCACAGAGATCCACCTGCCTCTGATTGGGATTAAAGGCATGTGCCACCACACCCGGCACTAAAGACGGTTCTTAGCTGCCATGTGGATGTTGGGAATTGAACCCAGGTCCTCTACAAGAGCAGTCAGTGCTCTTAACCACTGAGCCACCTCTCCAGTCCCTAAACTACTATTTCTATTAGGCTATCATAATTGAAATAAAGTATCTGTGTGACAATTTCGTGTACCTTCACGACAAATATAAAGCTCCCAGCAACTTGGTCAAGGTCTCTGAAACTCAGAGATGCACTTCTGAGCACACATGACTTCACACCTAGACCACTCAATGAAATTTTCAGCTTGTGGCAAGAAATTCTCATGGAGAGACATTTTCTTTTCATTCCACTTTGACCCAAATCCATGGTGAAGATAAGTAGGCACCCTATCTGTTTCTGTAGGGCGTTTTCAAGGTTATCTATTATGTTTGTTTGCTACTGTCATAAATGGCCATAACTTTAGTAGCTTAAAACAGCACATTTTATCTGCTGTGGTGAGCATCAGGAGGTGGGGGCAGGAGTGGAAGTCCCGAGGCTCCCTCAGCCTGGCAGAGAGCTCAGAGACTTGGAGGCCAGCCTGGACTATAGGTGGCTTTGTTTTGAAAAAAGAGAAAGAGAAAAAGGAAAAGGAAAAAAAGCAAAACCCTCTCAACTTTATTTGCTAACAGGTATGGGAGGCTGTGCTCTTGCGGAGGCTCCTGGATCCTGGGTCTAGGTTATGCCCTCAGCAGTTCGGGGCAGGAAGATCCTCACTGTTTTTTTTTTTTTTTTTTTTTTTTTTTTAGAACTTTGAAACTAAGCAGTTTAGTTTTGTCAGTTAACTGTTGTTGGATAATAAAAGTAAGGTTTTTTTTTTTTTTTTTTTTTTTTTTCCTCTGAGCCTTTCTCTTATTTTTTCACTGGATCAGCCATTCGGTCACACAGTTTTAGATTCCATCCACATTCAGTGCAGAAGTCCTACCTGGACCTCTGATCCACATAGCTTCTAGGTTCCCTGCTGTGGCTAGGATCTTGAATGTTTCCCAAAGGCCGGTGAGTTGGAGGGCTTAGGCCTTCAGGCAGTGCTAGTAGGAAGTGGAGCTCAGAGGACAATGTTTTCAGGTCCTTTGAGGGTGCTCTTGAATGGGCTCGAGGAACGTCTTCCCCTTCCACTTTTCCCTTTTGGTCATGAAGTGTCCAGTATGGCTTCATGACATATTTCAGCCACTGGGTGCTGCCTTGTCACAGACCCAAAGTGGAGGGGCTAGAACTGTGAAATGTGTCCAAACTACCCTCTCCTCAAGCTGATTACCTTGGTAATTTATTGTGTTGATTCCAAACCCAGGAATAAGACTCAGCCTCCATTGCTGTCTCCCCTAAATGTGTCATGTCCCCCACTCTATCGCCTTTTCCCCTCTGCTGTAGCTCCAAGCTGGGTCAATGCAATTTCCCAGCTGTGCCAGCTGTGGAGTGGTGACGGCCATGGCAGTGTTGAGTGCCGGACTGATGGAGGCTCTACCTGATACCTCAAATGTTAGCGACCATCACCCCCTAGGCCTATCCCTGCCCAAGCATTTGTGGCCACCACAAAGACAATGTCCTTCCCTTGTTCAAGACCTTGTCACCCTGATGATGGGCAGCCCACTCTGATGCTGAACTTGGGGGTCAGATGCAGCTTCATGACTGATTTGAGGTCCTTGATTCCCTGTTGTGTCTGTTGCACTGGCCACACACCCTATCACTTACTAATTCATTGAGTATGTTGTCTCTATTCCGTCTGTGAAAGACAGCTTTGAATAAGCAGATCCCCCCGCCCCGCCCCAGTGTGTGCTAGAGAACAAGGGCTCAAATGGGTTGTGAGTGAGCCAGTGGCTAATAGGCAGTGGACACAGATGGGAAATGACGAATGGGGGAGGGGCAGGCCTCTGTCTCCTTCCCTTCTCTCCCCTTCCCTCCCCTTCCCTCCCCTCCCTCCTCTCCCCTTCCCTCCCTTCCTTAAGGAGCTCAGGAAGCAGCACCCTCTCTGTTCAGTATCTTAAATAAATCGTTTATTCAGGAGGAACAATTAAAGAAAGCAATCATGTTGTCGATTACAAAAACAAACAAGCACAGCCCTCTTCAGGTTCAAAGGCGAGATGGTCCTGCCACCACAGGGACTGCCAGCCCCAGGCTGAGTGTGTGAGTGGGCTACTGTGCGTGTGCAAATACTCACGCATGCACACGCACACTACCCACAAAGGGGTGTGGACTGCAATGAATGACCATGTGTGTGTCTGCAGCTTGGCCTCTTCCCTGCCCCCCAAACCAACAACGGCTGTGTGAGACCCACAGCAGCAAAATTGAGGCCTTCATCCTTCCCTCCCTCCCCCCCACCGGCTCTCACTCTGAGACCCCATCTCCTCCGGTGGCAGTTTGACCACCCTCAGTCACAAAGAGTCTCAGTGATCCTGTCAAGACATCTGGGGGAGGAGGAAAGAAACAGTCGGGGCACCAGATGTGTGGCTGGGAACCCTCCCATTGGCTCCCGGGCCCATGCCCTCCCATGTGACACTGCCCAGCAAGAAGCCACCCAGAGAGGCTGTCCCTGTGGATGCTGAGATCAGCCTGGAGAGGTCCAGGGCCTTGTCAGAGAAGCAGGAAGGAGACTATATCAGTGAAGGTGGAAAGTTCTGTCCACAGGTGGCCATTTGGGGACAGAGAAAAGACTGAGAGCAGGTCCCTGTGATAAAGTGTGGCAGGCTATTCCTGAAGGGATAACAGCAAGGAGAGCAAGGACCCAGGGAACAGGCAGCCTTCTAGAATGATCCCTAGGATAGGAAGCCCCACCCCCCACCCCCAAAGAATAAAGTAACAGTCGCAGAAGAGGCAGAAGAGGCAGGTTCTGGAGCGTGGTCCCGCCCAAAAGCGGTGCGGGGGGGGGCGGTGTTGGGGGGTCAGGCCGGTGGCCCCGAGCCGGCCCATAGGCACGAGTAATAGATTCCTGGGCTGGCCCGAGTGAGTATGGCAGGTCTCTGCTCTATTCCTGCCCCGCTCCACCGCCCCCGCGTGAGGTATTGAGCTTTCCCTCCCCCTAATCCCCCCTCCCTGCTTATGGCTGCATCCCCTCCCCCCTGCAACCACATGGGGTCATAGGTAGGGACCAGCCCAGTAGCCTTACACAACCTTATGTGGGGTCCAGCTCAAAGACCCCATCGCTGGTGGGGGTCGTAAAGAAGGAAGGTGGGTCTGAGGCAGTGGACTCTGGCCCCCCACTGCCCTGCCCCCCAGAGCGCCTCTCTTCCAGGCGCAGGCTGCGCTCAAAGTCTAGCAGCTGCCCCATGAAGTTGAAGTTGGGGGAGATGTTCGATTTCTTCCGCTTGACCAGGTCGTAGGCATCATTCAGTGAAAGGTGGAGCTTCTGCATGAGGTAGGCCACGGTGACAGTGACAGAACGACTGACCCCTGCCAGGCAGTGGACGAGCACCCCGCAGTTCTGGGACAAGGCCTCATCTAGGTGGGACAGGATGGGAAGACCCCAAGGGCCAGCGTGAGCAAATCCAAAGCCAAGTAGCCTTCTGGAGGGAGGCCCCTACTGTCTCCACACCAAGCCTGGGCCACGGGCAGCTCTACTCCTCCCCCAAGCAGCATCTGGGCTCTGGGAATGGCGGCTAAGCTGGGAAGGACTTTTCTTAAGGGAGAAGGGAGAGAATCAGGAGAGGCCAGGAGCCAGGCTGGTGGGAGGTGGGATGGGGGGGCAGATGTAGACGGAGGACAGGGAAAGTAGGGAGGACTCACCAATGAATGCAATGGCATCTGGAAAGAACTGAGACAGGTTCTGGCTCCAGTGGTCAGAGATGGGGATCTGCTTGTAGTGGAAGTCACCATTCTTCTCAAAGAGGTTAGGGAGGTTAGGGGTGACATTGAGGATGTAGCGGATGCCAAGTTTGGCCAGGCTCTCCAAGTTGGCTGAATCTCGGGCACTGCCCAGGTAGAGGTTGGGCAGGATCTGGACTGGAAAGGATGGTAGCAGCCCAGTTGGGGGGGAAGTGGTGCTCTCTGAATCTAGACCACAGCTCATGGAGTCACGATCAACCTCGGATTCCGCATCAGAGCAGTCGGAGCTCAGGCACAGGCCACCCAGCCCCACCACAGGCACTGGGCTAGGCACTGATGCCAGGCTTGAGCCCGCATGGCTACTGAGACTGGTCTCACACAGGTCAGGACACTCAGCCTGGAATCTGCTGAAGCCACCTGTCAGGGAAGAAGGGGGAAGGTCCTGCTGAATCTAGCCTCTCAGGCAACTATGTGTTCCTGGCTGAGGCAGAGGGAACTGACATTAGACAACTCCGGGGGATTGCAGATATCCCCAAAGGGAACACACACACCAGTGGTACTGGAGGGTCACAGGTGGTGTGCTGTGGACATCATGGACATCAAACCATCTTCACTCAGCACTGGTAGCTGTTCCTGGAGGGCAAGTGCCTACTGCAGCTGCTGGCCCCAGACAGAACCACCCAAGAAGATCTTAGAGCCCCAGGGCCAAGTGGAGGCAGGTGTGAGAAGAATGTGAGGCTCAAGAGAAAATGTCGGCCACCAGTTCCAGCATTTTCTACCACCGATCTCAACTGCCAGTTTTCTATGTGTCCTGATCCAGAGTGGACAGGAGCACCTTGACAGATGATGCGGGACCCCGAAGAAGTGGGGGGTTTGTGAGACAGCATGGCATTCCATTTGAATGCTTTTCAAGTCTCAAGAAGCCAGCATCATCACCTTTGCCTACGGATTTTGTTTCCTCAGCTGCATGTGGGGATGTAGAAAGCTGATCCTTCCCCTATTGCTATATCCCCTTTATAGTTCAATGACATTGTCTGTGACCGATCAGGATCTGGGGATAGCCGGCTCTGCTATGGCTGTGGTGATGGTTGGTTTAAAGTTGGTCCCTCCTGCCTACATTCGTTCTCCAGGATGGTCTGTTTCCCCATCTCTCCTCTTCCCTGTTTCAGAGCTGGGGTTTTTCCCTCCTCTTGCCTGGCAGCAGGGTCAGAGAAGTTGGCTGGCCAGACTGCCACCAGGACACAGGGACCTAGTACTTGCTGCTCTACTTCTTGAGCATCCTGTGGATTAGGTCATTTCAGGCCAATTCTCTCCATTTTCCAGATTTAGATATTGGGGTCTGAAAGGATGAAGGAGTTGCTTAAGGTCACCCTCAGGTTTGTCCTCCCAAAATCTGCCTGGCAGGTTACCAGGGAGAGCCTCCCTTTTACTGTAGACGAAATAAGATGGAGGTGGTCCAAGGTCAAATTAATGATGAAATCCCTTGTGATGTGTCCTGTCCTTATAGGAGGGCACTCCAAGGCAGGAATCCTGTCTCTGCCAAATGGCCCGCACCTACCTTGTAGGTAATAGGCCAGGTAGCCTTCTTCCCGCAGCTTCTGGAGCAGGATGCCAAGCACCGAGTCGGCCTCCCATTCCTCACCCTCGGCCTCGGCCTCGGCTTCCCCACGTCGGCTTCGGCTACTGCCCTGGTCATACAGGAGCACGGGGGCGGGCGGAGGCGGCTGCAGTGGCGGCCCGGGCAGGAGCGCGCGCACCGACAGGCTCCCTCTCCGCAGGCGGCGCAGCAGCAGCGCGGGCAGAGCCACGCTCAGCGCCCCGCTGATCCGTGCCGACTCGTACAGCTCCCGGCTGCGGCAGTCCAGCAGCAGCAGGGACGGGCGCGGGGGCGTCAGCTCCTGGCGCAGCCATAGGCACGAGCGGCCCAGGCCCTCCATGGGCGCGCAGTGTTCTGCACGTCGGGCAGCGGGAGCTGCAGAGAGAGAGAGAGAAAGAGAGAGAGAGAGAGAGAGAGAGAGAGAGAGAGAGAGAGAGAGAGAGAAAGGGGGCAGCGTGAGCGCACGTCTGTCTCTGCCGCTTGCTGCTGTCCTGGCGTGGACCAGATCGCCGAGCCGAGAAGCGTCCCCTGTCTGGACGGCAGGCGCCCAGAGTCCCCTCAGGGACAGTCCACCAACGCCTGCTTCTCTGCCCGCGCCCCACCTACAGGAACCACACGCAAGAAGGCCCCCCAAGAAAGGCGCTGCTCAGGCCCTCGTAGGAAAGCGCGACGCATACTTCAGAAGAAAGTTAGTGCCCACAGCCTCCTCAATAAAAGGCTTTTTCTCAGATGCGAAGACAGACACATTTCCCTTCACATCCCCTCGCCAAGTCTCTCCCTTGGCCTGACCTCCATCACTCCCCAAGTTCAACTCTGGGTGTGCGTGTAAGGAATTGGTGTTCAAGGCCTGGATCTCCTCCATATCCAGGAGGACACAAGGAACAAGAGGGTCACGAAAGTGATGGGCCTCAGCGAATCCTGAAAAAGATGACCGGACCCCACTCCTCCCTACCCAGGTGAGAACAAAAGAAGAAACCTGGAGCGTGATCCAGCGGCAGGCAGCCGCGCGTGGACGTCCTGGCCACGGATTAGTGCCACGGGACGGCGCAGGTACGGTCCCCTGAGAGGGAGTCCTAGCCCCGATGCAGGAAGGGCGGAACTGTGGAGCTCGCTCGCACGTGGAAGCCAAGCTTCGCAGGCCGCTGCTTCCTGGCAGCTGGACCCAGCTTCCACCTTGGAAGCCTCGGACTTCGAACGGACATAGAGTAGCAGCTCGGAGGGGCGGGGTGGGGCGGGGCGGGTGGGGCGGGCTCAGAAGACCAGCGAGCCAACGGCTGCAAGCGAACCGGCTGGGTGGGAGTCGTAAGTGGCCTGCTGAGCTGAGGTTTCCACCCAGGCTGGACAGGGTCGGGGCAGAGGCCAAGGGCAGGTCGGGGGGCCCAGCGGGGGACCAGTTGCAGTTCCCCCTGCTTGGCGCCAGTCTGGTCCCTTAAGGCAGGGAGAGGGGTGGGGACAAAAGCCCAGAGCCCCTGCAGCCAGAAACTACCTCAGACAACTTGCTCAGTAATACTTGTGTGGACCGAGATAGCCCCATCTGTATAATGGGCTAATCAGAGCCACCCGCCTGGGGCTAGTGAAATTCTGAAGTAAAGCACAGCTCCTTGGGGCGCTATCCCCATCTGGGCTTCATTTCTACAGGCCTGGCTAAAGGTACCCAGGAATTTTGTGCACCCAGCCCTAAAATGGGGCACTCTGCTCTTATCACAGGATGAATCCTTAGAGGCACCCCTGACCCCACCCCTGGCCCCCTTCCCTTAATCCCCTGGTTGGATCCATCCAAAGAGAAGCAGTTTTACTGAAATGTGTCTCCATCACCATGCTCCCCAGGAGTCACTGTCAGTTTCTAAAGCAGCCTCCCTGCTCCAGGCTTGTGAGCATCAACCTGGCCTCCACACTTCACCCTCCACTCTGGCCCAATGCCAGAGCACCATCCAGTCAACAAAGCCTCTATCGTGCCCACCGCACAGGAGAGATGATACCAAGGGCCTCTGCTTTCCTGGGTCTACCAGTCTAGCAGGACACATCAGCAATAAGCAAAGACACCAAACAAGATATCAGGGAGATAAGTGCTGACAATGGAAGGAGCGGCAGGGAAGGCTTCGAAAAAACCCATCTGGCCATGTGTCCTTTCTCTGCTTAAAGCCCGAGAAAAGCAAACAACAGTGTTAAAGGAAAACATACAACAGATAAGATAAAAGCTCTCACAAAATAATCAAAGGGTTAAGACCCCGTAGATTAATGGGTAAGGAACTCAAGGACTGCATACTCTGCCTGAAGGAAGGAATGCGATGGGGTAAGAAATATTTGGGGGAAGGTTGAATCTCAGGCATGGAAGGAAAGCCAATTCAAAAATAAGGTAGCACTTCCCACTTATATTAGTAGAATGTTCTCAAAATGAGAACAGCCAGTGTTGGCAAGGTTGCTGTGGAACGGGCATGCTGTTCCCTTTCTGGGGGAATTTTGTTTTGGTAGCACCCTGTTGGAAATGAGTGTAGCAGTATGCACCAAGAACCAGAAAAGGAAAATCAATACTCTTTGGCTACTTCTGGCACTCTACCTTAAGCAGCCAAAGACCAAAAAGGAGACCTGTGCACACAGTATGGACAGTACAATGACTTTTTCTAAGTAAGCAGTGAAAAAAAAAAAAAAAAAAAGCAAAGCCACTTACATAGGCAACACTGAGTAGCACTGCAGTCCATCTAAGCCTGTTGAAAAGCCTCTCACGAAGAAAACGGCCACAAAGAGCCAGCTCACCCCAGACGAGCCTCCGGCTTGCCCTCTCTCTCCATTGTTGAAGTGGACTACTAGGCCTAGACTTTCGAATTACACCCCACCATGTCCCTCCTTGTAGGATGAGTTCCAACTCCTGCATGCAGGGGCTCTGGGCAAATGGGGCCTTGTGTGGGCACAGCCCAGCCCAGGCTTCTTTCCTCTGCTGGCTGCTAATGTACCACCCCATGCCTTCTTGATTTCTTAGGCAAGCCTACAAGTCCCATTCTCTGTGCCCCAGAGACCTAGTGTGTGTGCGTGTGTGGTCCTTTTCTCCCTTTCTCCTCCTGCCTTTACCAGCTTTATATCCTAGCTCTACAGTGTCAGAAGTGGGTATCTGCTGCCACATGACCATGGCCACCAGGCCTGGGTACTGCCTCCAGATCCCACTGTACCTGTGGGTAGGATGTTGGATTTTGGTTGCGGTGGTGGTATGGGGCTGTGGGTGGCAGCGAGACAGTATTCCACCCACCCTGTCCCGGGGGCTCAGTGTGCCTGGAGAGAGTATCTCCAAACAGAGGGAAATTGGTACTCCTGAGATGTCCAGGTGCTTTCTTTGGAAAGGGCTTCCCGGAGGAGGTGACAGGAGTTGCCCTGGGACTGAGCGTTGAAAGGAGCCAGCATCCAGAATGATGAAGGAACCGGAAGCCTAAGCATCAACATCAGCCTCATGCCTGCCAATATCTGGAGTGTACTTCTCCTGTACCTAGTTTGAGACCCCACTTGGCAAGTTCCCAACCCCCGCAAAGCCTGTGAGAGAGGGAGGGGATGAGGGACGATCAGTCTACAAAGTCAGTGCTTAGTGCCCGACGCTTGCGGCGCTCGCTACGCCAGCAAACAGGACAAATGGGAACCTGTTGCCACCTCCGCACTGCAGGGCTCGGTGCAGCCAAAGCCTCCCCCCACCCCCACGCCCGCTTCCCCTACCCCCACGCCCGCTCCCCTTCTGGACCCCTGCAGCGTCTGCTCCTGCGCTGGCCCCGCCCCGCGGCCGCTTCCCAGGCGGCCAGGGTTCGGGGAGGCCGCGCGCCCGGGCCTGGCCTGGCCCCCTTCCGCGGGCGGAGCCAGGCGGCGCGCTCGCGACTCGCCGCAGGGTGGGCGCTGCGCCCATTGCCACCCCCGCCGAGCGCCCCAGGGCCTCCGCCCAGCAGGGCCAACACCCCCCCGCCGGCTCCGCGCGAGCCGCGGGCGCTCTCAGGTCTCCCGAGACGCTGGAGAGCGGCGCCCCGCCTTCCCCGCCCCCGGCGACATACACCGTTCCCGCCGGGCCAAGTGGCAAAGGTTTCGGCTGTCAGGGCCGGGTCACATGGCCAGGACCGCAAGTCCGAGAAACAGCGTTTCTGCCAAATCCAGTGTCTTTTCCACCAAACCCACTTTCCGCTGGGAATGGCTTTCTGCTTTTCCTGGTCGGGCTCCTCGCGGGACTGGGAGTTCCTCCAAGGCAGGAACGGGTGTGTGCCCGGCCCTAAGCTGGCCCCAGCCCCCAGTGAGGGCCTGGCACGTGCGCCGGAGCTCGCGGAAGAAATGCTCGTTAACAAAGAAGGCATGAATGAATGAAACCAATTGTTGCCTGGGGGAGCCCAGGAGGGTGCTGCTCCTGCCTTTTTCCTTCTGCGGATCACACACTCCTCCCAGACACGCACAAGCACACGTGCACACACAGCCACCCTCCTCACAGCACACACGCAGACTGGGACACAGTGCACGCTGACTGCAGCCCTTACAGAAACAACCCACTAAGTGCGGGTCGGGAAGCTAGGAGGGACCCCTTTGGTTCCAGGTGGGCCTCCTCCAATTTCAGTGCCTGCCTCTCAGGGCCCTCCTCCCACCTCCGCGGCCCCTTGCCTCCACATCTAAGTACCATACCTTGGGCCTCAATGCCTTCTTTATCTCTTAGAGAAGACGAGGTCAAGTCAGTCCCTGAGAAGTCTCAAGGTCTTTGTAGGGAGGCACCTGGAGGGGTGTCCCAGGCTGGTGAGCCACTGCCCGGCAGAGATGCCACCAAATGCTGCAGCCTTTAGAGCCAGTGTGCCAGGTGTTGGGGGGGGGGAGT
This sequence comes from Rhizomys pruinosus, assembly GCA_009823505.1. NCBI lineage: Eukaryota > Metazoa > Chordata > Mammalia > Rodentia > Spalacidae > Rhizomys > Rhizomys pruinosus. The sequence goes on from VZQC01005517.1 coordinate 1,129,695, forward strand.
GGTGGGAAGGACTCAGATGTGGAGGGGGTGTTGAGGGCTATTTGCGATGGGGGAGGGGCAGGATGCTGAAGAGCATGCAATCAGCAGGTGTTCGTGCATGGTTGGGTGTTGGGGATGCTGGAGGTGTCTGCCTGGGGACTGGGGAGTGTCGGCCGCTGGGGTGTGCATTTGTGTTGTAGTGGGTGGATTACAGTGTTTCTGGACTAGGGACGTGGGTGGGGTGTCTGTAATGGGCATATGGGAAGTTTGAGATGGTGGGGGTATAGTGGGGGGAGCTATGTTAGTGCAGACATCGCAGGATATGTTGGCGGTGTGTCAGCGCCTGGGTGTGCATTGGGGTGTGGCAGGGTCTTGGATGGGTATAGGTTTGAGTTGGGGACAGTGGCCAGTGGTGGGTCAGGGGACTACTGATATGTACAGTTTAAGAACCTGGGTGACTGCTTCATGTACGCACGACTGTGTAGCTGGTGGAAGTGGCAGAAGACATTGAGGCGCAGCGGCAGGGTGCTGGGGGGTGTGAAGTGATAGGTCCCAAAGGGTCTTGTACGGACTTGTACCCCTCACGTGCCTTGGGCCCTGGGAATGTATTTGGCAGGACTTTGGGGGTTCAGGGTGGAAGAACGCACCTGGGAGTGGGCAACCAGGCGGGGTGGGGGTGGGGAGGAGAGGGGGGCCAAGGCATGGCATGCTCTGCTCACCTTTGCTGGGCTCAGCTCTCGTCCGGGCTTCGTGCGTAGCTGCCAGGAAGTTTCCTTAGCTTAGGCAGTGGAAAGCGCCAGTGCCACCGCCAAACGCCACCAGAGCTCCGGGCGGCGGCCTCGCCTGGAGCTTAGGGGCCGCCACCGCCACCACCGCTGCGGAGGGAAACTCCAAATCCCGCCTCCGCCACCGCCTCCGCCACCGCCTCCGCCGTCGCCACCGCCGCCTCCGCCGCCTCCTCCCCTCCTGTCGCGGTCTTCTCCGCCCCCTGCCCAGGAGGGGCTATGTCACCAACGGCGCAGAGAGGGATGGGGAGGGGCGGAGGCCTGCCCAGCGTCTCCCTCTACCTCCCACGTCCCCACCAGCGTTTCTCCCACCTTCAAGCCTCTACCTGATCCCTCAAATGGGTCGATGCACCCTGCTGACCCCAGCCTCCAAAAGCTCTGCTGGGTGCCCCTGCCCCCCATCTCGGGCGCCAGAGTATGTAGGGAGCTGTGACCTAGTCTGCACTTGGGTTGGGCAGCGGGTTGTACCGCAGTCTATATTGGCATCTCTGATTCCAGCAGAAGTGAAGAGGCCCATGCATGACCGGTCGTGGCCTGGCCTCTGGGGCCACCTTCTATCCCCATAATGGGCTGTGTATGAGGTCCACCTGACAGGTGCTGCAAGTGTCCCTACCACATGTCCTCCTGCACTATCTTCCCTCATTCTTATGTGTCAGATTTTGTCTAATAGGAATTACATGAGAGCCTCAGTGCCTGGAAGGGGTGGAGCTAGCACACTGAGGGAGGGGCTGGGAGAATGAGAGGCAGAGGATGTTGGCACTAGGTCCCATTTGCTTCCTTCTGCGCCAAAGGTCCCAAGCGTTCCTATCTAGGACCTCATTTCATCCTCATACCGGTTCTGTGGAAGTCAAGAGAGAGTGTTCCCAGGCTACAGCTAGTTCAACTGGGGCAGCCATTGATTGGGGCGATGCCCGGTAACGTGACAGAGCCATATTGGGCTCAAGATGACTGAATCAGACCTCTACAGCCTCAGCTGAACATGGCTCCAGGACACTCAATTGTCCTAGGCCTTAGTTCCAGCTTTGGGCCAGGAGGAGGTGGGGAAGGCCTGGTCTGTGGTGCTGTGGGCTCCCAGACCAGCCCTGGGTGATCTGGGGCTTAGGAAGTTCTACCCTGGGAAGATGCTGGGAACCAGTCTGTGGCCAGGCGCTGCCAAGGACTGGCTTCTGTGCTCCAGAGGAGCAGAATCATGTGAGGCCAGGCGGCCTGGGATGCCAGCAGCTCCATGGATGGGGGGCAGCCAAGGGAGGCCTGCACTGGCGGCTTGTGTCTGCAGCAGTGCAGAATTCCCGAGTCATTATCCCTGCAGAAGATGTGCTACCCAGGCCTAGGTCTCATCTCTGGGAGGTGGTTTCCTGGTCTGTACTTTTGAGGAGAGGAGCAAGATCCTGTAATCTCCGGATGTTTGACAGTAGTATCAGGCAGCAGGGCAGAGTGAGGCTGCCCTCAGACTGGCATAGCTACTCTGCACTTGAGCTCTGGATGCCCCTCTTCACTTCAGCTTTAGCAAAAGCTCAGCCCTTCCTAGGCAGAGACCAGCTTTATCACCCTATTCCTGCCAGGGAGGGGCACCTGGCTGTCTTGTCAGCTTGCTCTGTGGACCTCCTGTGGTGGCCTCAGGACTCTGGGGCCTTTGGTTCCTTCCTGCTGCTGGACCCATCTCTTTGCCAGTCCTTTCTGCGCCTTATTCCAAGGTTATGGGACCTTTGTTTTTTTCATTTTTCAATTTATTATTTTATGTGTATGAATGTACTGTCTGCATGTAAGTAGGTGTACCTATGTTGTGCAATGCTGCATTGCAGAAGAGGGTGTCAGATTCCTCTGGAACTGGAGTTAAAGACGGTTCTTAGCCACCATGTGGGTGCTGGGATTCGAACCTCGGTCCTCTACAAGAGCAGTCGGTGCTCTTAACCACTGAGCCATCTCTCCAACTCCAGAACCTTTCTTTAGAAACTGGCAGCTGATGAAAACTGTGCCCTACCATAATGTCACGCTTCCTTCTTATCCATGTACACAAGAAAATACACAGGGGAAAGAAAGATGAGGATAGCCATCTCCTGGTCCCCTTTTCAGAGGACGTAGGACAGCTTTGCTTGTTGCTTGGGTACTTACTTTCTGGGTGAACTGACTCACATGCATTTCTAGATAGGTTTGTAAGCACTCCCTCTATCCTGCACTTCAGTGAGTCAGAGCTGAGAGGCGCGGGGGGGGGCATATCTGCTTTGACTGTGCTGCCCTATCTGTGTAGAGCTCCCACCCTGGGCTTCCCACAGTAGTTGGTGCTCTTCAGGCAGCAAGGGCCAGGCTTGATTGGCTTTTGGAAATAAGGTTCCGTCTTCATCTCCAGCAGTTTTTCTTGCCTGGTAGGGTCCAGCTTGTGCCTTCTTCAAGCTGGAGAATAAAACGCAAAACATTTTCAAACGAGACCTGACTACAAATTCCTGTTGCTAAATTGGGGGCAGTGCTGGCCTTCCATCTCTGCAGCAGCCAGGTTAATTGCTTAGGTCCTGACTGTTCCTGAGAAGCCTCTATGTCACTTCCTCTGAGTTCATTTCAGCCCCCTTGCTACCTGGAAGACCGAGGCACTGGCTTGTGGGTACCAGCAGTTCACTCTCTTCCCTGAAATTCATTGAGAATGGTCTTTGGGAGGTGGCCTTTTTTTTTTTTTTTTTTTTGGTCTTTTTTGAGACGGGTCTCCGACCTGAGACCCAGCGTAACCTGGACTCACTCTGGAGACCAGGCTGGCCTTTGAACTCACAAAGATCCGCCTGCTCTGCCCGCCCAGTGCTAGGATAAAGGTGTGCGCCACCACGCCCGGCTGGGAGGTGGCCATCTTATTGCCTTTCCAGACTCCATGCTCTCCTCAATCCCTCAGGTGTTCCTGAAAGACTGAAAGTAGCTCCAGGAACTTCTAGCCACAGGTAAGATGGCAGTAACGAGGTCTTCGGCCTGGCAGTGTCACCTTTGTCTAGCCCAGCTCTAACACTGTCTGACATGGTAGCCCTTTGGCTAAGGACATCTTTACCTGTTAAGATTAACACACTTTTTGGAGGTCCCAATTCTAGGCCACTCTTCAAGCAAGTGCAGCTGTCAGAGAGGCATGGGAAAGCGATGCTGGATCAAGCCTCGGGCCTGGTGTAGGGTTCCCAAGCGGGACAAAAAGGGAGGCTCTTATCTGCCCTGGAGCTCTGCTCTACTCCCAGCTACCCGCAGCCCCATCTGTGCCTGGTGGTACTGTGCTCCAAGCATTGGATCCAGGCTGAAGACTTCCCATATAAAAACCCTGTCCACATCTAGGGGTTGGTGTTTGAGTACAGACAGACACACCACACACAAACACACACACACACACACACCCCACAACACACACACACTTGAGCTTCCATTTCTTTTACTTTTTTTTTTGTTTTTTTTTGAGGCTTCATTTCTGGACAACCACTGAGTCCCACAGAGAAGAATACTTGTGGTCAAAGCCATCTGCCATGACTTTTGCCCTTGACTATCATGTCACCACTTTGCATAAACAAGCTTAACTTTAGCTTGTTTAATTCCAGCACTTGGGAGGCAGAAGCAGGGGGATCTCTGTGAGTTCAAAGCCAGCCTAGTCTATGTAGCGAGTTCTAGGTCAGCTGGGGCTACAGGGATACCCTGTCTCAAAAAGAAAAAAAAAGAAAAAGAGACTTCACTGTGTGTTCAGCACCTCTGCCTTGGCCCCAGTTCTCACCTTGCAGTGCTTTAGCCAGTGTTTTCTAGATACTACCTTTTAAAAAATTTTTTTATTTATTTTTGTATGTGTATGAATGTACAGTCTGCATGTATGTAGGTTTGTGCACCTGTGTCGTGCAATGCCGCGGAGGTCAGAAGAGGATGCTGGAGTTCTCCTGGAATTGGAGTTACAAACAATTCTCAGCTGCCACGTGGGTGCTGGGGATCGAACCCGGATCCTGTGCAAGAGCAGTCGGTGCTCTTAACCGCTAGGCCATCTCTCCAGCCCCTCTAGATACTACCTTTTTATAAAACCATTTTTATTTTTAATCCCAGCATTCGAGAGGCAGAGGCAGGGGCATCTCTGTGAGTTACAGACCAGCTGGGGCTACAGGGAGACCCTGTCTCAAAATGACAGAAAAAAAAATTTAGTATTTGATTTTCTGTGTATGAGTATATTGCCTGCATATGTATAAATGTACCAATTTCATGCAAGGCCCACAGACGTCAGAACAGGGTGCTGGATCACTTGGAACTGGAGTTACAGACGGTTGTTAGCCACCATGTGGTTGCTGGGAATCAAACCCAGGTCCTCCATGAGATCAGCTGGTACTCTTGACCACTGAGCTATCTCTCCAGCCCCTGAAAAGATGGATCTTGGTACCAATTGCTAGGCTTTCAGAAGCACATTTTTTGACCCTGTTTAGAAGTATCCCACTCGCACTTGGAAGCTCCTATCATGGCCACACCCAGGCATGTTAAACAAAATGGCCCATAGTGGCAGCTCCCCAGGCTGGACTTGCAGAGGAGGTCAAAGGCAGTCCAGCCAGGGAGATGGGTTCCAGGGCCCCAGGGGTAGAAGCAGCAAGCAGGGACAGGAGGGGGACAAGCTGGGGTGGGGGATCCAGAGAGAGCTTGCTTGCACAGTGATTGATTTCGGGGGGGGGGGGAGGCAGGACTTCAAGAGCCAGGTTCAATAACCTGGTTATAAAGCCCCTCCGGCAGCCACATAGGCTCCTACCCCTTGACTTGTCCTTCAGAGAAGCATCGTGCACGTCTGGATCTACATTACAGATGATATAATCCTTTTATCAGGAGAGAGCCAGCCACCCATGCCCACTGGCTGGACAGGCGAAGGGAGATGAGGGAGGACAGGAGCGTCAACTCCCTCGAAGAAGAAAGGGAAGACAGAAAACCCAATGACCTTGGGATTTATCCAAGGGAAGTCGACGGCTGAATGAGGCCAAGAGAGGGGAGCTATCAAGGGTGGAAGGTCAAGACTGCACAAACAGATGCCCAGCTCCCCTGCTTTCGACCCCTCCTCCCATTACTTTCTGTCTGAGGTGGGAAGAAGGCCTCTGTGAGTGGCTTTTCTGGCCACATTTCTGTGTGTCCCTCCCATCCCCCTTCCAGGAACGTGCCTTGCCAGTCAGGCCTGCTCATCACAAGAAACAAGATAATATATGAAGCAGAGAGCTAAGAAGAGCTCAGAGCAGGTCTCATTGCAACCTCACCCTGGCTCAGATGTTGCTGGGAGGGGGATGGAGGCTCCTGGGGAGGTTGCAGAGACACCTTGTAGCACTGAGTACCCTGGGGGTGTCCTGCCGGTAGGCTCCTCTGGTGGCCTCCTTACTTATCCAGCTACCGGCCTTCCTCAATAATGCAGAGCCCAGGGCTCTGTTGGCTTCCTGCCCCCAGATTCCCAGGACGGTTGAGCCTCAGGCACTCCTGCCTTGCCCAGCCTGAGACTTTCCTTAGTCCCTATGGCAAGCAGTGACAAAACTTGGGGCAAACACTGAGCCACACATTCCCGAAGTGACCTTCTGGGCAGTCAGTGCGAGCTGAGCTAGGCTGTCTCCAGGAGGGAGATTTGGGTGAGGCCTTCCACCTTTTCATGATTCTTTCAAGAATCATTTCAAGAGCCACACTGCTCTTGAGGCACTAGCTCCTGCGTGTTGGCTTTCCATATCAAAGCTGACAGTAGTCAGGAGGAGCCCTCCTTCTGTGCACGATGGCCTCCTCCACAGGCTCTTTGGGTAATGATGACAGCAGCTCAGAAAACCAGGTGAAGATCTCCCTCATGTCATGGTGGCCATGAGGGCAAGCAGTGGCTTTGGCTACTGGTGACAGGGTGCCTGTGCTCTAAGTCCTTCCAGAAGCTCCCAATGTGCTTTGTGGATGAGGAAACTGAGGCACGGAAAGAAGTAATGCAGTCAGTTCCACAACTATCAGTCAAAGTGACTCCCTCCCCCACTAGCTGGGCCTCAGCCTTACTGAGGGAAGTGGCTATGCACTTGGGGCCTTGGGTCACTTGTTCCTACTGGCTTGGATACTGCTTGAGGCCCCAGTGCCTTGAAAGTCCCCACCCAGCCAGTGGGGTACGGGAGGAGGCAGCTCCCTCTGTTCCTGGCTGTAGAGGGATACAGAGAACTTGAACTGCATTTCAAATTATGAAAATGGCCAATAGCAAGGAGAGTGGGGTCATTCCATCGGGGGGAGCTCCAGGCTGAGGCTGTACGTGAGCCCCAACACAGAGACACCCCAATTTGGCAGAGGGCCTACTCCTGGTACCCTTGCTGCCCCTCCCCAGTTTCCTGTTGAGAGGACTGCCTGCCACAAGGAAAGCTCAGGATATTTCTGCCAACTCTGTGGGGATTTTTCCATCTAAATTTAGCAAGCAGCTATTCCCCCTCAGTACCTGCTTCCCACATTGGTAACTGATTGGCATTTTGAGAGAGCTCTATACGGAGCATGCAGATGTCATGCCACGTGATCTGCTTGTCCCTGGGGCTAGCCCTTGGGCAGAGAAAAGGTGGGGAGAGGGTGGGCTAAGGCAAGGGACAGTGAAGTTTCACAGAGGCAACTGTCAGCTAGCCCTTGCCTGAGAAATGCTGAAGGTGGTAGCCAAGGTCCCTCACTGTGGGGCAGGCCATCCTAGTGAGGAGATGTGATGTCACTGAACCCGCTTCTGTGGTGGATTCTTACTGTCCTGTCTGCAGCTGTCCACTTTGTGTCGAGCATTCATACGAGGGAGGACATGCTGACTCTGGGAGCTGCTCAGTGGGCCCTGGGTACTTGGCTGTTGCCACCTGGAGCAGAGACTTCAAACTTGATTTTCTTTTTTCTTTTTTTTAAATTTTATTTAACCCAAATGTCCCTCAACTTATTTATTTATTTATTTATTTATTTATTTATTTATCTATTTATTTATTTATCTATTTATTTGTTTATTTATTTGAATGTACTGTCTGCATGTAGGTTTGTGCACCCATGTCATGCAAAGCCTCGGAGGTCAGAAGAGGGCGTTGGATTCCCTTGGAACTGGAGTTCTCCTGGAATTGGAGTTCCAGACGGTTGTCAGCCGCCATGTGGGTGCTGGCGATCGAACCCAGGTCCTCTGCAAGAGCAGTCGGTGCTCTTAACCGATAGGCCATCTTTGAAACTTGATTTTCTAGGAATGGAAGCTTTAAGGGAAAGGTGCTATGGCTAATCTGGGATAAGACCATGAGGACAACCCAGGGTCTAGACTGTCAACTGTCGAAGGGTCATGTGCTTGGAGAGCTAACTAGAGCCAAAGGACTGAGTCTCATGGCACCTATGCACTGTGTAGCTGTTCTCTGCAGCCTTGGCATGTGTGTGGGGACCAGGAAAGGAACTCTAGGGCTACAATCCTGAGAGGACTTACCAATGGCCAGAGCTGACCATTTGACCTTAACTGTCTTCATGGAGGAGGGACACAAGCTAGCCAGAGGAAAGCTCAGCACCAAGGGTCGCTTTCTTGTGTCTAGGTTCTGGGAAGCCTGCACGGGATGGATAAAGAGCTTGGGCTTTGGGTTCAATGGACGTTTCTCCAGGAGCTTGGCACTGACGTCCCCTGCCCATGAGCCATGCTTTTGAAGTATACTATGGAAAGTCAGCAGGTCTACTGGGCCTGGTGGCAGGTCAACATCTTTATACTCATATTGGTTTTTTTAAATTTCTTTTTTAAAAATAGGATCCCAATGTAGGCCAGGTTGGCCTCAAACTCACTATGTAGCCAATGGTGGCCTTGAACTTCTGATACTCCTGCTTCCAACTCCTGACTGCTGAGATTGGAGGTGTGTGCTTCATGCTGGGTTTTTTTTTCTTTTCAAGACAGGGTCTCCCTGTAACCCCAACTGTCCTGGAACTCACTCTGTAGACCAGGCTGGCCTTGAACTCACAGAGATCTGCCTGCCTCTGCCTCCCAAGTGCTAGGATTAAAGGCGTGCGCCACCATACCCAGCAATGTTGGGGTTTTTACAATCACACTCAGAATTCCTCCCTCGCATCCTGCCCCTGAACACCAAGGAGCCCGCCAAAACCATTTAAAAGCTCAGGTTCCAGTAAGGGGACTAGCTACCCACTCGAAAGTCCTTGCTTGGTCTCTGGAGGTTGTAAGCTTATAACTTGGATTGGCACATACCATTCACCCATGCCCACATGCTAGGCCACACCCTGGGCCTCTGCACCAGGCCTCCTGGGTCCAGTTGCCTTTCGGGTGCCTTTCTTTGGATCACTTGAAGATCTCTTCAACTTACATGACCCACAGGCAAATTTTGTATACTGTCTCTCAGTGATAGCTCCATCTATTCTCTGCTTGTTTGGAAAGGCGTTGTAGGCTACAAGTGAGAAGTGTCCAGAACCTGCCTTCAGAGCAGGGCAACCTGTGCTCAGAATATCCTGTCCCTCTTAGCAGAGCTTCTCCTCCTTCCCAGCCTTGTCACTGTAGTCTTCTTCTATCCTCACTTAACTGATCATCAACTTTTATTTCACCTGGGCCCTGTCCATCTTCCCTGAGTGGCTGTCAGGAGTTTCCCTGTCCAGCATCTTGGGATCTTTCCTGCCACCCATATGTACTTGCCAAGTAGTGTCTCTTCAGCCTCTGGCTCTCAAGCTTTGCCTGTGGGTGTCACATCCTCTCCTATACTCATCTCTCCAGAGTCCAGGCCAGGTACCATACTTGGATCACCAAGGTGGTGGCTTCCAACTGTGACTCATCCCCTGTGGTCAAACTGCAGGGTGATGGAGGCTCTCCTCACTTACTTCAAGCTGCCAAGTCTGCTCTTAGTACCTTGATGTGGGGCTATGTCTCCCCACCCCATGTCATGCTCCATCTTTAGGGCAGTTGGCTCTGACAAGGGAAGGGCAAGACGAGCAGACAGGAAGAGGTAAAGGCTGGGCTTTACCATCCGTGTCACAGAGCACCACAGCAGTATGTCACAGAGCACCACAGCAGTACAGTACAGAGCACCATAGCAGTACGTCACAGAGCACCACGGAAGTACGGTACAGAGCACCACAGCAGTATGGTACAGAGCACCACAGCAGTATGTCACAGAGCACCACAGCAGTACAGTACAGAGCACCACAGCAGTATGGCACAGAGCACCACAGCAGTGAGCCTCTGGCCACATGGTCTTCAGGCTCTGAGGCACGGGGTTCTTTTATTGTCTTGGGTCAGCTACTTGTACCCTCCAGCCCATCCACATGGTATGCTCCTATACCCACCACAGACATGCTCCTCTGCCACCTTCCCATCAGTATGTACACATACCCTCTTCCCTTTCTCACCACCCTCTCTGGATACTGTCTCACTGTGGTTCCCAGCACAGCCTGGGGCCCTGTGTGGAATTACTTCCCAGCCGCTGTGCCCAGGGCCTCTTGTCAGCCTGCCTGTTGAGGCACCTGCAGCTTAGCTTTTGGGTCAGGTCCTCTTCAGCTGCACTTAGTCTGGAGCTCAGGTGCAGGGTGCTGTCTCCTAGGCTCTTCCTCTTCCTGGCCTTCACCAAGTGTGCAGGTGCCTGTCTGGCATTTGTTCCAGGCCTCTTTCTCAGGCTTCATGCCTTCTTATGTCTCTACCTGTCCTTACTGCATGATCTCAGCTTCTTTCCTTGGTCACAACTGTCACATCAGTGTCTCTGAGTGTCCTGCCACCTGGAAGCCCCATGACCACCTTCTCTGTCACCTCCACATACTTCTACGGACTTTGAATATCTATACGCACATCTGTCTGGTTCTATTGGGCCCTGCCCTGCCATGTGTGCTCCAGTCCCTCTTCAGCATGGCTTCTTCTCAGCCCCCACTTCCATCTTAAAGCCAGAGGGATTGTCCTGAGACAGATACCTCAGCTACTCCTCCCCTCTGGGCCCCTTAATGGTCTTTGTGGCCTTGAGAACAAAGTCCAGTTTGCAGGTCCTACGTGACCTGGCTCCTGTGCCCCTCCAACCTCCCTCTCCCACTTCCTCCCAGCCTACATTCCAGCTCCAGCTCTTTAGTTCAGTTTATAGAATATACCACGATGCCTAGCGTCCCTTTGCCTTATTCTAAATGAGGTCACATTCTGACGCTCTAGGTGGCTACTATTTAGCTTAGCATGTTCTCCTCCTGACCTCTCAAATTCACATCAGTATTCTGTACAAAATATATTTATCTCATCTACCCAGTTCATTACTGCTCTGTTTGCCCTATACCCAGTCTTCCTCTCTGCCTGGAAAGGGTATACTCCTTTTTCAAACCCAATGCATCAGCTGTGGGAAAAGGTCCTAGTTGCTCTCAGTATCTTGTCCCACCCTGGATGCTAGAAAGGTTCTAGCAAGGTGAGTAGAGTCCAGGAATGAAGAGTCAGAAGCCTGGGACCTCTGGCCTGCAGTACCCCCAGGCTGTGTGTAACTGGACAGGGCAGTGAGCAGGTGCTTTCAGATAGGGGCCCAGGCTCTGGGGCTAGCAGCTGGTGCCCTGTACCCCATTGCCCTTCCCAGAGGAGGAAGAAGAGGCACTACTGTCACTACTGGAGGTAGGTAGGTAGGACCAGAGTCCCCTCATCCCTGGGAGGCAGGGTGGAGGTCTCTCCCAGGGAAGGAGGATGTAACCCTAATGGAAATCCTGTTGTCCCAGTCTCCAGATCTCCAAGATAGTCTCCAGCACTCTGGGAAAGCCTTGTGCAGCACCCCCCGCCACTGCCCATACTTTCTTCCCCAGCTCTCCTGAGGGGCACAGGAACTCTGGGGCTAGGCTGGGTCACTGACAGCTGTGGGGTGGGAGTCAGATTCCCCTACTCCCTCCTGGCACCCCAGGCCTGCTCTAAGTATGGTCCTGACCCTCCCTTACCAGGTCCCTTCTTGGCTTGATGTCCTGGCACATGGCTGTGCCTTGGCTACAGTGCCCCTATGTTTTTCCACATGGGCCCCATTGTCCTGAACATGCATTTCTGGCGTCACTCTACTCCTTCCATAGGTTATCGTTTCACAGTTATTCCTTCAAAGCTTTATCTGCATGCTGCCTTTTGTCATAACACATATGTTGTCACTGTAGTGGGGGCCCAAGCACTCTAGGCAACCCACATATGCATTCTGAGTGAATGCCATTGAGTAGGGGTGGCTGTCTATTTGCACATCCATCTTCACAGCATCCCGCTCTAGGATTACTCCTGAACTAGGCTGCTATTGTCCAGAAAATCTGGAGCATGGACCTGCCTCCAGGAAGCCTCTGCCCACACATGGCACTCCCAGCACAGCCCCTGTTTCAGTGTAGCTGGCTCCAGTAGCTGCTACCATGTGGCAGGACGCCTCCCAGCCTGGGACTAACCATTCTGCGCATGCTCTTGGTAGGGCATCAAGCTGCCTATTCATTCATTCCCATGGCTTCATTCTGCTTCCAGGCAATGACTTAATTTCTAGGTGGGCCATGACAGATGCCTTCAAATCTCTGTCTTCTGTCCTCCAGTGTGTTCCAGAGCCTGAAGGTACCATCTGGTCGACTTGAGGCCCCCGTTTCTTTGGCTCTCCTGGCCCAGGCTCCCCCCAGCCTCCTTTCCCACTGACCCTCACCTACTGCCACCATTGCCGCTTTCAGCAGCACCATTCACATCTTTGTTCCTGCCATTTTCCTTCTCAAAATCCACCCAAGACCTCTGTCAGAGATGCTTTGGTCTTCTTCAGCCAGCCCCAGGTGGCCAGTTGAGGGAGAAGGGGAGACTTGTAGTCAGCCGGTCTTTGGCAAGCACACACTTGCCTCTCAAGAGAGCCCCAGGCACCTGGAGGCCCTGAGGGGTACTCGGGCACCAGCCAAAGTGGGGAGAAGGTGAGAACACTGATAGGGAAGCTGGAGGAGGATGAGCTACTATGTCATCACATTGGTGGTCTCTAGGACACCTCTCTCGCAGGTTCTGTGACCACTCAGCTGTAAGCCTCCATTACTGAGGAAACCACAGCCTGTCAAGGATAGGGCTCCTGGGCAGGTGCACAGAATCCCACCAGGAAGATCCACAGACATGTTTGTTGACAGGACTGTGCAGTGCTCTAGGCTTGCTATGCTCACTGATGACCAGGGAACAAGGGTGGCACACAGACCTGAAACCAGTTAGTGACTGTATGAGCACAAGCGGCTGTGCACAGGCCGGGGAGAGCATTTTGAGAGCAGTGAAGGGATAGACGGAAGTTGGGGCTGCCAGGAAGCCAAGGGGATCTGTTTGACAGAAGTCTTGGGCTGCATTCTGGGAAATGGGAAAAAAATGTCAGAAATAAAGGCCAGGTTGGAGTACCAGGTTGCTGGGAGTTGAATAGTGACAGACAGGCAGGTAAGGGGCAGTGGGAAACGGAGCTGAGCCAACAAAAACGGGTAATAAGAACAACAGAAGATCCAAATTCTCTAGTAGAACATTTGTAGAGAGCCTGTCCACAGGTTCAGTTTCATGTACTGAAGTTCTGACTCTTCGTACCTGGGAATGTGACTTTATTTAAAAATGGACTTTTGTAGCTAGTTAGCTGGATGAGGTCATACTGGAGTGAGGTGGGGCCCCTAATCCATTAAGACTGCTGTCTTTAGAAAAGAGGGGAATTTGGACACAAATGCACAGGAAGAATGTTTTGTGAAGATGGAGGCAAAGATTTACAAGCCAGAGCAAGCCAAAGGTCACTAGCCAACCAGCAGAAGTCAGGCCAAGGCCAGGAACACCCTTCAGGCCCTGTCAATACCCACATCTCGGACTTCTGGCCTCTGGACTGGGGGAGAATAAATAGATGTGTTGTCTCAAGATCCTTCTGGGTGGTATTTTGTTGTTGCAGCTTTAGCAAGCCAATTCTGAACTTCACTATTTCCAAAATGCTTTCTCATATGCAATATCACTTGATATATAATACTTTAGAATTAAGAGATGTTCATTATCAGATTCCAATTATATTCAGATGTTAATTTTTTAAAAAAATGTGCTATTTTCTATGTTAATGTTTCTTATACCTAAATTTAAAAAATTATTTTTTGTATGTGTGTATGTATGTAGGAGTATGCTTTCCATGACACATGTGTGCAGGTCAGAGGATGACTTGTGGGAGTCAATTTTCTCCCACCATGTGGATCCCAGGATCTTACTATGTAGCCTTGGCTGGCCTGGGACTCACTACATAGACCAGGATGGCCTCAAACTCATAAAGATCTGCCTGCCTCTGACTCTTAAATGCTGGGATTAAAGATGTATGCAACTCTATCTGGTTCCCCTCAAATTTTAATTAATTTTCTTTAGCATAAAAATAATGGGTACAGCCAGGTGTGGTGGTGGATGCCTTTAATCCTAGCACTCGGGAGGCAGAGGCAGGTGGATCTCTGTGACTTCAAGGCCAGCCTGGTCTACAGAGCGAGCTCCAGGACAGCTGGGACTAAAGGGAGACCCTGTCTCAAAAAAACAAAAAAAGTGGGTTCCATTATGGCATTTTCGTATACGGATATCAGAGTAATTTGTTCACATGAACCCTTAATGTTCTTTAAATATATATATATATATATATATATATATAATATATATAATATATACTTAACAATATATATTAAAGAACAATTAAATAGAGTCATAACAAATTATTGAATCCGTATACGAATTAAGCCATAATGAACCACTTTTTGTTTTTTGTGAGACAGGTCTCCCTTTGTTCATCCAGCTGTCCTGGAGCTCGCTCCTGGTTAACCGCTGGCCTTTGATCCACAGATCACCTGCCTCTGCGCTTCCCACGCCTAGGTATTAAAGGCATTCACACCACACCGCTTTACCCAGCATTGATTTTGTGATGCTTAACGAAATTTAATTTAAAATGAGTGGAGCGTAACAGACTAAAGTTGCATACACTCTTAATCCCAGCATTTAAAGATCAGAGACAGGCAGTAATTATTGATGTGTTTGGAGCCATCCTGCTTGTGTGAGTCCCATGGCCAGCAATAGCCAGTCGAACCTGATACATTTGGGAAAAGATACTCCACATAGTCATCCCTCTGACCTGCACACAATTGTGTAATGGAAAGCCTCTTATACTAAACCATCAAGTAACCAAAAATAGTTGTTCTGGAATTAGGAATAATAAGAAATTACATCAAGAACATAATATAGCTACCATATTTTTTTTAAATAATTAACTCAATATANTATAGTCAAGTTTTAGGTGTGACAGATATTATCAACTGAGCAAAGCTTAACTTTCTTCTATGTGGCATCCTGCATTTGAGAAAATAGTTCCCTCTTGGAGCGAAAAAGAGACAGTCTCTGTGTGCTAGAAATGTCCCTCTCAGCACTGCTTTACCTGCATCCAACAAATTTTGCCATGTTGCTGTTTTGTTTTCATTCATTTCAGTGTATTAAATTTTTTCTTCAGACTTTCTCTTTGACACATGAATTTATTTATAATGCTGGGAATTAAACCCAAGGTCTTATGAGTACTAGGTAAGGGCTGGAGAGATGGCCTAGCGGTTAAGAGTGCCGACTGCTCTTGCAGAGGACCCGGGTTTGATCCTCAGCACCCACATGGTGGCTGAGAACCGTCTTTAACTCCAGTTCCAGGGGAATCCGACACCCTCTTCTGACCTCCGCGGCATTGCACAACACGGGTGCACAAACCTACATGCAGACAGTACATTCATACACGTAAAAAATAAATTAAAAAATATACAAATGAGTACTAGGTAAGTATTCAAGTACTGAGTCGTATCCCCAACCTGACCAATGAATTATTTACAAGTGCGTTTAGATTCATGGTATATATAAATTTTTCTATTATTGATTTATAGTTTGATACTGCTGTGGTTGGAGAACATACTATGCATGATTTTAGTTCTTTAAAATTTGTTGAAGTTTTCTGAAGATATGGTCTATATTGGTATGTATTCTGTGAGTACTTGGAAACAGTGGGAATTCCACTATTGGGTATATGCTCTATATAGATATGTTTAATCCTACTTGTTGATGATGGTGTTGACTTCTTTTTTATCCTTTCTGATTTTCTGTTTAGTTATTTTTGTAAAATTCAACAGAGGTTGGGTCTGAAGAGATATCTCAGTCAGTGAAGTATTTGTGAGCAAACATGAGGACCTGAGTTCAACTCTCAGAATCCATGTAAAAAGCTAGGCATAGTGGCATGTATTTCTAATTCTAACACTGGGGAGTCAGAGACAGAAGGATATCTGAGGCTCACTGGCCAGCCTACTTAGTGTACTTGGTAAACTTAAGGCTAGTAAGAGACCCTGTCCTGAAACCAAGGTGCACAATTCCTGAAGCATAACATCTGAGGTTTTCCTGTGGTCTCTTCTTACATGTGCACCCCCATTTAAATATACACAGAGAGACACACACATACAGATAATTTGACAGAGGTTTATTGAAGTCTTAAGCCATAGTTCTGGATTTGTCTTTTTAACTTTTTGTTTCATCAGTTTTTGCCTCAGCTATTTTGTAGCTTTGTTGTTTGGTACATATACATTTATGAGTACTATGCTCTCTTTTTATTTTTTGACAGGGTCTCACTATATAACACTGACTCCCCAGTGCTGGGGTTAAAAACATGCACTACCATTCCTAGCTACTATGCTCTCTTGGGGTAATGACCCTTTGTCACCAGTCATTATGCTGAAATGAAATATTTAAGATTTTTATAAACATTATTATAATTTTTACCAGTCATAGTTTTATATTGTTTAAGGTCCAGCAATAGGGGTATGGCTGGAGAAAGAGAGAGACAGAGACAGAGACAGAGACAGAGAGAGAGGTAGTTTTGTTTCTTTGGTCTTCTGAACCCAGACTCGGGAAAAGGAAGGATAAGAAGCTTGTAGCTTCATGAAGACGTGTTCATTGACTTGTTTATTCTGCTTCTAAAGCAGATCTGGCTTTAAGAAACAGCAGTTTATCATTGATGTTGGAGCAAAGTTCTTTGTTTTTAGTTAATGACATTTTTCTTTCTTTCTTTCTTTTTTTTTTTTTTTGGTCTTTTTGAGACAGGGTCTCCCTGTAGCTTTGGCTATCCTGAAACTCAATCTGTAGACCAGACTGGCCTTGAACTCACAAAGATCCACCTGCTTCTGCCTCCCAAGTGCTAGGATTAAAGGCGTGCGCCACCACGCCCGGCAGTTAATGACATTTTTCTAGTACTAGGGATGGAACCCAGGGCCTTGTGTGTGCTACGCAAATGACCTATTACTGAATGGCATCTCTAGGCTCCTATTTCTTTAAATTCTGTTCCAAATTTCAACAAACTATATATCTGATGCAGTAATTGATTACAAGCTATGTTAAGTAAGAGCTTATCCTCAGGGAGGAAGTATAATGTACTAAGACATCCAATACCTGCTTGTCAAATGAATGAGTATAAGTTTATTCATTTTCTTTTTTTTAATTTTTATTTATTTATTTTCATATGTGTATGAATGTACTGTCCGCATGCGGGTTTGTATATCCGTGTCGTGCGATGCCGCGGAGGTCAGAAGAGGGTGTCGGATTCCCCTGGAACTGGAGTTACAGACGGTTCTCAGCTGCCATGTGGGTGCTGGGGATCGAACCCGGGTCCTTTGCAAGAGCAGTCGGTGCTCTTAACTGCTAGGCCATCTCTCCAGCCCATAAGTTTATTCATTTTCAGACAATCTAGTTTTAGATTTCATTCCTGGATCGTAGTAGAGGTCCCAGGAGGAAGTTAACTGTTTTCAATAAGTAGCTCACAAAACCCATCCACACATAGAGCAGGACCAGGGAAAATGCCCCAGAAAGTGGGTTTCCTTTTGAAGTAAGGGTTCAGCAAGCAAGTCATGGCAGGCAGGAAGATGTCTGGCAAGAGTGTAGAGGCATCAGAATGGTTCTGCTCTTGTCTGTGGCTGGAGTGCATTGTACCACAGGGGTTGTGTGCATGTGCAGAAGTGTGTGGGGAAGAGTCAGAAGAGGGGCCTCCCTCTGTTTGAGGCCTGAAGATATTCTCCAAATGCCAGCTGAGCTTCTGGAGTACCAATGCAGAGTGTGCTTGTTCCCTGATTGCATACCTGTGCACATATGTGCGCAGACAGATGCAAGTCTTGTCCTTCCCAGGCTCTTGGTGGCCTCCTGTATTCTGCTGGCTACGATGCAGCCAAGGCCCCTGTTCCCATTCACAGTCTACATACTGCCATTCACACATATGTGCACATGAGCACATGCATCCTGCACACTCATACTCTCACACATATAGAGCTCTGGGCCTTGCCTGAGTGGAAGGTAGGTAGGCATGATGGTCCTTTTCACTGCCTCTGTGTCCTTCCTACCATCCTCTTCGCTGGCTGCCCTCCAAGTGGTAAATGTGTGTGGGGAGAGGTCCACAAGGTGGGTAGAGCCCAGTGGGCCTGACCCTGGTGCAATGAGCTTGCTGGGGAAGGGAGAAGGGCCCTTATACTCATAGCCAAACCACAGGTATCCAGAACTTGTTCATGGCCCTACTGGCCCCGGGGCTGGTCACCTCCTGAACAACAGGAAGGGGACAGTCTGACTAGGCCACATGCTGCTAGTTTTTTTTTTTTTTTTTTGAGTTGTTCTCTTGCAAGAGCTGACTATACAGAGAGCCTCAGGGCTTCAGAGGTCAGCCGCCCTTCCCATGTCCATTGAATCAATGATTTTTACACATAGTAAAAGGCAGAAGCGATGTGTGTACATACATGTATGTTACTGTGGCGTGGGTTAGAATTTGTACCCACATGTATGTACATGTGTGAGTGTATGTAAGAACATATGTATGTGCATGTGTATATGTGAAGCATGAATATGGTATGTGAATATGTGTGT
The DNA here is from genome assembly GCA_009823505.1 of Rhizomys pruinosus. Lineage (NCBI taxonomy): Eukaryota > Metazoa > Chordata > Mammalia > Rodentia > Spalacidae > Rhizomys > Rhizomys pruinosus. The sequence continues at coordinate 1,148,235 of VZQC01005517.1, forward strand.
GTGTGTGTGTGTGTGTGTGTGTGTGTGTGTGTGTATGTGTGTGTGTGAATCCTCACTCAGCCTCTTTTGTGGGGGGATTTTTGAGACACCGTCTCCCTGAATCTCCAGCTGGCCTGGTACTCACCACATGCAGACCAGGCTGGCCTTGATCTCTCAGAGTTCCGCCTGCGTCTGCCTCCTGAGTGCTAGGACACCACACCCGGCTCTCACTCAGCCTCTGATGAAGCTTCTGGAAGAGAAAGAGTCAGGATCCTCCAGCCCCCACAACATGGACACATGCTGAAGGGTGCCATGGGCCTGTGTGTGCTCTGGACAGGTAGGTATGCAGATAAGAAGCGGCTGGAGATTACACCTGGAGCCACATGTGGAATGAGTGCTGGCTGGGGAGCAAGGTTTCAGGGGCTGGGTGTGTGCTCCAGGTATCACTAAAGTGAAGCAAGTTCAGGCAGGGTGGCACAGGAGGGCACCTTGTTGAGCCAGAAGACAGCATCGTCATCCCTTGGACATTGGGCTCCTGTGTCTGGGCCTGGCTAAGAGCCAGGCTGGATAGGGAATGGGCAGGCAGTGGGAACAGGGCCCTAGGCTCAGTGGCAGGGCGACTTTCCTGGCAACCCAAGTAGCCTGGGCCTCCCTCCCATCCCCCCCGAAGCTCCTGCATGTGCGGTGTCACCTGACCTTCACACTGTGTTGCCACACATTCCATTTCTTCCGCTCCCACCTGACCTTGCTTCCTTTTGACTCTGCCCTAACCCCTAGTGTGAGGGTAAATGCCTGGGGCAAGCTCTGGCTGGGACCCTGCATGGCCCTTGCAGGTATCTCCTGTCAACACCGGTTCAGAGCTGACCGACCCTGGGTTGTGGACACCAAGGTCTGATTTGGGGAGGTTGGGGCACCTTGCTGAGTGGGCCAGCCTCCAGCTTTGGCTGGGACAGAAATCTGAGGCTCTGAATCTGGGTTTGCTCTGAGGTGGTCCTGACTCTGCCTGCAGGGGCGAAAGCCGCTCTGCCAAGAAGGACCCAGCTTCCTGGCCACACTGAGGGAAGGCAGGCGGGAGGAAAGACACATGAAGTGGTCATGATCTGGTGGCTGTTAGTGCTGATGGGTGGGTACAAGGGGGTGCTTGTTTTTTGCAGGCAGACGTGGGTCTGAAGCTCTTCCTAATAAAACATTGAACAAAGCCTAGAAGAGGAGTCATCTGATATAACTGGGGCTTATCAGTGTCTAACTGGCTTTGTTGCCAGTGTGCACGTGCTCTGAGGCCCCCTCACAGCAAAGCTCCCACCACCAAGGGTCACTGTCCTAAGTGGCTGATGGCAGCTGTGCACACGGGGTCCCTGTCCCCTTGTGTCTAGGGTAGTGTCAGGGGGACAGGTTCAGCCCTCCCAGTCATTCTTCCTGGAGTATGCTGACATGCACCTGTGAAAGTTGCTGCCCACACTCTGCTCCCTGGGGATGGCCAATACCAAAGGGAGGGTCCTTGCCGAAAAGGCCCCCACACCAGTTCGACAACCCAATGATGTGGGCACAAAGGCCCAGTCCCCTGGCTCTAACTGTCCCTGCAGCACTCTAGGCTGTCCTGATTCCCCCAGAGATGAGTGTCCTGGGATGGCCACAGCAAATGGGCAGAGCCCAAGAGGAACTCACTCCCACAGCTCTGGACGCCTGGGTCTGAAGTCAGAGCGTCCTCTTTCCGAGGCACTGGGGGAGCACTTCCCACCTCTCCTAGCAGCTCTCTGGGTTCAGCCCTGGAGGGGGGGGGCACAGAGCCTCAGGGGCCTGGAAAAAGATCTGAAGGGACCTTGGGGGAAGCTAAACATCTGTGGAAAGTGAGGGACTCCATGGAGGGTGTTAGAGACAGTTGGGGGGCCACAGCCCATCTCTGCCTTCACTTGCCCTTCTCCCTCTGTGGGTCTCCCTTCTGCCTCTCATGAAGACCCCTGTCATTGGACTCGGGGCCACCTGGATGACCAGACTGGTCTCGTCTCTCCATCTTCAGTTGGATAACGTCTGCAAAGACCCTTTGCCATGTAAGGCCATGCTTGGCGACCGGGGGTCAGAATGCACACATCTTGCTCGGGGAGCCATGATTCACCTCAGGGGCTCAGGCCTGGGCCTGCCTGGCCAGGGTCTGCAGCAAACAGACATGTCCTCATTGGAACCCACAGCTGAGGGCCCCTGGAAGCCTCCCTGCCTGTGGTCCAGGGAAGGGGCCCTAAAGCTGTGCTTGCCCTTGGCCCCTACGAACTCCACACCCTATAGGCAGAAGAGACCTGGGTTGGGGGGATCCAGCCTTCCCCTAAAGCCTGGGACGCATGACAGCCTTATTCTGGGAGTATAAGCTTACAGAGGAGGGCTCCTTGCCATGGGCCAAGGTTTCCTGGCCTGGTCACAGGGCTGCCTGAGGATAAGAGACCCTGGTCAGCTTTGTAGGAAAGGTACAGCCCAGTTCCCGGCAGCCAGGGTTGGAAGGCAGCACTGAGACATGGGCACTGTGAGCTGAGGGGAATACCAGTACTTGGTGAAAGTTGAGCCCCTGTGACTGTGTACCCCACACTGGGACGTCTTTCCCTCCCAAACCTCCATTTTGAGGATACATATGTGAAAAAAATGCCTCACTCCCCAGAGCGCCCCCTTCTCCCTCCCCACTTTCCACCCCTGACCTCTGGGCTAGCCATGCTCACTGAACAAGCTGAGACACAGGATGATCCTTCACCACCCTATGTGCTGTAGTTCACATAGCTCCCAAAGCTGTTTCAGGACAACTGCAGTGGACCACCGCTGTGTCCTGGCCCAGCCCTGAACACATCAACTAGGCTGCAAGGACCAACAAGGAGTGTGTGACCACATCCCTGCCTTCCAAATCCTTCCCTGGCTTGCTAGGAGCTACCTCAGTCTTTGTATGTGACCTCCAGGCCTGGTAAGAATCAGAGCAGGTGGGGCTGGAGAGATGGCTTAGCGGTTAAGAGCATTGGTTGCTCTTGCAGAGGACCCACAGGGCAGCTAACAAGCATCTGTAACTCCAGTTCCAGGGGAATCCAATGTTCTCTTTTTGAGTATGTGACTTTGAGTGGGAGACCCTTTGTGTTCCCATGGCGCTACCAGCAATTCTTCTGGTCATTAGGCTGTCCTTCAGAGGACGTGAGGCACAATATACCTTGATGGCAGTGTTGCATTGCCAAAGCTGGCTCTGCACTCTTGCATTGCTCATTCGGCTAGCAGATGCAGAAGCTCCTGATGTGCTCTGTGTCAAACCAGGTGTTGTGATAGAAATCTAAGCAAAACCAAGTGCCTGTTACTACAACGTTGACACTCAAGCAGAAAAGACAGACATCTCAACAACAAAGGCCAAGTTGTTCAGAGTCCATGTACGCCTGGGCCCAGGCACACTCCAAACCCGTCTGAGTCAGTATGGGGATAGGAGGCTTCTGACTTCCCAGCCTCCCGTCAGCTGGCATCCAACAGGCCATAGATGGCAGTTCTGGGGGATCTACAGGCCGTCCTGGGAACTGGAAACTCTGGCCTCCTTGTATCTGCCCACTCCCCAAGGAACTGATTTGGGGCTCTGGCTAGCCTGCATCCTGCAAGGTGCATGGAAACACCTGTTCTGATACTTCCTCGTGTTAGCCATGACCCTCCCCTCTTCTTGTTCTTCTAATTCTTGGTCCCTACAGGCTGGCTTCCTGTCTCCACGCGAGGGACACGTCTAAGTACAGAGACAGACTGATGGAGCCCTTGCTTTCCTGTCATTCTCCCAGTCACTCCAAGCATCAGGGAACTTAAGGTGCATCAGCCCTAGAGAAGGGCATGGCTGAGAAGGGTATAGTTGAAGGCACAGGAGGCAGAGGATGAGCCAGGCAATGGGCTACTATTGAGTAAACACCAAGGGCAACGGGGCCAGCATGTGCCGATGGTTCTTTCTACAAGTCCGGCTGGTGAGAAGTTCTGTGAATTGAACAGTAGAGGGTGGAGAAGAACCCCTCATTGTCTTCTCAGACCCTTTCTCTCCAGTTCGGCTTGATTCTGGTGACAGTGAGCCTGGAGATTTGCTGTGTGCCAGTGGATCTCAACAAGGGATGTCTGGAGAGCTGGCTCTCCAGTGCAGGCACTGCTCTGGGATTGCTCAGTTCTGTATGGGTCTGTGCTGCCTGGCCAGGGACCCCTAGCTGGGCTGACTGTGGTTGCTGGCCTGCAATCCATGACACGAGCACCCTGGGCTCTTGTTCTCTCTGCCTCTGAACTGGATAAGTGTCCTGGGGCTGTAGTTACAATGTGTTGTTCTGTTCCAGGCCCGGAGGTCACAGGTCTGAAATTGAGGTGTGGACTGGGCCATGCTCCCTTGCCGTCTCTGCCAGCTTCAGGAGCCTCCAGGCAGCCTTTGCTTGGTGAGCTCATCACCCCGATCACGGAGTCTGTCTTCATGCGGCAGAGAATTGTGTTTTCATTTGGTCTCTTTAAAAAAAAATTTTGTTAATTTTAACTTCTGTGTATGAGTGTATTGCCTGCAACCATGACGTACAATGCCCGCAGAGGTCAGAAGAGGGTGTTGGATCCCCTGGAACTGGAGTTACAGACGGCTGGCTGTTAGTTCCCATGTGGGTGCTAGCAATGAGACCCAAGTCGTCCGCAAGAGCAGCCAGTGCTCTTAACCGCTCAGCCATCTCTCCAGACTTTTCTTTGGTCTCCTACAGGGATCTCTGTTATTGAATTTAGAACCTACCTAGGGATTGACTCAATATCTTTCATTTAATCCTATCTACAAAGAACTTTTGCTGTCATCAGGTCACACTCACAGTCTTCAGGACCTTTGCAGATCTTTGGGGGCCTACTGCTCTCATTGTTGTGTGCCACAATGCCAGAGACCTCATTTCTCAAAACAATAGTTTGTGGCTTGCTGATCAGGTGAAGGATTCTGGCACAGGTGTTAGGGGGTTCAGCCCTCAGTGAGGACCCCTCCCTTTTGGCTGTGCTGCTGTACTCACAAAACCCGAAGCTTTGTCCACTCTGATAGAGTTGTGTTTCCTCTTTCTCCATGCCACTGGCAGTGAAGGCTGGATCAGAGTCCCCATCTCAGAGTGGGCTGGGTATGTTTGTAGCTGGGCATGTGTGCAGGCAGGTAGGTATCTGAGGTCTGAGTTGTTGCTGAGGGTGACAGAGGGGCCGGGCACTAGAAGTGCAGAGCTGAAACATGGGTGAACCAGAGGCAGGAGTGCTGGGGCGTTTTCTTGGAGAGGAAGAAGGGAAACCTGGGGTTGGTGGGGGCGGGGGGAAGGACACACAGAGTGATGAGCATGGCCACATGGTGGAGGTCTCCTCCTGGTTTCCCCTCAGTTCTGCTGCTAGCCTTTGCTAACAGTGGCCCTGCATGGGAGGCAGGGTGCACCCCACATCCTCCCTCTTAAGGTCCCTTTTCATGAAAAAAGTTCTGCCCCCCCTTCCTTGAAAATTATGCAGCCCTGTAAATGCCGTTCACAGGTGAGCCCGCAGCCCAGGCGCCTTCTCTCTCTGAACAGCATTCTGTTTTCCCAGGAGTTAATCATTGGCCTTTGGGCTGCTGTTTGCTTAGCTTCCCACGCACTTATCGCTAATTCAACCCTATACTCTCCTCCGGGTGTGTAAATGTTCTTAAGACGTTCAAACACACCAGGCATTCTAGCGATTTTACCCTGGAGTAAATCTCTCACAGCGCAGCCTCTGACCTGCTCCAAGTGGCCCATCTTCCCCCATCCAGAGTGCAGCTCACATCCTGAGTCTCCCCCTCCCTTGCTTGGGGAGGTACACCCCTCTCCTATGTTGGAACTCCTCAGTTAAGTGTCAGTTGTCCTTTTTCTTCCCCCCTCAAACTGTGCCACATGTGTAAGTTAAAAACCTATATTTTAAAAGAGCTAGAGTGTCTATCACATGTGACCTTGAGCAGTCCCTCCCCTCTAGACCCTTCCATTATCTATAGAAGGACAGGTTTGGACTGCGGTTATTCATTAATCCTTCACTTATTCATTCAACAGACATTTGTTTAGCAGTGACTCTTAAGAAAACAGTTTATCATGGAAAAGGTCAAACGTAAACAAAAGTAAAGAATAGTTAATGAAGGCCCATGGATCAATCAGCTAGAGTCAACAATTTGCTACGATTTGCCCACATTTTTCATATGTGCCTTCTTCTTCATGGAATATTTTCTTTCCATTTTTTGGCTGTTGAAGCAGGGTCTTTCTATATATCTGTGGTTGGCCTGGAACTCACTGTGTAGACCATGCTGACTTCGAACTTGCTGTGGGTGATCCTCCTGCCTCTGCCTCATGATGCTGGGATTACAGGTTTGAATTCATTAGAGAAACATCCAGAGTGCTGGTGGCTCCTCCCTGAAGTTCCACAGCCTGGGAATCTTGCCTGCCAGCAGTGCATCATTAAAACCTTTGGAGATAACCCCGGGGGTCTTCTCTTGTGCAGTTACTCCCTTGCGCATTCTCTGTGCAATTTAATCACACGTGTAGATTCATGAACCTAACCCAGCAATCAAAGCACAGCACTATTTTAGCTATAAAGGGCCTTGGAATATGTCTTGATAGTTGTCTTTCTTTGCATTGTAGTGGTGGGGATAGAACCTAGTGTTTTGTATATACAGCTAAGCTCTCTACCACTGAGCCATGCCCCAAATATGGATGTAATTTTTTTAAATTTATTTTTGTATGTGTATGAATGTATCGTCTGCATGCAGGTCTGTGCACCCGTGTCGTGCAATGCCGCGGAGGTCAGAAGAGGGTCTCGGATTCCCCTGGAACTGGAGTTCTCCTGGAATTGGAGTTACAGACGGTTCTTAGCCGCCATGTGGGTGTCGGGATGAACCCGGGGTCCTAGCCAAAAAAAAAAGAGCGTCGGCGCTTTTCACCGCTTGGTATCTCTCAGCCCCTGGGAGTGTAATTTTATAAGAAGCTCCCTGCCAACCTTTTCAAATTGGCTGTCAATTTTTCCATGCCAACCAGCAGTGTATGGGAAGACCCCACAGTGTCCGCATCCCTTCCCAAATTTGCTACCATCATTATTTTTCATTGTAGCCATCCTGATACACTTCTCATGATCTGCCTTTTGGTTTTGATTTGGGTTTCCCTAAAGGCTAATGGCATTTGTGTCTTTTTATGCGTGCCTTGGCTCCTTAGGCAACTTCTGGAGAAATATCCATTTGTTCATTTTTCTTTTTTTTTTTTTTTTTTTTTTTTTTTTTCTTTTTTTTTTTTTGTTTTTTGGTGTTCAGGACAGGTCTCCCTTGTTACCCAGCTGTCCTGGAGCATCCTCTGTTACCAGCTGGCCTTGAATCCACAAGATCCCCTGCCTCTGCCTCCCACGCCTAGGTATTAAAGGCTTCCCACCACGCCGGCTTTGTCTTTTTTTTTTTTTTTTTTTTGGCATTTGTTCATTTTCTAAGTAGATGCCTTTTTAAAAAATTTATTCTTTATGTGTATGAATGTACTGTCTGCATGTAGGTCTGTGCACCCATGTCGTGCAATGCTGTGGAGGTCAGAAGAGGGTGTCGGACTCCCCTGGAACTGGAGTTAAAGACGGTTCTCAGCCGCCATGTGGGTGCTGGGGATCGAACCCGGGTCCTCTGCAAGAGCAGAGCAGTTGGCGCTCTTAACCGCTAGGCCATCTCTCCAGCCCCAGTAGATGCCTTTTATTTTTTAGTCTTTTTGAGACAGGGTCTCCCTGTAGCTCCAGCTGTCCTGGAACTCAGTCTGTAGACCAGGCTGACCTTGAACTCACAAAGATCCACCTGCCTCTGCCTCCTGAGTGCTAAGATTAAAGGTGTGCACCAGCCACGTCCAACCACGCCCAGCAGTAGATGCATTTTTTTTTTTTGTGTGTGTGTGTTTTCTAAACAGGGTCTCCCTGTAGCCCCAGCTGTCCTGGAACTTGCTCTGTAGACCAGGCTGGCCTTGAACTCACAGAGATCCTCCTGCCTCTGCCTCCCAAGTGCTAGGATTAAAGGCATGCGCCACCATGCGCGGCTAGCAGATGCCTTTTTAACTGTTGTGATTTGACCACCTTTTAAAATTTATGCTCTCCCCCATCCCTGAGATATTAAAAAAAATCAATGTTTGATGTGGAACAGTTTTAGTTTGATAGAGAAGCTGCAAAGATAGCAGAGCAAACTCCTATGGGCCCCACCCAGTGTCTCCCATTGTTCATCTCTGACGTTACTATGATGCATCTGTTACGACCAAAAACCGAGCATTAAGACAATGTTAGTGATATGGATTGAATCCAAAGTGCCCCTCCCAAAGGCTCATGTCTTGAAGATTGAGTCCCCAGGTGATGTATTCAATTGTTAAGAGGTGATTGGATTTGAAAAGCTCTGATCTAATCAATGGATTGATTTATGTGGATGGATTCATAATTGAACGGACTGCTGGGAGGTGGTGGAAACTGTAGATGTTGGGGCTGGTTCGAGGAAGTGAGCCAGCATGGGTATGACTTTGAAGGCTATCTTGTCTTTTGTCCTTCCTGCTTCACTCTCTGCTTCCTGGCTGCCATGACATGAGCAGCTTCCTCTGCCAGGTGCCTTACCACAGGCCCATAACTCTGCTGCAGAGTTGGAAGATCAGGAATTGTGAAACTGAGCTGAAAGAAGGCTTTCCTTTTTAAAATTAGTTCTCTCAGGTATTTGTTATAGGGGTGAAAAACTGAGTAACAGAATTAGTGACTTAGTTCGACACTCTGTGTCCCTTTCTCCACTTTTTCTAATTGAACCCCTCTTCTGGTCCAAGACTCAACATCACTTTTTGTCTATGGCATTTTATTTATTTTTTTTAAATTAATTTTATTTATTTCTGTATGTGTATGAATGTACTGTCTGCATGCAAGTTTGTGCACCCGTGTCGTGCAATTCTACAGAGGTCAGAAGAGGGTGTCGGATTCCCCTGGAACTGGAGTTCTCCTGGAATTGAAGTTTCAGACAGTTCTCAGGCGCTATGTGGGTGCTGGGGATCGAACCTGGGTCCTCTGTAAGAGCGATCGGTGCTCTTAATCGCTAGGCCATCTCTCCAGCCCCGTCTGTGGCATTTTAAAGTAAATGCTAGACATCATGCAATTTACCATAACAAATACCGAAATATGGGCTTTGAATAACAGCTAAGGATTAGTAAAAATGACTATATTACAGTATTATTATATATATGATATTTAAAATAATTCCATACTGTTTCCCAGTATAGACTTTTGGTGATTGTCCTGAGGAACCTACTACAGCTCATTGATTCCAACATAGCATTGGCTTGACACACCTAGCTCATCTTTTCTTTTTCACATTTTATTATTTTTATTCTCTGTATATGAGTGTATTGTCTGTGTATGTAAATGGACCCATGTCATGCAATGCCTGAGGAGGTCAGAAGAGGATGTTGGATCCCCTGGAACTGGAGTTATGGACTGTTGTTAGCCAACATGTGGGTACTAGGAATCAAACCCGGGTCCTCTGCAAGAGCAGCCAGTGGTTTTAACGGCTAAGCCATCTCTCCAGCCCCTCATCTTTTATTTTTTGATTGGTTGATTTACTGTTTATTGTATGCATGCGTATATGGTTCTGCATAAGAAAGTATAAATGCATGAGTGCATAAGTGTGTGGTGTATGTGCATATATGTGTGTGCATACATGTGCACATATGTGTGCATGTAGAGGCCAGAGATCACCTCAATTGTTCTACAGCCTAGTTTTTGAGATATTCTTTCCCTGACCCTGGAGCTTGCTGACTCTGCTAAACGGGCTGGCTGGCAAGCTGCAGTGCTCCGCCTGTCTCTGCCTACCCCAACGGCAGGATTACAGGTGCTCTGATCGAACTTTTAACAAGGATTCTGGGAATCTGAACTCAAATCCTCATGCTTTCATGGCAAGCACTTTACCCAGTAACTCATCTTTTAACCCCCTTTACTATTACCTGAAATAATTTAATAAATTCAGCTTATATTAAGATCATTCTACCAGAACAGTTCAGAAGAAGACACCAACTGCTATGGTGTTAATTACAGATAGAGGAGGAGTGATAAATGCAGGGAAGGGTATACTGGAAGAACAAAAAAATGAATGTTGCTACACAGCCAAAGTGAGTCATGAACAGGGTAAATTTTCAAATAATGATGATGAGAGAGACAAGATCACTATGATTTTTAGCCAATGTAATTAAAATACTAAGATTTAAAAAATTGAAATCCAAATGTGTTCACGTCAATTTAAAGCCATCTGTCCATATATTTAATATTTATTTTATGCTGTCTGCCTCAAAATTATGACTTTAAAAATGATTCTTATTGAATGGGTCCTTTGATCATTTCATACATGTACATAGTGCATTCTGATTACTGTGAATGTCCTTAAAATTACAAGACTCTTACAGCAACACTTTGACTATGAACGTAACTCAAGGTAACATCAGCACATCTAAATATACAGATCTCAGGAAGAGGAGTCCCTCGCCTGTCAACGTCAATGCCTTGCTACTTATCCCTCACTGCTAGTTCTCCAGGCTTTCACTCTCAGGAAGTCCAAAAGCAGGGCAGCTCCACACCCGCATATCTGTGAGCGCTTACTAGTAAAGTTTTTTTTTTTTTCCAGACTCAGTTTTGTATCCCCAAATTGCCAGGTCAGTTACAGAGCACAGCATCCATGAAGCCTGCAGTGCTTCAGAGTGCCCTGTGCGAAATTCTCCTCTGTGGTTGGGGGCAACAAGGTGGTCAGCGGACTTTTCCTGCTGTCCTTTTGATTGTGTGATAGCAAGTTTCTCCAAAGAGCTACCTTCTTTTTTTTTTTTCTTTTTTTTTTTT